>BSBM01000937.1:1180000-1780000 GCA_027924585.1 Larix kaempferi
GATGATGATGATGAAGATGATGATGATGATGATGACGAAGATGATCATGATCATGATGACGAAGATGATGGATGATGACGAAGATGATGATGACGACGTTGATGATGATGATGATGATGATGAAGATGATGGCCAAGATGATGATGGTGATGATGATGAGGATGGGGATGATGACGAGGAAGTAGGGGATAACGATGATGATGACTATGGAAACGACGATGATGACGTGGATGATGACGATGAAGAGGATGATGATGATGAGGATGATGATGATGAAGATGATTATTATGATGAGGAGGAGGAGGAGGATGAGGATGAGGATGATGGTGATCATATTCATCATCATCAATACCATTATCTTCATCTTCGTACTAATTTGCATCATCATCCATCAGTAATGATGATGATGATGTCATCATTGATAATGGTGATGATGATGAAGATGATGATGATCATGATGACGAAGATGATGGATGATGATGAAGATGATGATGATGACGTTGATGATGATGATGATTATGAAGATGATGGCCAAGATGATGATGGTGATGATGATGAGGATGGGGATGATGACGAGGAAGTGGGGGATAATGATGATGATGACTATGGAAACGATGATGATGACGTGGATGATGACGATGACGAGGATGATGATGATGACAATGATGATGACGAAGATGATTATGATGATGATGAGGAGGAGGAGGAGGATGAGGATGACGATGGTGATGGTGATCATATTTGTCATCATCAACACCATCATCTTCATCTTCGTACTCATCTGCATCATCATCCATCAGTAATGATGATGATGATGATGATGATGTCATCATTGATAATGATGATGATGACGAATATGATGATGATGATGATGACGAAGATGATGGTTGATGATGAAGATGATGATGATGACGTTGATGATGATGATGATGATGAAGATGATAGCCAAGATGATGATGGTGACGATGATGAGGATGTGGATGATGACGAGGAAGTGGGGGATAACGATGATGATGACTATGGAAACAATGATGATGACATGGATGATGACGATGACGAGGATGATGAGGAGGAGGATGATGATGATGAAGATGATTATGATGATGATGAGGATGAGGGGGATGATGAGGATGATGATGGTGATCATATTCGTCATCATCAACACCATCATCTTCATCTTTGTACTCATCTGCATCATCATCCATCATTAATGATGATGATGATGAAGATGATGATGATGATGATGTCATCATTTATAATGATGATGATAACAAAGATGATCATGATCATGATGACGAAGATGATGGATGATGACAAAGATGATGATGACGACGTTGATGATGATGATGATGATGATGAAGATGATGGCCAAGATGATGATGGTGATGATGATGAGGATGGGGATGATGACGAGGAAGTGGGGGATAACGATGATGATGACTATGGAAATGATGATGATGACGTGGATGATTACGATGACGAGGATGATGATGAGGAGGATGATGATGATGAAGATGATTATTATGATGATGAGGAGGAGGAGGAGGAGGATGAGGATGATGGTGATCATATTCGTCATCATCAATACCATTATCTTCATCTTCGTACTCATTTGCATCATCATCCATCAGTAATGATGATGATGATGATGATGATGTCATCATCGATAATGGTGATGATGATGATCATGATGACGAAGATGATGGATGATGATGAAGATGATGATGATGCCGTTGATGATGATGATGATTATGAAGATGATGGCCAAGATGATGATGGTGATGATGATGAGGATGGGGATGATGATGAGGAAGTGGGGGATAATGATGATAATGACTATGGAAATGATGATGATGACGTGGATGATGACGATGACGAGGATGATGATGATGATGATGATGATGATGACGAAGATGATTATGATGATGAGGAGGAGGAGGAGGATGATGAGGATGATGATGGTGATGGTGATCATATTTTTCATCATCAACACCATCATCTTCATCTTCGTACTCATCTGCATCATCATCCATCAGTAATGATGATGATGATAATGATGATGTCATCATTGATAATGATGATGATGACGAAGATGATGATGATGATGATGATGATGAAGATGATGGTTGATGATGAAGATGATGATGATGACGTTGATGATGATGATGATGATGAAGATGATGGCCAAGATGATGATGGTGACGATGATGAGGATGGGGATGATGACGAGGAAGTGGGGGATAACGATGATGATGACTATGGAAACGATGATGATGACGTGGATGATGACGATGATGAGGATGATGATGACGAAGATGATTATGATGATGATGAGGAGGAGGAGGATGATGAGGATGATGATGGTGATCATATTCATCATCATCAATGTCATCATCTTCATCTTCGTACTCATCTGCATCATCATCCATCATTAATGATGATGATGATGTCATCATTGATAGTGATGATGATGACGAAGATGATCATGATCATGATGACGAAGATGATGGATGATGATGAAGATGATGATTATGACGTTGATGATGATGATGATGATGAAGATGATGGCTAAGATGATGATGGTGATGATGATGAGGATGGGGATGATGATAAGGAAGTGGGGGATAACGATGATGATGACTATGGAAACGATGATGATGATGATGACGAGGATGATGATGATGATGATGATGACGATGACGAAGATGATTATTATGATGATGATGATGAGGTTGATGATGAGGATGATGATGGTGATCGTATTCGTCATCATCAACATCATAATCTTCATTTTTGTACTCATCTGCATCATCACCCATCATTAATGATGATGATGACAAAGATGATGATGATGATGTCATCATTGATAGTGATGATGATGACGAAGATGATCATGATCATGATGACAAAGATGATGGATGATGATGAACATAATGATGATGACATTGATGATGATGATGACGACGTTGATGATAATGATGATGATGAAGATGATGGCCAAGATGATGATGGTGATGATGATGAGGATGGGGATGATGACAAGGAAGTGGGGGATAACGATGATAATGACTATGGAAACGATGATGATGACGATGACGAGGATGATGATGATGATGATGACAAAGATGATTATGATGATGATGATGACGAGGAGGATGATGAGGATGATGATGGTTATCATATTCATCATCATCAACATCATCATCTTCATCTTTGTACTCATCTACATCATCATCCATCATTAATGACGATGACGACGAAGATGATGATGATGATGTCATCATTGATAGTGATGATGATGATGAAGATGATGATGATCATGAAGATGAAGATGATGGATGATGATGAAGATGATGATGATGACGTTGATGATGATAATGATGATGAAGATGATGGCCAAGATGATGATGGTGATGATGATGAGGATGGGGATGATGACGAGGAAGTGGGGGATAACGATGATGATGACTATGGAAACGATGATTATGATGTGAATGATGACGATGACGAGGATGATGATGACAAAGATGATTATGATGATGAGGAGGAGGAGGAGGATGATGAGGATTATGATGGTGATCATGTTCATCATCATCAACATCATCATCTTCATCTTCATACTCATATGCATAATCATCCATCATCTTCATCATCATCATCATTGATAATGATGATGATGACGAAGATGATGATGATGATGATGATGATGATGAAGATGATGGATGATGATGATTCCAATGATGAAGATGTTGATGATGAAGATGATGATGAAAATGATGACCAAGATGATGTCGAGGAGGAGGAGGAGGATGAGGATGATGATGAGGAAGTGGGTGATAACGATGATGATGATGATGATGACAAGGATGATGATGATGAAAAGGATGATGCTGATGATGCTGATGATGACGAAGATGATTATGATGAGGAGGAGGAGGAGGAGGCTCTTTGTAGAGGGATAGTGTCATGGTTTCTATGTGTTATCGATGACGCGTGAGGTCTAGAATTTTCAATTGAGCTCAATATGTTTCAATAAGATCTTGAGTAACCGGTTTTCATTCTTCGATGTTGTTCAATGCTTTTCAGCATATCCACAGTCTTGCATGGTAGGTTGAGGATGCATTCATGGCATTCGATCTTTACAAAAGATGTGTTTTGTCAAAATGAAATTCAATTTGCTTCTTTGATGAATCCTCCTCTACAAGACTTCATTTATTGGATGAATGTCACAGACTCACGGAAACTCTAAACAACACTCAATGGCATGCAACTATAACCAAAAACCAAGCAGAGGTTGATTTTATGCATTGATATAGAGAGGTGGCAGTAGGCGGACAATATGGAGAAACAATGAGTTAGAAAAAACATTTGGACCAAAGTACCACAATGCTTATTAATAAAATTTATAATAAAAAAATTTGGCTTAGGAATTGTGGTTTATCACCACATTTCTCTTCGACACTCGCCATCAAAATACATATAAAAATAACACGTTTTTACATCCTCTTCCTTTTAAATCCTCATCACATAGTAATAAATAAGGATTATTATGAATGCACATCCTCACCTTACAATGTCAATTGGGTCGAGGCGTATAAACAACCATAAATTATCAAATGTGTCAAAGAGTAAGCCTTTTCAATAAAAATTAAGACCCACCCTTCAAACTTTATCACCGAGTCCAATTTATGCAA
Source organism: Larix kaempferi (assembly GCA_027924585.1). Taxonomy (NCBI): domain Eukaryota; kingdom Viridiplantae; phylum Streptophyta; class Pinopsida; order Pinales; family Pinaceae; genus Larix; species Larix kaempferi. Next base: position 1,184,695 of record BSBM01000937.1, read on the forward strand.
ATATTTTTGAAGTGGGGGGAAGGTTTGGCATTAAATGCTGTAAACGTTGGGGAATAAATGGTTTATATGTTGTACAAGGGCGCGTGCACGGGTTTGGGCATGTAAGTGCTCCTCACGTGTACGCGCGAAAAAAATGCGTGCGCGTGTTTTAACATGCGTGCACGGCCTTGTTACTAGTTAAAAAAAAATAGAGCTCTCTGTTTCCCGGGAATTCTACCAAAATCACGGGTTTCACTTCTTCCGTGGCTTTCAAGCTCTCACGGGTTGCTCATTGGCTCACACTCATTGATATTTTTGACACTCTTTGATCTATTGGACACAAAATCACCCTTGGAATCTATCAAACATCTTCAGTGTTCTTGGAATCTAGTGGATTCATTCAAGCTACCAAATTCCATTGCAAGTGGAGATAATTTCTATAGAGGTATGGTGAATTGTAAATGAGTCTTTTCTTTCACAAGATTTGAGATGATCCCATGCCTTTTTGTTTTTGTCATATTCCCACAACAATATCCATGCATAGACAACAATGAATTTGACAACAAGATTTCCCAATTTCACATCTAAAAAAACTCATATAAACACTAGACAAGATGAAGTATGCAACCTCCTCATTGTGTAATTAGTTCCCAAGTTAATTTTGTTCTTTTCACTTCATATTATGCTAGCAAAAAAAACCACACACTCACTAAACATAACTAAAAATATCACTTCAACCCATCCATAAAACCTCAACTCTCTCATCTCTTATTGAATACCATTGTATGGAATGAGGATATCTATAAGTATATGCACCTTTCCCTTCTCTATGAATCAAAATATGATAACTTTCATCCATATTTACCATCCTTACAATATCCCCTCACCTTTAACAATGATTTTTTTTCCAAAAACCAAGACTTCCTCACTTCATGCTCTATTCAACATGATGATTGTTGGTATATTCCCTAGTTCCCCACTCTCCAACACCTCCCCACCCTAGATATTGCACATTGAAAGTTCAAATTATATTTCTCCTAATCACCCTTCCCAAGACCATGATCTTTGTTAGAAACCTTTGCATCCTCCTAAAGGTTTTGCACAAAACAAGGTATACATTCATTCTATTGTGATGCATTGTTGAATTCAACCATGGGTATTTTAAACTCAAAACCACATTCTATCATCTCAAGGTTTATAGATGTAAGGAAATAGTTTGTTGTTGTTTCTTCAACTCCTTAATGTGTTATATAACCTAGTAATTTATGATGGTAAAGGACATTGCCTCAAATGGAAGGATATACCATTCCACTAGGAAGACAAAGCAATCAAACTAGGTGCAAAGTCCTAGAATTGATAACATTAAGGGAGAAAGCAAAAAATGCAATTAATTAAGGTTACCTTATTTGATGTAGAAAAACTATCAAACTATTCCCAAGGCATCTCTAGCCATCTCTGTTGTAGGGTGTTACTACCATAATTTTTATGAATTCATGGCCAGGCAAGACACTAGTTTCTCCTCTCTACACTTGACCAAACATCATCTATATTGATTGGAATTGTAAGGGATAATGATGTTTATTCGAACACAAATAAACCAACATAGTCTGTAGTTGTATATGTTAATTTGTAAAGTGGTAAGCTATGTTGGAATGTGTCAGGTTCATTATATAATGGCACTTGGAATGTGTCAGGTTCATTATATAATGGCACTAATATCTTATTTGTTGTTTCTTTTGCAGGGGTAGGCCTGATAGTTGTGTTAAAGAGACTTTTGGAGATGGGAAACTCATGAAACGCAAAAAAAAAATAGAAGGAATCTGCCCATTGAAAAGGTCAATGACTTAAGAGAAAAGGCCAGGTTGGGAATGGAAAGATTGAGACATGGTCCTATCATTGCCCCAGATCCTGCCACTGATCCTAACACAGTTGTTGACATGACAACCTCTTGTTCAGAACCACGGGTAAAGCGGTCGCATCCAATGGACCCAACTCAAATTCCAACATCAACACAATCTCCAACCAACAAACCATCAATGAGTCATTCTGAAGTTCCTCGCGACACAAGAATTTTGGGAGATGCTGCATGTGTAGAGATGGACATACAAGCCTTGCTTAATTTTGAATCTCCCCAAGAAGACCACAACCCTATCAACAACACTCCTATTATGGCCCAATATATGAATGAAGCACCACAACAAACAAGCTCTGGTATTCATGTCTCATGTCCACCCTCCCTACCTCGACTGTCCAGTGCAAGAAGAAGAACTCCTAGACGTATTCATGTGGATGAGAGTGCTATGTCGGGGCTTGAAGGCAAGTTTCCAAAACGCACTATCGAATGGCAATGCAACAAAATTGTCAAAGAATATTTTGAATCCAAAGGTGATGTAGGTAAATGTCAATTATTGCTATGATTGTTAAAGTCACGTTCTTTAGCTGTTGTTAGGAGAATTTTGGGGATAAAGATGGTTAAAAGTTCAGAGGCCAACAGTCATATTGTTAGAAATCTCCAATCTGCATTTAATGCAATTGGGAAGAAGTTTCGTACAAAAGATCTTTGTGCGACTCATCGTGTTTTAGTAGAATCAGTTGTAAGCAAGCCCACAAGGCAACATCGCCTGCTATCACACACTTCTCACATACTCAAATTAAATAGAAAAATATTAAAAAGTACTCTGTTATAAGATAAAATCTTGACACTTCAGGTGGAAACGATTGTTGGGATTTTGTTGGTAGGTTGCCTCGTGCAAATAGGAAGCTAATTGATGTTGTTAAGGAGTTAGTACAAATTTTTTGGCATGATCATACTAGACCTTCATCAAACCAAAGAGACATGCTAAAACTGAGAAAAGGTTCTACTGAACGTGAGCCCCATGTTAAACACTTCCTTGACACCACGCAGACTGAACTCTATGAGATATTTAGGAAAGAACACACACAATTGAACCTTGGCCAAAGGTCCTTTGAGAAATGCAAACCATGGTACATTCATATATGCATTTATTGAAACACTTATTGTTGTAGATACCACGTAGAATATGAATATTATTATGACACATATAAACATATATTTTGTGATTTGCATACTAACGTTGTGCAGGGCTGCAATGAATCCATACTACCACCGAATGCATCAAGAGACTTTATCCACAACATCATGTGTCCAAGGCCCGAAGGACAAAAGTATTATAAAAAATCGTGTCTATATGGGACATGTTCTATGTGCAGTGGGTTTTCTCTTTTGAACCGTTGCATTCATGAAAGCAAGGACACAGAATTTGACATGATGGGTGTGGAGATGCAGAGCTTCAAGTACGTGACCTATCAATTAGACAGTGTCAGAGAATGTAAAAATATTGCATTGGTAAAGTCACAAGTAAAAATGAATATTGCATATTTTTCATATTACACGTTCAATTTATGGCATATACATTTTTCAAAAGGCCACATTGTAATATTTCCCTTGTTTCCATGGTAATAGGTACCGGTATGTGACTTCTTGACAGAATTCTATGAGAAAATCGAGCAGTATGATCAACATGTGCATGTAGCGCGATGGCAAGATGAGCAGTACATAAAATGCAGGGACACATTTCTCGTTGGAACCATAGTGTCAATTGTGGATTTTGTAGAAAATTACACCCTTCAGCCACAAAATGAAATCCAGAGTCAATACTACCATTCAGACCAAGTCAGCATCATGGTACATATTATGTATAGGCATGGGCCAGAGAGCAGCAATGACAAGAGGATAATACTAAAGGAGACAAACTTTTACATAAGTGATGATAGAACCCATGATCTACATTATGTGCAACATTGTTTTCAAATTTTCTATAATTAGTTGAAGGAGAGAGATATACAGATGAATCAGCATTGGATATGGTCGGATGGTTGTGCAGACCAGTTAAAAAATGCCCGAGTATTCCAATGGATGAGTACTTTGCATAAGACTTGTAATGTGTTGCATATCTGGAACTATTTTGAGACCGAGCACAGCAAAGGTGAGCATGATGGGGCCGGTGCATGCATCAAGACCGCACTACGAAGGGAAGAGATGAGGTTTGACAGGGAACCTCATATCCGAGATGCAGAATCCATAGTTCAATGGTGCTCTGCAACAATGTCAGAATGAGCAAGAGATCAACAAACATCATCGGTGGCAGGACATGTGGCAAGAAATTTTTGGCTAGTGGTTGACATAGATCGATCATGTTCCTATAGTTGTGGCACAGTACAAGGAACACATGGATTTCATTCACTTCGAAGCTCAAACAACCACATATTTGAAATATGGACGTGAAAGCTTGCATGCTTTAGCAACCCTTGCAGCAGCAGTGAATGGGATGAATGTGAATGCATGGACTGGGTTGATGAATGGGATCGTGTGTCACTTGCAGTAGACCAACGTGCAGTTGTTGAAACAACCCAGTTAGAGGAGGGCCAGTCAATGATTTCTAGAGACTACGGGCATATCTCAGATCTTGTACAACCAGGACACATATACGTAGTTGTTGCACCAAAAGACAATGAATGGGGCATGGATTATTGTTTGGCACGGTGCATCCAAGGTAAGCAAACCCTCTACGGATCATTAATTGATGATGAAGGAATTGAATTTCCTACTCGCTCGATGGTGGTTAAGGGGGAATATCTTACACTAGATGGGAAGTCAAGAAAGACTAGCGGGCATGTATTCATAGATTACAGACCAGGTTCAGTGGTGTATCACTTCACAAACTTGATCGTTGGCACAAACATCCATCTTCAAAAAATGTCAAGCAAGATCTCAACCAAGGTACGCTACTACCTACCTCATTCAGAGCACGAGATATTGATGGAGACAATTAGCAATAGAGAGGATCTAGATGGATTTATTGAATGAGGCCAGTCAACTTTACATAAGAGAAAGAATTGCATCAAGGAATGTTATGTTCTACATCGAGGTATGTGTAGTTTTATGTTATTTCATTGGTACATGCATTTTTTGTTGATACATACATACATACATGTCTTTGCCTAGGTTTTTTATTTTTCCTATATGTATTAAAATGTTCCATGCTTCTCTTTTATTTCAAATAAAATGGTGATGTGATTTGGATCAAATTTGAGTAAATTGTTTTAGTATTTTCTTAAATATATCTATTTATGTTTGTAGCATTTGAATATAGTGGTTTTGATAGGTTCTCAAGATTAGAATTACCTAGGTTTTAGGAAATTTTTTGAAGTACATAGTCTATTACAATGGTCTTGAGAATTTAACTTGGTAGATGAAACCTTGTAGGAATCCATGTATGGATAGAAGGGTCTTCCACTTGGGGTAGGGAGTTATCATAAAGTTTCAAGGGTGGTATTTTTGAGATCTATACATGAGAGGGACTTGTCATCATCATAGATAACCACTTAGAGGGACTTGTCATCATCATCACCAACATCATCTCTAGGCTCCTCATTAACATCTCCATCATCATCATCATCTTCATCATCACCATCACCATCACCATCACCATCACTACCATCATCAACATCTTCATCATCACCACCATCGTCAACGTCTTCATCATCGCCACCATCTTCATCATCATCATTAACTCTAACTCTAACCCTAATTCAATTTCCTTCTATAACTATAGCCCCAACCGTCACCCAAACCCTAGCACTAATCCATCTTCTTCATCATCACCATCACCATCACCACCACCATCACCATCACCATCACCGTCACCATCACCATCACTACCATCATCAACATCTTCATCATCACCACCATCGTCAACGTCTTCATCATCGCCACCATCTTCATCATCATCATTAACTCTAACTCTAACCCTAATTCAATTTCCTTCTATAACTATAGCCCCAACCGTCACCCAAACCCTAGCACTAATCCATCTTCTTCATCATCACCATCACCATCACCACCACCATCACCATCACCATCACCATCACCGTCACCATCACCATTGCAGAGCTGACCCCTGTGTGCAAAAATTGCACACTCCCTCACTGAGCAAAAGCCTAGTTTCCAAGATGGACGTTCAATATGGCACCGGGGCAACAGGACTGGAGGAGAGGGGAGCCACTGGCACTATCTCGATGTCCTGAATCCAATGGAGTCGACGGTTCATCAATCGGAGCCACGGTTGTCATTCTATGGCTCGCTCCATCTCGCATCCAAAAGGCCTTCAGGGACACCTACTGGATACCTGTCGGGGGCATAGAAGTCCAACCGTGCAGCAAAACCGGGATCCGGGGATTCCTACAGGTGTGTCTAGGCAGGTTCTAGCCGGTAACGCTGGCCGTAAGTCCCCGGCGGATGTTTTTGCAGAGTTGGCCCCCGTGTGCAAAAATTGCACACTCCCTCACTGAGCAAAACCTTAGTTTCCAAGATGGACATTCAAGATGGAACTGGGGCCACAGGACCAGAGGAGAGGGGTACCCCTAGAACTACCCCGACATCCTGAATCCAACGGAGTTGAGAGTTCATCGATCGGAGCCATGGTCGTCATTCTATGGCTCGTTCCGTCTCGCATCCAAAAGGCCTTCAGGGACAGGTGCTGGATACCTGCCGGGGGCATAGATGTCCAACCGTGCAACAAAACTGGGCTCCAAGGAGTCCTGCAGGTGTATCTAGGTAGGTTCTAGCTTGGAACACTGGTTGTAAGTTCCCGGTGGACGATTTTGCAGAGTTGACCCCCGTGTGCAAAAATTGCACACTCCCTCACTGAGCAAAACCCTCGTTTCCAATATGGACGTACAAGATGGCACCGAGGACACGGGACCGAAGGAGAGGGGTGCCCCTAGCACTATCCCGGCATCCTGAATCCAATGGAGTCGACGGTTCGTCGATCAGATCCACGATCGTCATTTTATGGCTCATTCTGTCTCGCATCCAAAAGGCCTTCAGGGACACCTGCTGGATACCTGCCGGGGGCATAGAACTCTAACCATGCAGCAAAACTGGGTTTTGAGGAGTCATGTAGGTGTGTCTAGGTAGGTTCCGGTTGGGAACGCTAGCCATAAGTGCCCGCTGGATGATTTTCCAAAGTTGACCCCAATGTGAGGGCCATCCAAATTTGCTCAAGGGAGCCATTTCTCGTTCAGATGACCTCGGGCATGCATGGCCACCGTGGATAGGTCCACTATGGTCACGTGGACCTATGGGGTCTGACGAAATCCAATTCCACTCGTCGGTTTGGGTTCCGTGACCCCGAGGCAAATCCTCCAAGTGTCCCTGAACGGCCCCGGGGCGCCCGACTAGAATGCCCGTGGCACCTGGACCGTGGATCAGTTCATGAATCCATTGACTCCGGCGGGTCCAGGATGGCGGGTTTCAGCTAGGGGACCCCCAACAACACCCCCCGAAGACCTGGAAGCGGTACCAATGAGCCATCTCCAGAGCTATGGTTTTGCTCAGTGATGAGTATTACAAATTTGCTCAAGGAGGCCATTTCTCGTTCGGAGGCCCCTGGGCGTGCGTGGCCACCGTGGACAAGTCCACTATGGCCACATGGACCTGTGGGGGCCGACAGAATCCAAGTCTTCTCACCGGTTTAGGTTCCGTGGCCGCGGAGCAAATGCCCAAAGTGTCCCTGAATGGCCTCGAGGTGCCCGACTAGAATGCCCATAGCACCCAGACCGTGGCTCGGTTCGCAAATCCGTCGACTCCAGCGAGTTTGGGATGGCAGTTTTCAGCTAGGGGCCCCTCCATAGCATTCCCCGAAGACCCAGAAGCGGTGCCAATGGGCCATCCCTGGAGCTAGGTTTTTGCTTAGTGAAGGCCATTCCAGATTCACTCAAGGGGGCCATTTCTCGTCCGGAGGCAGAAGAAGATCAATTTTTGACAAAACAATGTAGTTATTACATGTGGAGGCAGTGGTTTCCCATGGAAAATGAGTGTAGGGTTGAGCAGAGGAAAGATGTTGGGAAATGGGCAATTACATTAGCTTTTCGGATGGGAAAGAGGTTTACAGAAGGAAATATGGCGGTTGTAGGTATCTATGCTTTTCTTCCGACGAAAATAGGATTTCCCTCGGAAGAAAAGCGTAGATACCTACATCATCATCATCATCATCATCATCATCATCTTCGTCATCATCATCATTATCAATGATGATGATGATAATGTTGATGATGATGATGACGATTCAATGATGATGACGAAGATGATGATGATGATGATGATGATGAAGATGATGGATGATGATGAAGACGAGTGTGAAGATGAAGACAATGATGTTGATGATGACGAATATGATCATCCTCATCATCCTCATCCTTTTCATCGTCATCATCCACATCATCATCATCATCTCCATCGTCATCATCATCGTTATCACCCACTTCCTCGTCATCATCCCCATCCTCAACATCATGACCATCATCATCTTGACCATCATCTTCATCATCAACATCATCATCATTGTCATCATCATCATCAACGTCATCATCATCATATTCATCATCATCCATCATCTTCGTGTCATCATTATCATCATCATCATCATCATCATCATCATCATCATCATTATCAATGATGGTGATGATGGTGATGATGAAGATGACGGATGATGATGCAGATGAGTACGAAGATGAAGATGATGATGCAAATGAGTATGAAGATGAATATGATGATGATGATGATGACGAACATGATCATCATCCTCGTCCTCGTCCTCATCCCCTTCATCATCATCGTCATCATCATCATCTTGGTCATCGTCTTCATCATCAACATCATCACCATCGTCGTCATCATCATCATCTCCATCATCATCATCGTCGTCATCACCCTGTTCCTCATCATCATCAACATCATCATCATTGTCATCATGGTCATCATCATCATCTTCTTCGTCATCATCATCATTTTCAATCGTCATCATCGTCGTTAACATCATCATCATCATCGTCATCATCATCATCTTCTTCATCATCATCATTGATAATGATGATGATGCCGAAGATGATGATGATGATGATGATGATGATGAAGATGAAGATGAAGATGATGATGAAGATGAGTATGAATATGAAGATGATGATGGTGATGGTGATGGTGATGAATATGATCATCATCATCATCCTCATCATCATCATAATCATCTTCGTCATTATCATCCTCATCATCATCATCCTCGTCATCGTCATCGTCATCGTCATCATCCACGTCATCATCATCATCTCCATCATCATCATCACCGTTATCACCCACTTCCTCATCATCATCCCTGTTGACACCAGGTCTGAGGAAAATTGAAATTTTTGCTAAAAGGCCCTAAGAGAAAGAATCATCACAAAAAAGGGTTGAGCTGAAGGTTTTTATATAAAAGAATAGGAGAAAAACCCATAAGTATAAAGTCCGCCAGCAAATATAATGTAAAGGTTAAACCCCAGTCAAGTTTCGTCGGCGGAGATAGCATAGATCCAGATCAACGGTCCATATTAACCCCGCGTCGCCAAGGTGATCGTCAACAAATGGTGGAGGGTGGTAGCGGACATAATACCACCAAGGCACGTGTCCCATATTTATTCATCCGCGCTTGGAAAAAATGGTATCGGAAACCACTATAACACCGCGCGGAACCACCCATTACAGAAAGGTGGAAAGATATCTTACGTGGCAAGGTGGGACCTAACAGGTGGCGAACAAGGAATGGATTGATAAGGCCGTGGCACGTGGCACTATACTTTGCATGGATCGAAAGGCCAATACATGCCACAATCAAATCAACGGCCAGCGTTTCATCCGCGGCCAGGAACATGTGCACGGGATATAAAGGAAAGCGGTCGCGGAGAATAAACAGCCTTAACAGGTGTCAGCAGATGGTGTATCCGCGCGGGTAACAAACCAGAAAAGGAAACCGCCTTTTCGATCGCGGATACCGCCGGTGCAATAAAGAGGGACAAGATCTGACGGTCCAAAATAAAGGTTCAAAGATCAATGGTTGGAGATGACCCACGTTCATAAAGGTGCAAGGAGGTTATTCTAAAAAGGCTTATATAAAAAGAAAGGGCTCCACATAACGGCATTTTGTATGTGTCGTTATCCTGGAGAGCTCCGAAGACTGGTGGAAGCCGGCGATTGCGACAGAAGGCGAAAAGCAAGCACTTACAGGTAGGGTCTGGTGACCTGTCACTCTCTTTAAACGGAATTTTGTTTAAAAGAAGCATTTAGATGGAGACTGTACAAGATATAGACGTTTTTAGGTCAAAAGATGCCCTAGAAGACAGAGATGAAGATGTTTTCGATACCCTTATTAGGTTCCCGATCTCCGATGTAAAAATTAAGTTGTCCGAGCTATTAAAAGAGGGTATAGACCCGCATAGAGTTCACCAGTCATCTCTGATAGCTTTTTGCCCTGACCAATTTCCTGTTTTCCCAGAATTCGTCTCCTGGTGTGCTGAAAACTATTCACGGGAAGAAAAAGTTGTTTTAAACAGTCAGAAAACTAGAGCCATTTGCAAAATTGAGCCAGCCGAAGTAATTAGAGCCCTAGAAATAGATTTACCCCAAACCCTCGACCCTGAAGTTTTTTCTGAGGTGTCGATTATTGAAAATTTTCACCACGCTTCTCAGAGTGATAGGGAAGTGTTTTTGTCGACGTGTCTCAGACCAGAAACTAGCCTTTCTGAACTCCCTTACCCTTTAGATATCAACCTTTTTAATGAAAATACCCAGTTGGTCTTGACACTGTTGGCCGTAGTTTTAGGGTTAGATTCGGATTTGTATATAACTGAGTTTCAATTGAGTTTATTGTACAGAATAAGTATAGTCCCGTCGGGAATTGACGAAAGTCAAATTCCCCGACTAAATTTTGAAGCTTTCATAGCCGAAAGGATGCATGACCAGATGGTAAATTTTTCCACGCACAGACATTTCAGGTTTCAAGCCTTTTTAATGAAAATGATTATGGTATCCAGCCAGGAACAATTACAGTTCCCAGAGATTGTTTTCGCAACTCCACTGGAAAACAATATTTTCAATTTCATCAATTACATGCTCTCGACTATCTTTAAGATGATTTTCGGAAAAAGTCTGCCTAGGGTATTGCCAGAAATGCAGGTATCAATGCAACTGAATACAGAGTATGCTACAGGAGACTGGTTTCTATCGAAAGATAGTACAGTGGTCAGATTGTATGGATTCAAGCATAAACCCTATGTGCTACCAGCATTCCTCACCTTGAGGATTTTTGCCTTGGAGTTTTTAAGACAGAAATTGATTGTAGAAGATAATAATTTTTTAGTCCACAGACAAGCAACGGACATTAAGTACCCTTTCACATTAGGTCCGTTTACAATAAAGAATAAGAACGCTGCTGTATATATAGAGAAATTGTTAAAAGACATGAATTTTGAGACAGATGCAGCCTTGGAATATGAACCATTAAATATCATATCCAAAAGAAGAATTGAGCATCGTATTAAGGCTCTGAATCATCAAACTGTTGAAGGGATGGCAGACAGAGCCAACTGGCTCGAATACAAAGAAGAAATTATCCCAGACAAGTCCGACAAAGAAAGGTCATTGGAAGAAGCAATGGCAGAAACAGAAAGCGAAATCAATACTGCATTAGTGGGGTCCAAAAGACCTATACAGGACATCATGATCATCGATGGTGAAGAGACAGAAAAAGGAAAACGATTGAAAACTGATGAGTCACAGGAATTGACAACCATTTCAGAAGAAGCAAAAGCTACAGAAAATGAAATACCAGAGGTTACAGTGAGGGAATACAATATTGAAGAGACCCCTATAGGGGATGATGTAAATAGACCCAAAAATTTCATGGACGTATTTAATGAACATAGCAAAAACAAACAGGAATCTGCGAAACAAACAAGTCTATTGTTTCCAAAGGTCAGAAATATATCGAATAATGAAGTAAGCTTATTCACCAGCAGGAACATCAAAGAAAATTCTTTAAAATTTTCAGTTGTGACCAAAAACAAGATCTCAGAGATGAGTGTGGATTTGTCAAAGATAAATGCCCCTGACAAAATTTTGTTACATAGACAAGCTGGAGAGGTTATATACTCAGACTATTTGGGGGCCACATTGAGAGCAGACAAACTAAAGAATTCAGTAGAAAAATTAAATAATCAGTTGAGACAAGAAAAGGCAGAGAATAAGTCTCGACAACAGCAAATTAAGAAGTTGCAAATAGACTTAACTAATAAAGATGGAGCTGCAGCTACCAAACTGCTCCAGGAGAAGGAAGAAGTGATTTTAACATTGAGACGAAAGTTAAAAATCCCAGATGCTGTACTCATTCAAGGTGCAGAATTGACTATATTAGAAAAAGAGAAAGAAGAGTTATCTAACGAAGTCAATGATGTCACAGCTAAATTGTTAAAGCTGTCTGACGAAAAAGACTATTGGGAAAAAGAAAGATTCATTTTGGAAGAACAGTTGGCAACAGCGAGAAAACAATTAGCAGAGAACAGTCAGCAGCAGGTACAGGCAGGCCCAGAAGAGGATAAGAACGGTGTAGATGGGATTTTGCAGGCAATGTCACAAATAAGTTTAAAGGATAATGAAATCAAATTTTTGAAAGCAGAAATACAAAAATTAAAAGAGGAAAATGAAGCAAAAGAAAAAGAAATAAAAACTTTGCAGGCAAATAATCAGGAATTGAGCAGTAATAATAAAGGATTGGCTGCTCATGCAACAGGACAAGCTGCTATGCAGGGATGTAAACATATGGTGTGGGACCAGATCATCAAAGAAGTTGAAAAACTTAGGCCATATCTGGATTATATAAGAGTTAAGGAAAAAGTAGCCAAAGATGCCTTCGACAGTTGCCGGGCAGTCAGGGAAGGCTTAAATAGAAAGCCGAAAGAAATAGCTCAGAGAGCAATTACATTTTTAAATAGTTTATCCGAGGCAGACCTGACGGCTATGAGTATAACAAACAGAATTTCTGTCATCACTTGGGCTAGAAGGATCTTGGGCAAATACTCACATATCGAAAACATCGAGGCCAAAGCAGGAGAAATAAGGAAAGAAGTAATCCAGTTCAAAAAGCAATTTGACAAGTTAGTGAACAAGGGATTCCCAGCTTTCTGGAACGAAAATAATGAATTAATTCCTCCAGCTGATTATAAAAGATTACTGTTTGATATCAGGATGGATCACCGAAAATTCCAGCAGATAGATCACATGCTCACAGGAAAAATTCTAATGGAAAAAATGTCAGGGGAATTTGAAATTTTAAATATGCTGATTTCAACTTGCGCAAACCTTCTTCCTATTTCTTATGCAGGTCATATCGAGATGCGAGTCTTAGTGAAAGAAATGACCAGTTATGACCTACCCACTGTTGACCAGTGGAATTATGTTGAGAAATATGGGAAGACCAGATATTCTGTTCATACCTAGATGCATTTGAGACTCTTGCCATGTGGCAAAATGATGATATCCAAAGTCTTGCCAAGTGGCAAAAAAGACTTTTTATTTTTAAATTTGTAATATTATTTGAAAGACAGTTATGGGTTACTCGAAGACAGTTATCTTTTAGTTAAATATTCTTAATTATTAGTTAGAAGAAGCAGTTATGTGGAGCTTCTTCTGAAAATTTTGTATAAAAAACAATGGAGGTCATTGTTGAAAGGGTTGGAAAATTTTTGAGAAACAAGTATGTTTTGAAGTTTATTTTTGAAATAAAGGCAGTACAGTGATGATACCTATTTTTTGATACAGAGATTCATGAGTTAATCAGTCTTGCAGTCTGTTACTTTCCTTATCCTTATATGTGCATGTTTATCTTCTTCGTTATATCTCCCATGGTGTTTTTCTTCTATATTTAAATGAACATTTGAAAATAACTTGAGATTCATACTGGTTATGCCTCATTTTATTCGCATTTAAATATCCATTTTATTCTCCAAAGTTGACAATAGATTTATCCTGGATAGATACCTGTTGTTGATGGAATGTCTTTAATTCTTTCTATGTCGCCTGAAAAATCAAATTGACTGTAACATGATTACTATCTTGCCTCTGTGAAAATCTTTATGGTGAAAATCTCTTACTGGTTTATCACACTTTGAAAACTTTGACTCCATGCCCAATGTTTCTTGTTTACCTTTTCGACCAGAAAATATCTTTTGAGAAGTTTTAAGAAAACCTTTGTATATTTTAGCCTTCATATATATATCCTGAGAGAGCCCTCTCTGGTAGAGAAAATGGCTAGTTCTTCTACCTGAAGCTTGGTTTGAAATAGGTTACCTTAGGTCTTATTTTCTTACAACCGGAATAAAATCTAAGTGCTAACAATCCCCATCCTCATCATCATCATCATCATCACCTTGGCCATCATCTTCATCATCAACATCATTATCATCATCACCATTATCATCTTCATCATCATCCATCATCTTCATCATCATCATCATCGTCGTCGTCATCATTATCACCCAATTCCTCCTCATCATCATCATCTTCATCCTCATCCCCATCATCATCATCATCATCATCTTGGTCATCATCTTCATCATCAACATCATCATCATCGTTATCATCATCATCAGCATCTCCATCGTCATCATCGTCGTCATCACCCAGTTCCTCATCATCGTCATCATCAACATCATCAACACCATCATCATTGTCAGCATCATCCTCATCATCATCATCATCATCTTTTTCGTCATCATCATCAGTTTCAATCGTCATCATCATCGTCAACATCATCATCAGCATCTTCGTCATCATCATCTTCTTCATCATCATCATTGATAATGATGATGATGACGAAGATGATGATAATGAATATTATGGATGATGATGGAGATGAGTACCAAGATGAAGATGATGATGCTGATGCTGATGATGACGAATATGATCATCATAATTATCCTCCTCCTCCTCATCATCATCATCATAATCATCTTCGTCATCATCATCCTCATTCTCGTCATCAACATCATTGTCATCATCCCCATCATCCTCATCATCAGCATCAACATCATTGTCATCATCCCCATCATCCTCATAATCATCATCAACATCATCGTCATCATCCCCATCCTCCTCCTCCTCATCATCATATAAATTTAATTTAATTCAATTTAAAACATTATTAATTATTAAAAATATATATAATTTATTAAATTATTTAATCATTATGACAACTTTCAAACTTTAGTAAAAACAACGCGCACGCGTCTTTGTGCACGTACACGTCATTTTGCACATACGCGCATTTGGACGTGTACGCGCCATTGTGTGCGTACGCGCTTTTTAAATACACGCGCACGCGCCAGTTTAGTTTTTAAATTTTGGCGGGTAATTCGTTTCCCACCAACGTGGTGGATGACTTGGCAGCTATGGTTTTAGGTTCGGGTTGCCAAAATACATATAATATAATATAAAAAAATACATCTTATAACAACATACATCTTATTCTATAACTTCTTATGTTTCGAGCATGATTCTGCGTATGCTACACTTGTCCACTGCTAATGAAATTGCACACACTTGTAGAACTAGGTGTGCAAATTCCGAATATGTAATTTTTTATTAAAACTATTATTTGTTCCTATTTTTTAGTTAATTTCAATTGCACTAACGTCAATCTTACACAAAGAGTAGGTTATTTCTTCCATCTATAACTTTTTAATGGCTTGCCTATTTTGAAAACGGAAAAGAACACTCACAAGTACACACAAAAACATACATCCTAAAAAACTAAAATTTGTTGATTGATTAGGTTAAGACCATGATATCGAGGGCTAACACTCGGCCTAGTCATTTTAGGGATGGGCTGACTTCCTTAATTAAAAAATAAATAAAAAATTTACATAAATAAATATGGAAAAATAACGCCGCACTAGAACGGCCTATTATCTACGACTTTATATAATTTTTTAACAAAAATCCACCATTTGAATACCAAACCAGAGGGCTAACGCAAACATATTCATTATATTTTCTTAAAAAAATAACATACCAACCATAAGAGAACCCCATTTTTTGGGAGTTATACTTAATTTCCATAAATAATATTTATATATTCCGGAAGGTAATCTGATTTTCTACGTTTGATCTTTTTGCGCCATATTCCAAAAAGTTGTGTAGGTAGCTCTAATATTGCTTTTTGATGTTTAGATTTCTGTTTTTCCAAAAGTCCATTGTGACTAACGCGTCATGAGTGGCTAGCATTAGCTTGCACCAGCCCATAATAATAAAGTGTTTTGATAAGTTTTATGAATTTAAACATTTGTAGAGAAGCAAAGAAGATGTAGCTAAAAATTTAAGAGGTGATGATGAAGTGGAACTCAAGTCTAACAAATTTATTATAGTTACTGTACAATTATGACGGTATCTCAAAATTTTGGACTCTTCTTTCTAACACTAGAGCACTTATTGAAGTGGATTTCTTTAAGTATTGTATTGAAATCTAGAGGGGGGTAGGGTACATGTACAACTACGTAGATTGTGGAGGAGGTCCCTTGTCCAATATACAAAGGGGTCTCATACACCAAATTGGTGTCTAGCTTAGTTGCAACCTTAACAATAGATTATTATTATTATTATTGTATTGCAATTGCAATAAGTCATGGGTCATGTTGATATTATCGATTAATAAATGGGAAAGAGCCATAATTAATTGAAGGTTAAATAAAATGTTTAGAGTAACCTGTCATGAAATAGATAGCTTATTCTATAAATAATAAGGATTGGGTGGGGACGAGAGAGATAGACTCATGGGTAATCTTTGTATTGTACACCTATAATTTTATAACAAATTTGGATGAACAAATGATTCTTGGTTGGTAAGGGTCTATTCTTAAGAAAACCAAGTACCCCTTGTGGCATCAAGATTCTTATGAAAAACTTACCCATGAAATTTATTTATTTATTTATTTTTAATTTTTTTTCAGTGGAAGAATCACCTTAGTGCTATTCCGAATCAAGGAAAGCTAACATGCATGGGAAATCTCAACAAACTTCTTCACATATCGTGGATGGTAGGTCGAGCAAACCGTGAGCCGGTCATCCAAGCTCCTCAACCGAATTGAACCCAGGTGGATGGAATGAAATCCATCTATCCCACCAACCGACCACCTTATCCTTGACAAAATGACTACTTATCCAACACTATAAGTTTTATTTTAAATGAATGAACAAGTAGGGGTTTGGAGGAGAGTGGGGACAAGGCCGTCTATTGATAGTAAATCAATGAATAACTAGGGTTTTGGAGGAGAGTGGGGAGAGGGCCGTCTATTCATGGTAGTTACTCTTTTCCAATGAATGAACGAACAAGTAGGGTTTTAGAGGAGAGTGGGGACAAGGCCGTCTATCGATAGCAAATCAATGACTAAGTAGGGCTTTGGAGGATAGTGGGGACAGGGCCGTCTATTCATAGTAGTTACTCTTTCCCATTGATTGACTTTAGTGGAAATGTTCGTTGCTTGGCTTTCGAAACTTGCACCCTCCCTCATGCGCTATTTTTATAAACGAGGGAAGATATTCTGCAAAGTCAATTGCGTGTTCATATTGCAGAGCACCATTGACCTCAGAATATCTACGGGTTAACCTTTGGGCGATTGGAGCGATGATCATAAATAATACATCAGAAATGCAATAATGAAGATTCTCGAGGAACGCTTTAATCCACCCACTCTCACGAAGCTGTCATTATCCGTTACTCAACATTTCCGAAAGGAAGGGTTCATATTAAGTTTGACAAAATAAACCCAATGCCGGTTGGTTTGACGACTTACGTATATTTTTAAAACTTAACATTCGATTCCCTTGCATTTCTAGATTTCTCTTGTCTGGGCATTTCTCTTCTATCCATTTCCCTCAGGCCATTTAGCATTATCAAACAGGTCTCGACTGCCATAAAGGTTCCATTTTCAGTTGTTTTTGTTTTCAACATTGCAAGGAGAATAAGACTGCCTGAGGAAACCCTCATTGGTTCGAGAATAGATCTTGTGCATACAGGTTCCCGGCCACAATTACGTCCACTGAGCAGTGATCTTGCGCATACATGATATTCCAGGCAACATTACATCCTCTGAGCAGTGAAGAATCTGTATGCAGAAGACCTATTCTCAATCCAATAAGGGGTCCCTCAGGCAGTCTTACACGAACCAGGCCATGTAATGAAAAAGCTGTGTACATGCCTGCGTTGCATCAAACGAAATACAGAGAGCAACAGCAAAGTCATAATGAGGCGTTTGCAGGAAGCAGGATATGTAGCTAATTGTCCAGCCATATCTCTTCTACAACGCTTAGACTAAAGAAATTTTTTCATGATAGTAGAAATATCTAAAAATAAGGTTTGAGGAAGATTATACTAGTACAGCCATTTAATTTGTGGTAGGTGAACACGAATAGGCCATAAGTTATGTGTTACTTGTTCTTCATGCATAGTTATAACAACTACATATTATCACATATATTATCACTGACCTTCTTGTAGTTAAACTGGTTAGGAAGCCAGTTATCCATGCATCAGCTAAGAGTTATCCATGCATTAGGTTATTCATGCCTAAGCTACCAGTTATTTTTTATATAATTGTTTATTTGAAATTTTAAACTACCACCATAAAATTAATATCAATCTGAATATTACACTTTTCTTATCCTTGTATAGTACTCTAATAAAGTGTCTAGGGACCACTTTTAATGTTTTATCCACCCGTAGGCTTCAGAAGGTGGAAAAACACTTCCTTGGTACTTTTTCAACAGGTTGGTCGGTTTTGACCAAGGTAATGAAGATCTTCATTGGCTGGTTTTCCCCTCATCGGTTTTTCCAGGGTAAATGGTTGTGTTCAATGTTCTTGCTTCTATGGTTATGATTATGGTTTTTCTCTCATTATTATGTATGCTCATTTAAATCCTAAGAACTTGTATGATAGCATGTGGTTGGTGATCCTTGAGGCCGTATTTTTTATACTTGATTTTTAATTAATATGTTGTGGGCTGCATGATCGTTGGTACCCAACACCCCAACAATTTTTGGTTCCTGGTTAGAATGTGATTTCCTCAAGTGATTAGAAGCACAGAAAAAAATAAATAAATAAATAAATAATAAAAATCATTGTATCCCTCTTATGTGCAAAGAATGGATGTGGCATCAAGTTGTGGAATGAACCACTGGGATAGGTACAAGGCTGGCAGGTGTACTTGTATCCTACCTTAATGTGGAAATGAAGAGTTTGAGTCTTCGATTGTAGGAGGAATGTGATATGGCTTAATCTCGATTTTGGGACGAAGATTGATGAACCATGTAGTTGAAGGTAATTCCTAGAGAATTGGCGGTTACAGCGGCTGAGGACCCATGTAATATTATGGATGGATTCTTTTTATATGGACATCAATGACAAGTTTTTATGGAGGTACAAAATGAGGCATGGAAGATGACAATCATAGAAACATGAGAGGATGTAGCAATGGATGGTGATGGTAATGTCACCATGAGACACATGAACAATTTTTTTTTTTATTATAATGCAGTTGAAAATTCTATTACATGTAAATGGGCATAATACTATAAGACCTAGTTAGAAATGCATAGTCCTTGTAACTCACCGATAAATTCATGTAGACCTAGGCAAGGATAATTTTAGGGGCGAAATTTAGCCCATGGGCTATTTTTCCATGTTTTTTTCCAAAAAAAGATTCGTCAATTTGCATTTTTTGAAGCCCCGTTTCGCCCAAGTTTGATGGGGTAAACTTTTTTCACTCTAAAAATCGCCAAATTATTATATAAACTATATAAAATCCTTTGAAATTGAAATAATTTTAGAAAAACATCGCCAAATATTTTATAGTTGACATTTTAAGAATTGGTAAGATTCGCCAAGGTTTGTACACTTTTAAATAAGTATGAGTCCTTAAAATTATCCCTGGACCTAGGTGATAAGGGGGGCATGTGATATTCCTCGTTAAAAAAATTGAGGGGGGTTGGCCATTACTCCAAGTGAATTTTAAAGGGGTGGTTGTTAGGTTAACCTTGACTCGGCGAATGAATCATTGAGCTAATCTTGGTTTGGGTTAAAGAAAATGGTATTTGGTGGCCCATGGTATTGGCCCAAGATATTGCATGCAATGAAGCCTATAAAGGGATTGGCATACTCCATTATAAAGTGGTTTGGACGTGAGTAGGTGACCTCACTTAGCTTGTTTGACCAGTTTTGACCAAGGTAATGAAAATATTCATTGGCTGGTTTTTCCCCTCATAGGGTTTTGGAGAGTAAATGGTTGTGTTCAATGTTGTTGTTGCTATGGTCATGATTATGATTGTTCTCTCATTATTATGTATGCTCATTTAAAGCCTAAGAT
This sequence comes from Larix kaempferi, assembly GCA_027924585.1. NCBI lineage: Eukaryota > Viridiplantae > Streptophyta > Pinopsida > Pinales > Pinaceae > Larix > Larix kaempferi. The sequence goes on from BSBM01000937.1 coordinate 1,204,979, forward strand.
GTTGCATGTGTAATGGAAAAACATAATCAAATGACTTCTTGTTAAATAATGAGAATAATTGAGTTAGAAACCTTGTACTTTTGTTTGCATTGATATTTGTGGATCCATGAGTACCACTTCCATAGTATGTTTTTGTAATTTGTAACATTTTATATAAATAACTCTTCTCATAAGTTTTGGATATATTTCTTTAAACATAATAACAAAGTGTTTTGATAAGTTTTATGAATTTAAACATTTGTAGAGAAGCAAAGAAGATGTAGCTAAAAATTTAAGAGGTGATGATGAAGTGGAACTCAAGTCTAACAAATTTATTAGAGTTACTGTACAATTATGACGGTATCTCAAAATTTTGGACTCTTCTTTCTAACACTAGAGCACTTACTGAAGTAGATTTCTTTAAGTATTGTATTGAAATCTACAGGGGGGTAGGGTACATGTACAACTACGTAGATTGTGGAGGGGGTCCCTTGTCCAATATACAAATGGGTCTCATACACCAAATTGGTGTCTAGCTTAGTTGCAACCTTAACAATAGATTATTATTATTATTATTTTATTGCAATAAGTCATGGGTCATGTTGATGTTATGGATTAGTAAATGGGAAAGAGCCATAATTAATTGAAGGTTAAATAAAATGTTTAGAGTAACTTGTCATGAAATAGATAGCTTATTCTATAAATAATAAGGATTGGGTGGGGACGAGAGAGATAGACTCATGGGTAATCTTTGTATTGTACACCTATAATTTTATAACAAATTTGGATGAACAAATGATTCTTGGTTGGTAAGGGTCTATTCTTAAGAAAACCAAGTACCCCTTGTGGCATCAAGATTCTTATGAAAAACTTACCCATGAAATTTATTTATTTATAATTTTTTTTCAGTGGAAAAATCACCTTAGTGCTATTCCGAATCAAGGAAAGCTAACATGCATGGGAAATCTCAACAAACTTCTTCACATAGTGTGAATGGTAGGTCGAGCAAACCATGAGCCGGTCATCCAAGCTCCTCAACCAAATTGAACCCACGTGGATGGAATGAAATCCATCTATCGACCATCTTATCCTTGACAAAATGACTACATATCCAACACTATAAGTTTTATTTTAAATGAATGAACAAGTAGGGGTTTGGAGGAGAGTGGGGACAAGGCCGTCTATTGATAGTAAATCAATGAATAAGTAGGGTTTTTGAGGAGAGTGGGGAGAGGGCCGTCTATTCATGGTAGTTACTCTTTTCCGATGAATGAACGAACAAGTAGGGTTTTAGAGGAGAGTGGGGACAAGGCCGTCTATTGATAGCAAATCAATGATTAAGTAGTGCTTTGGAGGATAGTGGGGACAGGGCCGTCTATTCATAGTAGTTACTCTTTCCCATTGATTGACTTTAGTGGAAATGTTCGTTGCTTGGCTTTCGAAACTTGCACCCTCCCTCATACGCTATTTTTATAAACGAGGGAAGAAATTCTGCAAAGTCGATTGCGTGTTCATATTGCAAAGCACCATTGACCTCAGGATATCGACGGGTTAACCTTTGGGCGATTGGAGCGATGATCATAAATAATACATCAGAAATGCAATAATGAAGATTCTCGAGGAACGCTTTAATCCACCCACTCTCACGAAGCTGTCATTATCTGTTACTCAACATTTCCGAAAGGAAGGGTTCATATTACGTTTGGCAAAATAAACCCAATGCCGGTTGGTTTGACGACTTACGTATTTTTTTAAAACTTAACATTCGATTCCCTTGCATTTCTAGATTTCTCTTGTCTGGGCATTTCTCTTCTATCCATTTCCCTCAGGCCATTTAGCATTATCAAACAAGTCTCGACTGCCATAACAGGTTCCATTTTCAGTTGTTTTTGTTTTCAACATTGCAAGGAGAATAAGACTGCCTGAGGAAACCCTTATTGGTTCGAGAATAGATCTTGTGCATACAGGTTCCCGGCCACAATTACATCCACTGAGCAGTGAGCTTGCGCATACATGATATTCCAGGCAACATTACATCCTCTGAGCAGTGAAGAATCTGTATGCAGAAGACCTATTCTCAATCCAATAAGGGGTCCCTCAGGCAGTCTTACACGAACCAGACCATGTAATGAAAAAGCTGTGTACATGCCTGCGCTGCATCAAACGAAATACAGAGAGCAACAGCAAAGTCATAATGAGGCGTTTGCAGGAAGCAGGATATGTAGCTAATTGTCCAGCCATGTCTCTTCTACAACGCTTAGACTACAGAAATTTTTTCATGATAGCAGAAATATTTAAAAATAAGATTTGAGGAAGATTATACTAGTACAGCTATTTAATTTGTGGTAGGTGAATATGAATAGGCCATAAGTTAAGTATCACAGATAAGTTATGTGTTACTTGTTCTCCATGCGTAGTTATAACAACTACATATTATCATTGACCTTCTTGTAGTTAAACTGGTTAGGAAGCCAATTATCCATGTATCAGCTAAGAGTTATCCATGCATTAGGTTATTCATGCCTAAGCTACCAGTTATTTTTTATATAATTGTTTATTTGAAATTTTAAACTACCACCATAAAATCAATATCAATCTGGATATTACACTTTTCTTATCCTTGTATAATACTCTAGAAAAAGCATAAGTATTAATCCACACCAAATTCTAACCTATAAACAAATATTGATGTAATTATACTTCTTGGTATCTTCATAAGTAAGGTAAGTCAGCTTGTTGGTATCTTCATATGCTTATACCCATGAACCGAAGAATAAGCAAGGTAAAGTTAACTCATTTGTCAATGAATAATTGGAATACCGCACTCTACGACAATCGTTCAGTGTCATGGGAAACGATTCACTTTCAATTTGGTAAAGTCTCACATGTAAGGACGCATTGAATATAACGTTCTTCCTAACCTGTTATTTTAATGCATCGTTACGAAAAGAATTTGAACAAACAAACAGATATTTTATTTGCAGGCCATGTAAGACAAATCTTGGGCTAACCACCCAAAATATTTGAGCTTTTTTGTGTTTGGATTCAATTATAATGAAAATTACAAAGTTTATTTTAATTTTGTATTACTATTTTCTTGCTATTTACATTGTTATAGGTTATAATTCAGATTTTAACTTTCTTTCAAAGCAGTCTCTCAAGCGTGGATTTTGAATTTGAATTTTAATTTTTAAAATGTAATTTTTTTAATCCATATTTGTGTATATAATTTAGAAATGGTGTGTTTTGAATTTTATTATTGTGAAAGAATATATATATATATATATATATATATATATATATATATATATAACATTTTTAATATTAATTTAAATAGTTTTTTTTATGTATATTTATATATTATATTGAGTAATATTTTAAGTTTTTTATTTTTTTATTTTTAATTAGTACAATACGTCCTTCATATCAAAAGAATCTCAGATTAAACTATATCCTTACGAACTAATAATATTTTAATATTAATTAATTAAAAAAAATATTATTATATTAAATATATATAGATATAATGTAGTTAAATAAATATGATGACATTACTTACAAAATAAGGATTATGAGTTGGTAATTCTTACCACGTTATCACTATAACTTTGGAAATATACACAACCTCATATCCGTTATCAAGCTAAAAGATGGAAATATACACAACCTCATATCCGTTATCAAGCTAAAAGATGGTAATTAACCTTCAATAGTTTTAATAGAATTATTAAATAAGAATTAAATAAAGGCTCTCAACACTTAATTAATTACATTATATCATTTTAGTTTTTATCATTTTATTAATAATATAATAACAATCTAATCTTAAAGTGATGATTTAAGAAAATATATAATTGATATATGAGACCCACTAATTTGTGTGACAAGAAATTTTTTTAGCTAAAAGATTTGACTAGTAAAACCTATAAAGATGTATCTACTCTAATATGTTTTTGATGTGTTTTAATTGCTACAAATCCCTTCTCAAATATTTTGATTTCCATTATGCCTTAGTGACCATCCCTATATGATGCTATTAACATCAATAAACATTGTTCTTTTGACATATTTTTGTACAAAATTTTGTTTACCTTCAACGTTTAAATGGACTTCCACCATTTAACCAATATTGAGCGAGTGCAAGCTAATGATGGTCTCTGACACATTAGTGGCAATACAAGCATGGAAAAATAATATAATATGTGGACTTGGAGAGATAATTCTAGGTACTTTCATAATGAATTTGAATATGGTGTACAATAAGATGAATATAAAAAATCTAATTAGCTTCATGAATATATAATTTTTATTTATGAAGTTTTTATATGACCTTATGAAATTCCAATTTTTGTAATTGATTTTTTAAAAGTAAAAATAAAAATTGTAGAGAATAACAAAATTTGTTAGAAAGGTTAAGGGTCTTAACATAATCAATTTTTTTTCGGTTAAGATTGTATATCTTGGTCTGTGTATTAAACAAAATAAAAATGTATTTCAAACTAATATAGTAGGATCTATATGTGTGTTTTATTTCATCAACAATGGAAATTTGTATAACCTATTTAAAAATAATGTAAAAAATGGTGATAATGAGAAAATTAGGAAAAATGGAGGTTTTGTTTCTTTTGTAGAGAAAATTACCAGGATCACCACACTTCATAGCAACCAAATATATAAACATGCATGTGATTACCATGTGTTATTTTTCACATGCACACGCACACGCACGCGCGCATGCACGCACGCACACGCATGCACACACACACACACACACACACACACACACACTTTTCCATACCTTTCTACCTCAACATCTATTTTTGGAGTTCTTTAGCTCATCGGAAATGTATTGAAGAGCTATACATGTTTATTGTATAATCCTTTTATGTTTATGCATACACAACTTACTTATGAGATAACTAGAGTACATTCACACCATAAAGAACATACCAAAATATGGAAAGAACCCTTAAGGTAGGGTAACACTATTAACTATTATGTATTGAAGGAATCACTTCACAAGCTATGATTACTATAACCATTACATCCAACATACTTTACAAGACCTCTCATTATATTTCTTCTATTTCTTTATATAATTTCTATCAAACATCGTAAGTTCTTTCTAGAGAAGGAAATTTTTGGTAAGATAAACCTTCTAGGTATTTTCTAGAGAATGAGCTTTCTAGTGGGTGGAACCTTCTAGTAAGCCTTCTTATAGTAATTTTTTTTCACATTACATCTACTTCATGGGTTTTTCTTAATAGATATGTCCTTGATACATGGTAGTATCCCCTTGGGTACCTCCATACATAGCCAATATTATCCTCCCTAAGTACACTACATTCCATCCCCCTTCAAATGTTTCATGGTCACAAGAGTAAGGCGTATAATTAATCTATTAAGAAATGTAGTCAACTACTACCAAGAACGAGATTCCATCTAGCCTAGTGAAATGTGGACATGAGGTTCAACTAATTCATTGTCATTTCAATATTCATTATGGTTGGTCATTTGGTTCCATGTTGTTTTTTGGGGCACTCTAATATCTCCATGCATTTATTTTAGTTCTCCATGTGCCTCCATATTGGATTCCTTTTTGGTTCCATGTTTTTCCATAGTGTGTTTATCAATACTCATGACCTTTCCTTAATGATTATTGTTTTGTTGGGTGGTTTCGGGGATGATATGCCTCAACTTTAATTATTTGTTCATTGGTATTTAACTCTACAACATGGGTTTCCATTGATTCTTGTAGTCCCTTGATTTATTCTTTCCCTTTATGCCCTTATTTGGGCTTGTCTTCATGTGTTTTTATAGCCCCTTTTTCTAATTCAACTTCAAAATCTTCACTTTTTGTGTCTGTAAGTGCTTGAACTATTTTAACTGAAGGGATTATTCACGTGCCCTTTAGTTCTTCTTGTTTATTAAGAGAAACTTCATGCAATGTAATTTTTTGTTTTTTATGCCAGAGATTCAAAAACGTTTTCTACACATTAATATTAATTGTATCCATGGATTCAACATGGATTTCCATTGATTTATTCAAGTCCCCTTTATGCCCTTCTTTGGGCTTTTCTTCATTTGTTTTTATAGCCCCTTTTTATGATTCAACTTCAAACTCTTCATTTGTTGTGTCTATAGGTACTTGAAGTATTGTACTTGAAGGGATTATTCATCTACCCCCTTTAGTTCTTGTTTATTAAGAGAAACTTCATGCAAAGTAATTTTTCGTTTTTTATGCCAGAGCTTCAAAAAAAATTCTACACATTAATATTAATTGTATCCATGGACTCCATCAAAGAATGCCCCCAAAAAATATCTACATTATCAATATATGTGGTATGAAAATATGAATGAAACACATATTTGTCCATAGTAATCTTAAAATATTTAAAAATTTGAACATTTTCACCCTCAATCTATGTGTCTTGAAATGCTTTGTGAAGACTTACAACCTTTTAGCTATATTAACATTTATGAAATATGTTTTCTATTAGTGTTTATAGAAATAATGGCATTCTCTTGCTAAATACATCCATGTAATTGTAATAGATATTTGTTAGATGAAAGCAAATCCTTCTAGTGCTTTCTTTATCATTATTGGTAGCATGAGACCACCTATCTCAAAATAGGTTTTCAAAATCATCATTTGAAATTTTCAGTATCTTATTTTATTTTATTTTTGTAACTAGGGTAATAGAAAACTAGGTTCAGGGTCATACTCACATGGCATGGGGTCGATTCTAGTCCACTTCCACTATACTCCTAGGCATACCAACTTTTTCCCATATGCGTCGCACAAGGCTCGATCAAGGTTTGAACCCATGACACCACAAGGAGTGCCTTAATAATGCACCTTATAATCAATGGGTCTACACCTCATAGTGTGAAAGTTTCGTTATCTTATCATGGTTAAGAAAATTCCACCATCTAATTTAATATTCTTTTAAACACAAGCATACCATAAATATCCAACATTTTGGATATAGTGAATTTGTCCTATGTATGCATTCTTCAATACTAATACCATCAAATTTTTCTGTAAAAATGGTTTTTCTTTCTATCACTTTAATAATAGAATTAGGGGTTTGAAGAAAATCTCTTACTTATGAAGTGGCTTGAACTTAAAATGATGATAACTCCCTCAATATTTCTTAGAAATTCGATTGTGCCAAAAATTATGAAAATCCATGGTCATTCTGCATCAACTGGAATTGGTTTGATGTAAATTTGGGTGCCCGATAAAATGGTATCTGATCTGTGGTCCATGCAGTCATCACCAGAAAAAAAAACCATAAAATTTTTTATTTTAAATCAATGATAACTCCAACTTTTGAATTACAATTTAGATTATTTTCTTTTGAAATTGGGTGTTTTTGAAGGACGAACTTAGATATGCACTTGCTTTATTCAAATTATACACAAAATGTTTCATAAATTGATCTGAATACCACGATCCCCTTTTTTCTTCAAAAACTATGTGAAAAGAAGAAGAAATATTACCCACTTTTTTTTTCCCAAAAAGGGCTCTACTACAAAATGTTGTGTTCCTTAACCCAAAACTTGAAACGAAGACAATATAAAACCCTTAACCTTATGAGATAACTAAAATATATTCACATCATAAAGAACACAAGAATTTGAAAAGAACCCTTAATGTAGGGTAACACCATTAACTATTCCTTATGGAAGGAATCACTCCACAAGCTATGCTTAGCAAAACTATTGCATACAACATACTTCAGAAAACATATCATTACATTTATTCTACTTATTTATATAATATATATCAAACCTCCTAATAACTTTCTAGTAGGAAGAACCTAGTAGGTACTTTAAAGATAATGAACTTTATAGTAGTTGTAACCTTTTAATAAGCCTTCTAACCAGGGATGATTTTAAGAACCCCCCCTAAATCTATATGTATAAAAATGGGTGAATCACCATGATACACAGGAAAGTGTGAAGGCATAGAATTATAAAATCTTGTAAATTTTGGGAGAATCTTTCACAAAATTATAAAAACTTGTAAAATTTTTTGTGAATCTTTCACAAGATTATAAAATATTGTGAAATCTTGGTGAATCTTACACTAAACTATAAAAAATTGTAAAGTCTTGACAAATTGGTTGAAATTTGACTTCATAAGATTTCCTAGATGATTTTGTATTCACTTCAGATTTCCCATGTATTCTTGCATTAAGACACCTTGTAGAAAAAATCCAAGATTTTTAGTTGACCTACTCCGTCATTTTGTAGTCCCACTGATAGATCCCTTGTAATTGGTTCCTGAATGGTACACAACAAAATGATGGTTTATGCATCTTCTATGACCTACGACAATGACAATATTCAACCCCAAGAGTAGGTAGCAAGGAAGCATGTGTTCAAATTCGCAAGTAGATCACCCTTTGAGACGTGTGCCACCCTCAACCACTCATCACAATATCCAAGATAACCTACGAACCCCGAATATAACGCCCTTTTTTAAACTATGAATCTAAGGTTAGGGAGTCACAAATCCATGTTTCTCAAGCACTCTATCCACTCCAAACACAAATGCCTAAGTATTGAACTTAGGTGGTTCTCTCTCCAAGTGTTAGGAAAGTAGATGGTTGCATAACCATTTGTGTCAAGAACACTTCTCCAAGCAACAGTCTGAGTAGGGCATCCCACATCTTCCAAGATAATCTTCTTTCAAGCAAGCTTCATTTCCACCCCTGAGTATAACACCCTTCCTCAACCTATGCACCCAAGTTTAGGAAGGCACAAATCAACATGTGTCAAGCACCCTAACCACTCCAAACGCAAATCCCTCAATATCACAATTAGGTGGTGCTCTTTACAAGTCCAAGTGTTAAGAAATTATATGGTTACATAACCATAACCATCATTAATAGAATTCCCAAAAATGGAAATTCCCCAAAATAGGGAAGAGTCGCATATGCACTCTATGTATGTAATTCAAGAACAAAGAAGTTTGGATCTCTATTGGATTTGTGTATCTTTAAAAAAAATCAGAAGTATTAATCTTAGCTCCACAATAACATTGGGAATTCCAATGTGTCACTGATGCATTAGCATGTTAGACTACATTGGGATGACGAAAAATTTAGGAACTTGATATTATTTATTGTAATAATATATCTTGTGTCGGATTAGAGAAAATTGGACTTAGTTGTAAGAATTTGACTATTGTGGAGAGGAACATGCTAAACAATCTAGATCATTCTAAACATAGGGATGTCGTTCCTTCCAAGTATATATGTGTTTCTCCTCTGAGTGGAGATGAGGAGGTTACTTCCATGCCAACTCTAAAAATCCTCAAACTATAGTTTTCAAATTTTCCTCCAAAGGGACCGAGGGTGTTGGTAAACAAATGTCATAATCTAGAACACCCTGATTTGTTTGGTTGTTCGAACCTAATGATCATAGCATCAGATCACACTTGCAAAAATGAAAACAGGTCATCTCTTCATGTTGAGAGATATGGAAATTGGAAGATTTATGATGATTATGAATGCTTTCAGATCAAACTAGTTTTTCTTTTGGACACTAATTCCATGCCTTAAATGCATGTAATATTTTCTTGAATTTTAGATAGATATTACACTGTGTTAGAGATCTATACCAATTTGTAGAAGGGATATTACAATTAGGGTCATAATGTTCTTAATATTCTTTTGTCTGCAAGGTTGTATATGAGTTGTATCCTCCATAAGAAGCATTGTTTTGATGCTTGTAGAGTGCTCTACCTTCTTTGATACTCAAGGGTTGAATACTTTGCTCCAGATTTTGTGAACATACATAAATAATCCATGTCAAAATGTTTCATGCATTTGTTGTGAAATTTTTAGGTTGAAGTTGAGATATTGCATTGTAAAAATCCTAAACAAAACAATATACTATGTACATGTTTAATTGTGAGGATTGAATTTTACTTGAGCCCTCATTATTTTGTGGAAAATTATGTGAATAAAAAACTTGGACCCTTTACGAAATGATGAGATCAAATCTTGTCTCTCATCTGTGGTGTTTTAAGCTTCAAGGATGATTTTCTTGACTCGGATTACAAAGTTAATGTGTTCTAGATTTCTTCTTGTTGCACTGAGAGTAAAGGGATGAGTAACAAAGTTCAACAAAAATTAAAATATCACTTTTAAATGACAATAAGGTAAAACAAATAAAACCAACATACCAATCTTAAACCAAGAGCTATCAAACACCAAGAGGGATCAAATTTCTTGAGGTACTTGATAGATCCAGGTTTAACATGGATCTATGCTAATCTTTATTTAACAATTACCACCTATATAAATTTAGGGCAATAATGGACTAATTTCCAACTTCATGGCTGCGAATTAATTTGAAATCTTTGTTTACTTGACTTTCATAAGTTCATTGCTTATTTCTGACCTTGTTTGTTGGACTTGCCAGGAAGTAGGCTATGTATTTGACAATTACTATTACTTAGGAAATCTTAAGCCCTCATGTTTTCTATTTTATAGCTATATGTTGTTTCTAAAAATTGAAAGTAAATGCCATTGATTACCCTTTGATTCTTTCCTACCGTTGATTTTTTACTTTGTTTGGACATTCTATCGTGGGAGCTAAATACCATATGTGCCATTTTTGCATCCTCGTCCTTAGTTTCTAACTTAGGCTTTTCCTTTATACTTGTAGCATCCACTATAAAATTGATAGCATCTACTGCAGCTCAAGACCTTCAATAGTATACTCCAATTTTCAATCACTTCAACTAAGTGTAAAATTTAAGGGAAATTAGCTTCCCAAAATTAGGTTGGTCCATGCGAATGTTGAGGATTTGGATTTGATCTATATAGAAACCACAGTTGGCATCCATATCAACAATTGTAGATTGCTTGATCTCCCATACTGTCTTGTATATATCCTTCAATTAATCAGAAAACTCACTGATTTTTTGAACTAAACCATTGTGATAAATGATCTTATTCTTTAGATCAAGATTCCAAAGCCCAACATTAGATAAGTAATGAATAAGATCATCTTTCTCAGTGCCACAAATTCACCACTTAACTCTTTCTATAAATATTTGATGTGTGTGGCTCAAAGCACTCATTGTTCCCAAGAATTTGACTAGTTCATGTTGTTGGCATAAGAGAATTTCTCACACCGTTTTTCGCAACCTTTATCCTCAAGGTAGCCCAATCCTAATGATTTTAAGGTTTAATTCCCCACATGTCTAGCTGGAGTATTCCTCTTTTTACTGGAATCCCAGCATAGGTTTCATTAAGACCCTCCTTGGCACAAAGTTCAAAGGATGACTTAAGAGCATGATAATAAATTGTCTCAAAAATATCAAAGTTCAACCTATGAGCCTCTTTTGAGTCAAATGGAATACCAAGCAATATAAATGTATCAAAAAAGAAAGATAAATGTATCAGCAAGGCCCTGAACACCAATGCCAATATTTCTATGACACATATTTGACTGCTTTATAGTTTCCACAATATAGTAGTTCTCATCCATTATTCTATTTAGGTTTTGAGTAACGATTGATGTGACCTCTCATAGCTTGTCAAAATCAAAGTAGTGGTTCTTAGATCCCATGATACCAAGAATATTATAAGGATGAGACTCAATAGGAACACCATTTTCTCTTACCAATATTGACAGAGCATGCGATGCCAAAATACAAACTGCACTTTCTATTAGGCGAGTGTACTCAATAATTTATGTGAAAAGATTTGAAGATTTAATTGTTCCCAAAGTTTGCTAGTTTCTCTTAATGTTGCACGAGTCCTTTTACAACAAATAAGGATTTCAATTTTCTATCCGAGATTCCAAAATTACAAACCAAATCTTCTAACATGCACAACCTTCCTTTCCTTACACTGCTTCTTGTATTTGAGGTACATTTTATCAAAATATTCACCCCAACAGTATGCTAAACCGAGAGGCTCATTAGGACAGAAAAATGAACAAGTAGCATTGTCATGTACTCTCTTCATAAAGAGATATGGAATCCATAGACTATAGAACAAATCCCTTGCCATGTTCTCTTCCTTCCCATGCTTCTTTCTCAAATCAAATTAACTCAAAAATATCATCATGCCATGGCTCCAAGTACACAACAAAAGCACACTTTATCATTCCTCCTCCTTGATCTACATAGCGAGCAATATCATTAAACACACACAATACTGGCACAATACCATTTGATGTGCCTTTTGTTCCATGTATGTAACTATTTTTTGAACGGATATTAAGGATTGAAACTCCAATACCTCATGTTGATTTTCTAGTCACAACACAGTCTTTGATGGTATCATAAATACCTTCAATGTTATCATCCTTCATACAGATAAGGAAGCAACTACATAACTGGGGCCTTAGAGTTCCACCATTAAATAGAGTTGGAGAAGCATGGGTAAACCAATTCTTGGACATCAAATGATAAGTCATGGTAGAAGATTCAATGTCATCCTTATGAATTGCCACTGAAACCCTCATCAACATATGTTTAGGCCTCCCCATAACAACCTTAAGGTTTGAGATGCAAGGAAACAGCTCAAACAAGACACCAAGAGGTGTTTTTTCTGATGGAAATTCTACCACTAATTCTAAAATACTTCTTTGAAGAACACAATAATCCATTTCAAGTACTCATCCAGGAATGGTAGATATGAAAAAAAACAAATGAAAAACATTAAGGCCTGAAATTAAGAAAATATATTTTCAACGAAACAAATGACCTCCACATATTCAAATTTAGACAATGAAAAAGGATAATAGACATTTATGGCTGGTGATGAAAGGAACTTCAACCTCTCTTCTTTAGCTAGACCAGATGCATGACTAGCAAATGCAACCAAGGAAGGCTAAACAATACAAATATATAAAATTAATATATTTCACTAGCTAAAGCATTGGTAAATACTATGAGAAGGTCAATGTTTTTCATCAAAGTTACATTTCAAGGAGGATTCAACAAATCTGCATAATGAGCAAGAGTATTTTGAAGGGTACATGGACCAGGGAAGGGTGGTAGCAAGGAGCTTCCACCAAGAGGCATACCATCTTCTTTGTCACTTTGTCACTATGGACTGCAATTATTGTGACGATTAGGTATCCTAACAATTTTGCATATTCCTCCATGGTTTCATTTAAGTTTTCTGCATAAACTCCAACATGATCTCCAGTCTCATACCTGGAAAAAGGAAATCATACAGGGAATGAATACAAAATTATAGAAAAAAGGAAATGGTTTGCTTGACAACACATAATAATAATCCCTAAACAAGTGCAACATAGCTGAAGAGAAAAAGGCGACTATCTCTTATTGTAGTCATACTAATTCTAGAAAACATAAAGACATGCACAAGGTATTTTGAGATTGCACTTCAATCTGATATGAACATTATCTACAAACTGACAAGAAAAAAAAGATTGAAAGAGAGACTGCAAAAACATAGATTTGAATTGAAGACCAATAACCTAAATACCATCACAGCTTCTTATTTGAAAGGCCCATCGAAATTTTTAGACAATGTCTGATAGTGCTGTGACCTCTCCCTTTCTCATTGTTATAAACTCATCTCATGCAAGTTTTGGGAGGTGTCTTTCTATGGTGTCATACAAAATTAGTTTCATCAATCCAACTTGGGCTATTATTTCTTCCTTACCCTTTTGAACCTTAACATTTATTTCCTCCAAATATTACAGTAAGAAGTAGCAGACACTGAGGTTCTCTTCAGGATTTTGATGGAATAGGTGTATTAATTGACAAAAAATCTTAAAGTGATAGGCAAGAAATGGCATCACAAATTTATCAAAAACAAAAAAATTAAAGGAGACTAAGATCTCTTTGAAAAAATATTCAAATACTTCAAGGGAAAATTGAAAACTAGATGGCTGGGACCATACCAAATAGATACATGCTATGAAAATGGCTTAGTAATGATATGCACCATAGATGAAGAAAAAATACCCCTCTAGTCAATCTCTATAATCTCAAGATCTACAAAAATCCAATGCTAAACGAGGAGTTCATCAATCTAGTCCATAGTCAACATCTAAATCAAGTAGGAAACAACATTCCTCCTGTTAAGTTTAAACCAAATAGACTAGCAAGATCACTGAAAGAAACATAATCACAAGATAGACACAGAATATACCCTGGGAAACCCTCATGGGGTAGAAAACCTAGCAAATATTTCCTCAATAAGATGATCAACCAAAATACAAGATGTGCTCCTTCCTTCTTTGTCTCCTTAGCAGATCTCCCAGACAAGTGCGCACTCTTCGACAAGTGAGTGAGTGATCTAATGAGGAGTTCACCTCCTTTATTTATACTGACTCTCAACTGACTAAAAGACCTAATGGGGCCGACCTCTCCTGGAGAAGTCTAATAACCCCAAAAATATAACCACAGGGCCGACCCCCACATGGTGGGTCTAATAACCCTAGTTAATACAAACCCCCGGAGGAATAAACATCTCCGGATACATAATAGGGTTACATCAGAGGGATGAAACATCTCCGGAATAATAAAGTACAAATATAATATTCTTTGAAGTTACAATATTCAACACCTCCTTCCCAGAATGATTCTTTGTCTCATTGAAAAGAAATAAATAATCCTCATGGTGAAAACCTCTACATGCATCTTGAGAAAGAACACTAGTGAAAACCAGTAATGGTTATTACAGTTGGAGGGAATTATAATCCCCCAGTTAGATGGAGTAAGACACTTACAAGAAAAAAGGAACTTATGATTTGGAAAAAACTACACCCTAAAGCATCGGCTCCATGGTAATATGGAAGAAACAAGACTGGCATTTACAATTTTTCATATGGCATTCCACATAATTCAAATAGATGAAAATTAAGACACTGGAAAAGCAAAACAAATATGACAATTCAAATTGCAGGGAATATAGCATGTGGTATCTCTCATTCAATAGTTAAGAACAAATTTGCAACCATGCATGTGCCCAACTAGAGGACAAATCACAGGAGGACACTAGATACATTAGCAAGGGCCTTTTTGACAATCTTAATTTTATTAGCAATTAATGAAGCAGCCACAGTAATTCCAATATGAGTACCTTTGATATCATTTTCAGTTAAATGTTGTTGAATAAATAGTTCTATCCCGTTATGTAAGTTCTCCAACTTAAGAGGACTAGCAATGCATGTGAAAATGTTCCAAATATCTTTATTGGAATGCTGAGTGAATAAGGTTTCAAATAATATATGAAAGTGCATCATAACTTTGGATGTCGATACTGCAAAATCAATGAAATCAACTACTTTCAAGACAGTAAGAGATAGAGA
Source organism: Larix kaempferi (assembly GCA_027924585.1). Taxonomy (NCBI): domain Eukaryota; kingdom Viridiplantae; phylum Streptophyta; class Pinopsida; order Pinales; family Pinaceae; genus Larix; species Larix kaempferi. The sequence goes on from BSBM01000937.1 coordinate 1,220,282, forward strand.
AAATGACCCAGTTAAATCAGTAAGGAACTGGGAAAGATTGGCCAATCTATGAATTTCCTTTGAATGGAGTTGCTTAAAATGGTCCCATAAGCAATACTATAAGAGGGACAGTTGAAAATATCAATCTCTTCAAAAAATTCAAACCACAAAAAGATGTACAACTAAGTAGGGTACATTTTTAAACCACAAATTTGTAATTTTTACTAATCAATTACTTAGGCCAACCAAGCAACTTATGCACAACTACACATTAAGATAAAATAATTTTATGCACTAGCAAGAATACCTGTAAGGTGAACTTATGTTTCTTGTCACGGTGACAAATATTAGATGCAAGAAGAGAATAGTATTTATTAAATACCTTCTCTTGCAAGCAACATTCCAAAAGGACTCACAAAATTTCTCTATCCTACAGCCATGCCAATATACCAATCAAATACTTTATTCAATAGTAAGTTCGATATAAAAACTAAATTTACTCAATTGTGCTTTCTTACCCAAGTTTGAAACAGGAAAATTTAAATATAACAGTGAATTATAGTGTACCTAGATGGAAGAGGCAAGTATTCTAGAATTATCAAAATATGCAAGTATGTGATACTAACCTGTTTTCCAGGTAAATTCAATCTAAGGATCTTCTCAAAGGAATCAAGTTAATATTCCCCACTCATAATAATACAAAAAATGGCCGTGCAAGCTTATGTATTCATCCTTTGTGTAGCTTCTAGATGGAGCAATTTTTGTGTGTCTGCGACTTCTGCATCAATCACATAAGCAATCTCACTGTACTGTCTTTTCCAATTGTATCTATTTCTCCATAATGCCACCACTGCTCTTTTGTGTTAGGATCTAATAGTTTGTCCCATTTTATTCCATGAAGTTGAACCTCCTCCACTCTAGGTTGCAGTTGTGTTACAATAATATTTCAGTCGAAGTTAACCTAAAGCCATCTCTATGAAAACAAATAGTATCGAACAATTCTAGATATAAGAAGATATATGCTTACCCCGCAACAGGATAAAACAAACCAATGAAGGAGAAAGAATATAAAGTGGCACTAGTTAGAAAAATCACAACATGGGAGTTCAGAAGATCATTTTATATTAATATGAAAAATACATCATACATTGAAATCAGTACAACACACCCCAAGGCTATGTGAAGGAAAACTCACAAAGCAAAGAAAATTACTATATGAATTACCATAAAAAGTTAACTTATATGCAAAAGCATAGTCACAAAGTGTATAAAATACATGTTCAGTGACCCAAAAGAAGGGTACCAACAAACCACTTAGAAGTGCAGAAATGTCTATCTGAAAACTTCAAAATGAGATATACATATAAATATCTAAAGGTATCAAGTTATTAGGGAAGATGATCTCATTGATTTCTAGATTTATACTAATTCCTTTGAATTAGAATTTAACTTTTTCTAAGAGAGGATAATCTGACTACTATCAGTGATGCTAACATTGAGGCAATTAGTTTAATAACTTGCTTGCAGCCAAAGGGTCTACATTACCAGAGTTCTCTAGGAGGAAAGAGATATAAGATAAGAAGAAACCATAAAAGTTAGCATATACTAACAAAGAATCAAGTTTTGGTAAGGATTATAAGTTAGTTGAACAGTTTGAAAAGATGTTTGGTGTTTTGCATCCAAGTAGTAATAAAATTATTAGAATGGAAAGGAATTAGTCCCACTGTTTTTCAGTTAATTGTGCTTTGTGGTAGATGAAATCTAACTTGTAGGATAGGGGGTAAGAAGGAAGATGAACAACCTCCTTCACTACCTTTCAAAACCACTATTAATGATGTTAATTTCCTATTTCCTTATGTAGAACTTGCATAGCTCCTCATAGAGAGGAGGGATGTACTATTTTTTGAGCGGGTAGTGCATACATTTTACTTCTCATAAGAGGAAGAGATAAATAATGAAGTTGTTAATGTATTTTGGGAGGAACAAGAATATTGTGGAGATAATGATGATTATATCATGGTATAAATTGATAGCTTGGGAAAAAGGTTATATATGTGACTGTACCCCATAATTACCTAAAACAATGTTAAGGAATAAGGAAGGTATGTTTAAAATATTTGAATTATTAAATCAGAAATCTATTCCATGGTTAGACCATCTAAGGAGGAAATAGAGGTAATTCAAGATGTGATGGATGTAGAGTTTCAAAAGGTTTATAGCAAGAGGAACAAACTAGCACAAATTTCCCATGGAAAACCCATAAAATTAACATCAAATAGCAACATGTTTCATATTCAAAACATCAACAAAAAACACTAAAAGATAGAAGATGTACCAATAAACAAGAGAGTGAATGAGTTGATGAATCAAATCACCAAGGTTCGGTAGTGAATGAAGGACACAAAAAACAACAAGGTAAGTATAACTGCATATTGTTTTACCTTCATCTTCTTTTAAGTTTGATTGAACTAAAGAGTTGGTGAAAGTCAAATTTCATATTCCCTTATCTGAGAATATTTCTTGAACATAGAGAGAAGGTGATGATATTGTTAGACTTAACTAATACAATTAATATTGTCCCCCGTGATGATATTTTCCCCAATTTGGAGCCAATGCTATCACTCAGTCTGTTTGACAGACAATCTACCGAGAGCGGACTCAAGGCCTTATCTCCCTAGCTTAACATAAGTCTAGAACAAATAGGGCAGAACACAAAATACTTTCCTAGATCAAATAGAAGTGCAAATGGAAGGATAGATCGTTTACCTTGGATTTGCAGATCCCTTTCTCCTTCATTGACCCAATGCTCCAGCGCTGCCAGATCTTAAACGGCTATACCCTGTTGAACATATGACAGACCAAGAATACTGAAAGCATACATTTCATATGATAGATCTAAGTTAACAGTTAAGGAGGAAAACTCTAAACATCATCAACGCGACAACATTTATGGAAAGCAATTGTATTAATTGTATTGAAAAGTGGAGAGTACAATAGAAAAGAGGATTACAACCATTTCCTTAATGTTGCAAGCTCCTTCCGACAAGCCATGCCAAAGCTCCTAGAGAGAAGTGGATGTCTCCCAAGCTAGAGTGCTAAATCTATTAAGCCTAATTTCACCAGCATAAGAGTACCATAGGCTTCCCCCCCTTTGGAGAGGGGTAGAGCTTCACTTATATAGGGATAAGTGGATAGGATATGGATAGGGTAGGTTGAGATATGGTAGGAGAGAGATAGGGGATCCTTCCAAGAGGTTAGGAACCGAAGGCCAGCTCCCCCAAGAGATCAAGGATAAGGATACAAGTCAGCAAGATTCGAGAATGAACTCGAAAGGCCTATTTTTTCCCATTAACTGACTTCGTCACACCCTATAATGGAACAAGGTGCGACGTCGCAGGTTGCATGAGTGCAACTAGTGACGACCTCTCAAAACCTAGCATAAAAGCAGTGGTGTCCTTTCCAGGTAGATGACTTAACCAATGGAACTTCAGGGATGTATACACTGAATCTCATGATGGTAGGATTTTAGGTGTAACAAAATGCCCCCCAAAGCATGAAGCTGTTGAAATATCGGATAGGTGAAATGCTTTGGTAGAAGAAACATCAAATGGACTTGTCGAATGAAGGACACTGCTGTAGTATAACTGACTTTGAACTGACAATCTCATATGATGTACAACATGGCTGCCGACCAATACAATGCAGATCCATGGTAGTAATGACTGACGGAACACAATCATGGCTACTAGACACAAGCGTAGATCCATGATGAGATGGTAACACAGCCACAACCAATACAAATGTGGATCCATGTAATATGACTCAAATACAAACTCCATCGCAACCTGGGTAAAACATGACTCCCCAGGGTCTTCAAGCTGAACCCGCAATGATACGAATCTAACCATGTGATTACAAATGTCTTGACGTCGAACATGGTAGAAACCACTTGATTACCGGTCATTGATGTATACCGTTAATAAGTGCAAGGGAAATCACCATTGATGTCAATGATTCCCAAGATATCATAGTACATATCATCAAGCGTGAATAAATGAGTTGAAGTCGAATGCGAGATGAAATCTTTCAATCAAGAGTCAATGATGTAAACTCATGTTGAAAGCGAGGTAACCTGCCATTGAGGCATGCAGGGTCAAGGTACTTGGTTGGTTTCTAGATTCAATCCTCAGATGATGAGCCGAAGTCGACAAGGATGAATCCGTTGAAGGAGGGCCATGATGAATCCCCCATCATCGACACGAAACACGACAAAGGATGTGTAGAGTGGATCGGATGGCACAGTAACATTCGTGATTGACTCAGAGTAGACCGACATGATGGAAGGTGTACTAACTGTAGATAATGAATGGGGAAAGTATTCTTGAACATGGGCATGGCATGACTTGGCAGTATTGACATGACGAGCATGACACTAACTCCTAATGCAACTGATGATGGAAGATTTCTTTGAATGACTCAATGGAGTAACAAGACTCAGGAAGTAAGCCGAACTCAAGGACAAACAGATGATCCAAGTACTGTATGCAAATGAAAATGAGTGCCATGTTCAAGAGCGACTAAGTACTACCATAGATAAAGGTGTAATACAAAAGATTTCATTTTTCCCCATCATGAATGATGAGTGCCTCACGTGTTTTTTATGAGCTTGATGAGGGTAACCAGATGCTCGGTATAGCTCATCTCATAGATGATTCCAATCCCAAATATTTTCCAAACCTAGGATAGGAGGGGTTCGTCCCACAACAGGCCCTTCAATGTAAAAATTTAACGAGTCCATAGAAGGTAAAATAGGTCGTCATTTCATGTTTAGAGAGTTTGAAAAGAACTAAAGAATACTCCAATGGTCCTTTTTCATAAAGTTAGCCTCATCGCCCGAAAAAGGGTAAAACAACGTGGGAGAGGACTCTTCCAATCATGATTGGCTGGAGTATACCTTTTTCGTAAGTAGTGCCCCCTGGTCCGAAAAAGGGGTAAACTATCACCAGGAAGATGACCATTCAAATCCTTTTACAAGCGTGAATGCGACAAGTTTGCTTGGAAATATTTTTGTATTTCGAGAGCCTGAAAAGAGCTTAAAGATAGACTCGGGGGGGGTTCCTTTTCCGTAGGAGTTTAACAAGCTCGGAAAAGTGATAAATCATAACTTGGTAACATATTCTCATAGTTTCAAGAGCACGAGAAAGAACGAAGAGTAAGCTCATAATCATTAAATAATTACAATCTAATGAATGAAAAGATAAATGACAAAAATTCACAAGGGGTGTTCATACCCGAGATGACCATTCTAAGGCGAAAATGGCATAAAAAGACACTTAACAACTCTTGCACACTCGGAAACTAGGTCAAATAGTCAATTGAATGTTGAAATATGATAAAATCGATCCAAACTATAGCAAACGGCATAAAGGCATCAAATATTTGAAAATGGAATATTCCATTTTGTTTATAAATAGAAATAAAAACCAAATATAGTCACCATTGTTCTATTTGCCAAATTTGGGAGGAGTAGTGTTGTTTGGAGCCAAAAATTCACTCATCGATTTCGGGAGCTACGATCAACCATTTCACCCACCGTCTAGAGCAGGTAACCCTAAACTTCATCCAGCATAATTGTAGTGGTTTACATTTTTTAATTTCATTCGATTTTTTGGGTTTTGGCTTGGTTTGGGAAGGGCCATTAAGCCCTCGACTCGTCGTAGGCTTCCTTTTCGGGAACTGCGATGAGATTGAGTCATCGCAAGGGCCGCATAACTGGACTGCGATGACGTCGCACTGTTTGCAAAAATGGGGTGTGACGATGGCAACGTCCATCCCCAAACTGAAGCCAAGCTCAAAAAGAGAACTTTTGGTGGTTGAAGCAAGTTCTAACAATGTTAAAACTCTCCTTTTGGCAGGTTCCAAGCATCCAAAATGGTTTTGGAGTGGCATGAATGGGAGCATTAGATAGATGATGAACAAGTTGCAAATGATCCACGATGTGTGGAAGCACTGAGGAACTGTGGGCTCCTCAAGTTCTTCGAGATTCAGGGGATGAGGTCCCAAATCCCACTACTGACCCATATGCTTTGATGCTGGGATGCGGCCCAGCAATACTTCGTGATCGGTGAGCACGTGCTTACCATAGATGCCGAGGACATCTATTTCCTAACTGGATTGTCCCGAAGAGGGGATGATGTGCTTCTGACTGGATCACGTGGGAGTGATCGGACTGTGGGTGACATGATCTTGTAGCATTGTACTCCCCACACCGCTGCTTCTAGTGGGAAAATTCCCATAAAAGATGTGCGGGAACGTCTATTGCATGCCATACTCTTCACCATTATGAGGATGGTAGGGAGCCAAGCTCCTCACTTAGCCACCAGATCACAGATGCTATATGAGGAGGATTGTATGTCTCTGAAGATCTTTAACTGGTGTGAGGGACTCCTCGCAAACATGCGAGCTCAGCTGACCAAGTGTCGGTGGGGAGAGCTCAAATAGTTCGGCTATGGTTCAATAGTGATATCGTTCTTACTGGAATGGGTTCCCCTCTTGCGTCCTCAGGTACCACTGGAGGATAGGGATCCTAGGGATCCACACATGGCCAGATGGACAGGGGTGATGACCCGTCATGGTGGGGGTCCCATCATTGGATATGGTTCTGAGTTCTTCAATTCGATGGAGGTCCAGTTACTGATGGTGGAGGACTTTCCATACAGTGGTACGGACTTTAGAGATGATTCGGACTTGCCACTTCCAGAAGGAGCGGCATGGAGAGACTTTGGTAAGAACAAATAACCCTTGTACTTTTTAAGTTTTGTGCATTTATGATTTTTTTGATGTAGTGTTGACAAGTAAACAACATTTGTGTGCAAATGTGGGACCTGTACGACCGGTGGGAGTCTCTCTTCTTTCTAGGAGAGAGAGAGGAGAGGGAGCAGTCGTGGAACCTGCAGTGCATGCTTCCATTGCAGAGATGGATGGAGTCTATTCCAACCTAAGTGGGTTGACACTAGATGTTCCTGATCCGATGGTGGATGAGGTGTCATGACCCCTGAAAGTGTACACGGTTGGAGCAACTGCGCGCTGCTTCGCAGGGTTGCGAGAGCAGTTGACTGTTTCCACACTCAGTAGGCCAGAGCTGTTAGACCACCTAGGGTTGTACAGGCCAGGTGCTAGGCCTTACGTTGTTACTATGTATGTACTGAGAGCTTAGAGGCCTCAAATTTTGTACTACTGAAAGCTACGAGGCTTCAGATTTTGTAGAGATTCACTGAAAGCCATCGTGCTTCAGATTTTTGTACTAGAGCTACTTTTTGAGATATATATATATATATATACAGACATTCCAACAATTTATACATTATGTGTTTCAAATGGATGAATGATGTCGTCTTGTTTATATGTTTGCTTATACAATAAATTATTCACATGTTATGTCTACTTTTAACAATTCATAAATATGCTTATGTGTGTGCAATGTACCAATCTAAGATGAAGTTGGCCATAGAGTCGGAAACTGTGTTAACGTCTCGTGGAATGTGCAGGTACTGAATGGATTCAAAGGACCTTTCCAGAAGACGAACTCGTCAATAGAGACGGAGTAAGGTAGGATCGCGGATGGCATAGACCCGGTTAAGATGAGAGACCACTACTTGAGAATCCAAGTGGATGACAACATGGTCCATACTCAAAGAAATGGTATCAGTTAGGGTTCCAATGACTTCTTGATATTCTGTAGCATTGTTGGTTGCAAACCCTAGACACATTCCCCCTGAGTTGATGAGCTTGCTGGTAGGTGGATAAAGTACCCAGGCTGTCGAAGCAAGGTTGCAGGTATGCTGACTGGTGCCGTCTGCAAATCCATAACACATTTCCATCTGCACACGAAGACAAAACATGGTATAAGAAATGAAACAAGACCTAAACACGCAAGAAATCAAAGCATCACACCACACAGAAAACACACATGCATGCCATGTACAGTACTCATGCATGAAAGACTCAAGCATAGTACCTCTTCAGGTAAAGCCCATTGCGGGGTTCACCCAAAGATATCCTGTCATAGTATTCAAGCTCATAAGCTCCCTTCTCTAAGATGCATTTCACTATGTAAGGTCCATGCCACATGGACTCAAACTTTCCTGCCCCCAGCTTATCATGCTTCTGGTCATACATGAGGACAAATTCTCCCTCGCTATAGGCGCGAGGTTCTGCCAACTTGTCATACTGCGCTTTGATGTGTTTCTGATGAGCCTTGTTGGCAAGAGCGGCATCTCGGCGAGTCTTGTCGAGCTTATCTAGGTAGAGGAAGCGTTCTTCCTCGACAGTAGTGTTTGGGAGAAGTTCGATGGCGAGCTTGAGAGATGGAATCTCACACTCAATGGGAAGGACCGCCTCCAATCCATACACTAGTTGGAAAGGAGTAAATCCGATGGTAGTTTTAACGAAGGTTCTATAATCCCAAAGCACGGAGAAGAGCATATTATGCCAATTGGACTTGTGCGTACCCACCATCCATTGGACCATAGTTTTCAAGACCTTACTAATGGCCTCGACCTTTCCATTCGACTGAGGGTAGTATGACGTTGAGTTTTCATGGCGAAAACCCAATCTGTCGCTTAACTCATCAACCATGTGGTTCATAAAGTGTGAACCATGGTCAGTAACTATCGCTTGAGGGACTCCAAACTGTGCTATTACATGTTTCAACATGAAGAGTGCAGCGGTCTTTCCGTCGTTCGTGTATGTAGGCATTGCCTCAGGCCACTTTGTAAAGTAGTCCACAGCTACAATGACGTAACTATGCCCCCCGGCTGAGGTAGGCTTACAATGCATGAAATCGATGCCCCATTTAGCGAAGGGGACAACGGCAATAACCAGGTGTAACGGGGCGGGATGGGTGCGCTTTTTCGTATGAAAATGTTGACATGGAGGACATTTTTTTACGGCCTCGATGAAATCTTTGAAGATAGATGGCCAATAATATCCTGCGTGCAAAATATTCTGGGCTATAGCCATCCCAGAGAGGTGACCGCCACATGCCCCAGCATGACAATCATTCAGAACATGTTCAGCCTCATCATGAGTTAGACAACATCTAAGGATAAAGTTGATACCAAGATGGTACAAAGTATCACTGATAATCAGATAATATTTTGCATGGTGGCGTATTCGACGACGGTTGTCATGAGACAATTCAGGGCTAAAACGTTGGGTTTGAAGATACAAAGTGATATCTCCATACCACGGATCAAATGTACTGATAAGAACAATGACTCATCTGGAAACGAGTCATTGGGCTCATATTCTGTATCAGTACAGGGGAGGTCGCAGATGAGCTCAGCGAACACCAAATACTTTTTCGACTTGGCTTTTTTGAAAAGAAGTTCGAATTCTTGCAGTATCACGATAAAGCGCGAATACTTGCCCCCAAGCACCTGATGAGTCAGAACGTGGTACATGCGGTTCGAATCAACGATGATAGTGGTGGCGCAAAGCAAAATGTAATGACAAAACTTCTGCATGGAAATGACTGCCGCGACAGTGAACTTTTCAACATGTGAATAGCGAGTTTCAGTGTCAATGAGACCTTTGCTAACGTAGTATATCATGTGTTCTTGGGTGTTCTGGTCTTCCTGTACCAGAACCATGGCGATAGTGGTGTCGGAAGCTGCGAGATATAAAATGCAATCTCGATAGTAATTCAGCGGTTTTATCACAGGGGCATGCGTGATGGCATGTTTCAAACTTTCGAAATATTATTGAGATTGATCATCCCAAATGAATGGGACATCTTTCTTCATCAATCTCATATAACCCTACGTCTTTTGTGTGAAATTACAAACAAAACGCCTTAAATAAATCGCACGTCCTTGCAGACTTTGAAGTTCCGTGAGGTTGGTTGGAGGTGGAAGAGCGATGATGGCTTCCACCTTCAAGGGATCAATGCAAATCCCATCTTTTGAGATGATAAACCTTAAGAGGCATCCAGACTTGAAACAAAAGATACACTTATGAGGATTGGCGGATATTGTACCGTCTACATCTGAGGAAAACAGCCATCAGATGATCTAAGTGGAATTCACGCTACTTCGAGTGGGAAAGGAGGTCATCCAAGTAAGGTTCCACAAAGTCCTTCACATCTTGGAAAGCGTATGACATGGCCCGCTGGAATGTGGCACCAGCGTTTTTAAGACCAAACGAAAGTTTACGATATGAAAACGTTCCCCAAGGGCAGATGAATGCAGTCTTGTGCTGGTCGGTGGGGTGGATCTCAATTTGGTTGTATCCGGAAAAGCCATCCATGAATGAAAAAATGACACTTCCAGCACAATTGTCGATAATCTAGTCAATAAAGGGAGTCAGGTAGTTGTCCTTGGGACAAGCTTTGTTGAGATCCCGATAGTCGACACAAAAGTGAATGGTACCCTACTTTTTAGTAACAGGGACGACATTTGAGACCCATTCTGTTAATGGGACAAGATAAATGAAGTCAGCCTTCAAGAGTTTCTCAATCTCTGCCTTGATTGCCGTAGTCTTCTGAGGGTGTATCGGTCGCAGCTTTTGGTGGATGGGTTTGATGTCGGGATAGTTTTTAATCTCATATAAAACAATGAAGGGGTCTATCCCAGACATATCCTTGTAGGTCCAAGCAAAAACGTCTCGAAATAGCTTGAATAAGGCCGTGGCGGCGATGACTTCTTCATGGGAACACTTCTGGCCTAAATGAATGTGTTCCACTACACTAGGGGTAACTAAAATGTCTATTAAAGTGGTGGGCTCAATGTTGTCAAATTTTCCTTCAGATTTCGTTTGACACGCGTGTATCGAAGACTAAGAGCCAGAGTAGACATTCGGCATAAAGATGGTATGAATGCTCTTCTCCACAGTGTCTAACAAGGGAAGGAAAGACGAACGATGGTGGAGGTCTTCCCACAGCGGATCATCTGCACTCATGATTTCCATAATGGACTCGTCAGAATGAAAAGTCCGTAGTAGAGGATCGAATGATGTCTGTTGTAGAGAATAGGAGGTGGAGGCTATAGCTAAGTGGTCCTCCGATGCTAACTGGATAGCCTCATACATGAGTTCAGCAGGTGATAGAGCCATAGTGTCTCCAATCAGGTGTGTGGTGGCTTCATCAGGTACAAGCCATGAATCAGTGGAGTTGGGGATAGATGTAGTCTACGAGGAGATCATGTTCACCGTGGCAACATGATTTGGGGGATCCAAAGTAGGAAAGACACCCATAAGGGATGAATCCTTAAGGAGGCCGACCCCCACACTCTCATACTTCTGCAAAGATTGTCCAATCGAAGGAACGTTATCGCCCGGGTGAGAAGTGGTGTTAGGTGTGCAAAAATCCAGTTGATCGACTGTAACAATTCGGCCTTGATGGATGAATTGTACTATGCGGAAGACAGATGATGCGACCACGGTCATGGCATAAAACCAATTACGACCAAGCAGAATGTTATAATCCAATGGGGCAGCGACTGGCTCCACATTAATGGTTGTGTTCTTTCCCCCCATCTCGACTAGTAAATCTTGTAACAGCCCATGAGGTTGAAAGCCACGTCCGTCGAAGGCTCTCAAAGTGGTAGGGGAATGGTTCAACTCGGGAGAACCAATGGCTCTCCAACAGGCGATCAACATGACTGACGTAGAGGCTCCTTCGTCCAAAATAGAACGATGGATTATTTTCTTAGCAATGTTCGTACAAATTGAAATGCTAATTGATGGGAGAGCCTCAGTTTGAAATACTCCAGCTGGAACATAATGGTGTTCGATGAATCTGGGTCAATTGGACCAATGGAAGCGAGGAGAGTCTTGCGCTGATTTGGACAGTTTTGTAAGACCTCGAGCATCGACATAGCACAAGGAGCTTGTGCTAGGTCCTCTACAATGTTGTAGTTTTGAGCAGCCCGAGCATTAGGATTGAAAACCAATTTTCTAATCGTGCTCTTGGGTGGACGCAACACTGATTCGAGTGAGGGCTTCTCTATGGTGAGAGGCGGAGCCGGTATGGTGACATCAGGCATCGAAGTGGAAGATTTTTTAGTATTACTTCAAATAGGTTCCTTAGCTGGAATGGAGTCATATGAATGAGAATGGGTGTTCAAGTTGATGGTCTCATTATGCACCATGAGAACATGTGCGGCGGTGGATGCTTCTCCTTGGGAAGAAGAAGTGTGAGCAATCGACTACTGATTTTGAGCAGGGAAGGGATCATTGAGAACTGCGAGTGTGGGTTTACCCTTAAGAGAATTTTGAACTTTGCCTCTATGGGGGCACTCTTTAGAAAATTGATCATCACTACATTGTAGGCATGGATACTTCAACTTCCTTTTTTGTTTGGTATCATCAAGGGTGCTCTTTTGTTCTTGCTGGGTGGAAGATTTTTTAGGTTTCCCCTTGTTCTTGTTCTTACCACCAAACTTTTGAGGTGAAATTGATGAAATAGAATTCACTTCTTTGGTGACAGCAGGAGTGGATGATTTGGCGGTTCCGTGACCAGCCTGTGTTGGTGATGGGGAAGAACTTGAGGGGTTCGACGAACCAATATTTTGAGAAGAAGGTTGGGTGGTAAGGGATCCAATGATGCCATCATTTTTGGGTCCCTTGGGTGGTTTCGCGGGGTCGTAAGTGTTGCGGGATGCATCAGGAAGGATATCAAACAATGTGCCAGACTAAGCATAGACTAAGTCTAGTAACTGGGCACATGCGATGGCTTGTTCTTTAGTGACAACACCTCCCATGGAAACATCTCGTGCTATGGTCAGGATGAGAGACTTCATAAACCAGTCTGCTAGGAGCTGATCTGGAATAGGAGCCTTAATGAGACGTCATCTCCTCCGCCACTCATGTATATGATTTGATATATGAGTAGCGGTATTTTGACAGAGCGAGGTTAAAATATCTGTACCAGTTTCATACCGTATAGGAAGCTGGAAATGAGTCAAAAATTTCATAGCAAGAGAACCAAAATCAGGAAAAGAATGGGGTGGTAGTTCAATGTACCACTTGGCAGCCAAACTAGTGAGAGTCCATTGGAATAACCGAAGACGAATCGAGTCATCCATCAAGGAGTTGGATGAACACCATAAGTGGTATGTCATCACGTGGTTTTTAGGATCCTCACACGGCTTACCATCAAATTTTGGGATTTCTAATGGAAATTTTACTGGAATGGATGGCCAATTAGTTATGTGGTAAATGGGGTCATTAGTTAAACGAGACAGGTCAACTAGATCCAAATTAGCCAAAAAGGGCAGTTGCGGATTAGGCTGCGAGTACTGATAGTACGGATAAGGCGTGTAAGGACCTATGGGATCTTGTATCGACTGACCATAGGGTGTTCCAGGAGGAAACTGGCCATAGGGGTACTAGCCGCCTGGACCAAATGTAGGTATGCCGCCATAGTAAGGAGGCCCATAACCATAATAAGGTGGCCCATTACCATAAGGTGGGGGCCCGCCTCCGCCGCCGAGAGGGGGTGGGCCGCCTCCAAATGGTGGGGTTCCGCCACCACCTCCAGGGTAGGATGGGCCTCCACCGCCTCCGCCGGGAGGAGGTGTTGGTCCGCTACCACCACCAAAAAAGGACGGGCCTCCACCGCCTCCACCGGGAGGGGGTGGTGGGACACTACCACCGCCGGAAGGGTAAGAGCCTCCTCCGCCACTTCCACCATAGTAGGGTGGGGGTCCACCACCAGCACCACCAGGATTAGAAGGTCCTCCACCACCACCACCGGGAGGGGGTGGTGCTCCTCCACCACCACTGGGATGAGATTGTCCTCCCCCACCTCTGCAGGGAGGGTGGGTGTTCCCCCACCACTGTCTCCAGGGGGTGGTGGGCCATGATGACCGAAGTGGGGTGTTCCTCTGCAAGAAGGTAGAGGTATGCCTCCTCTAGAGTTATGTGGGGGCCCACTACCTCCAATGGGAGGTGGGGGTGGACCAAACGAGGGTGGAGGGACTTGCGGGACTGTAAGTGGGGGTCCATGTTGTAAAACATATTGCTAGCCCCATAGAGTGTAAGGATTACCGGGGTAAGGTACCCCGTAGAGTGCGTTTCCGGGATTAAGTTGACCCGAAACAGGGTTAAGATGACCTAGATACGCTTGACTCGATGGAGGTTGAATTACATTGGACGGTCCCCAAACATGAGATAGTCCCGAAGTGGAAGGTCCAGGAGGTAAGGAATTTCCAACGGAAGGCCCGATGGGAACCCCTGCTGCAGGATTATGGTTAAGAGACGGGGGTTTCCCCATAGTAACAACTTGCTGACCATTAGGTAAAGGTTGACCCAACACCGGATGTTGATTATTCACTGTAGGGTTACCACTACTCGTAAAGAAGTTAGGGGGTAAAGAGTATCCTCCCTGTGAAGTTTGGGGTGGGGCAAGAACACGTGAAGTAACTATGGTAGTCATGGGTGTGTTGGATTGTTTTCCTTCAACATGTTGGGTTATGGGAGGTACTGATTTGGTCTCCTATCTAGGAGATACATGTGCAGGAATGGATGGTTGAATAGTTTCAGCAGTGGTCACGTGTTGCGTGGATGATTCTGGTGACTCGAAAGATAAAAAGCGACCTAGGATTGGTCTGTCATCGAATCTTATTTGAAAGTTTTGATTTCAAAACTTCTCACCCACAGCACGTAAATGAGCCAATTGTTCATGGTACAGTGCTAAGCGGTCGTCGGGGCTAGCCCAACTGGGTGGGGAGGCAATGGAGAAATGGGCCACGGGGTGACCGGTAGAAGATGTCTAATAAGCTATTGATGGACCAGAAGTGGCTGTAGGGTCATCCTGGGGTTGTTTTATCCATTCCAATGACCCAAGCTCTCCCGGTGCAATGAGAGGTAAGTCTTGTGAGGTGGGTATTTGTGCTTCTTCACCCTACGGGGGATGAGAGGCAAGTGAATCTGGAGGAGTATGAGGAAACAAAATTCATCCAACATTCAAAGTGGGGTTTTCCACTTCATGTTTCCCGACCCTGGCATGTGGATCCATTCTTACCCTCGAAATTACCTCCTGGTTAAGGGGATATTTGGGTGGAAAATTCTGAATCCTCCGATACCTTCTACAAGGAAAGTCAACCAGAGTGACTGAAACGAAAAGTTTCTCCTAAGGGAAAGCTAAAAGAAAAGCAGACCAGACAAACCCTACACAAACTAAGGCCACAAGCAAACTTATGTTATAAGAGTGGATTCAAGGTCTGGAACCTCACAGGATTGTCAAGGCTTCGCAACTCGTGATGTACCATAGGGTCCAACAATATGACACGACAAGGAGGATTGGGATCGTACCCTTTCCTGCATACCTGATTACCTGGACGGTACGTGCGTAGTAGCTCCCCGAGTGTTTTTCTCGGTGTACTGCTCCACCAAGATGGCCAAAAAGTTAACTCAGTTGGTTTCAGGAATCCTAAGGGTATCTCTCGATATACGCAAGGTACGTGGGAGCTCAAATCCGTAGTGGTATTGTCTAATGCACAACCATTCAGCAAGAGACCTTCTGATATACTGTCGAGTATGTGATACACCCTTCGATATACACCAAGTACTCAAGGTGACTTGGTGGGTACGTGAAGGAGCTCGATATACCGATAAGTACATGGAAGACTACAATACCCCTGGGATACAGTGCTGGAAAATGATGACAGCTGCCATGCTTAACGACGCCGGAACACGTCTCTAACTTACACACAAGTTTCTAAATATTTTACCCTAGTTCTACCATTAATTTTATCTGGACAGTTAGGTGAATGCATGAGGTGAGTGCATAATCGTAAGCATAATGCAGGCCCTAACTACATGCAAAAATACACTTTTCTTTCAATGAACTCTATGTATGGGAAGGAGAAATTTTCTTTTTCTTTCCAACAACTTAACCAAAGCAATGCAATGCAAGACAATCCCAAATCTACCAAAAAATGACTATGAAGTATTCTTTTTCCTTTTCAACGAAATCCAAAAATTTTCACAACACTACTAAGCCAAATCAAGGCATTTTTTTTTTCTTTTTCTTTTGTCTTTTCAAAATGAAAATGATGTTAAGTAATGAAAAGAGAGAATTTCTAAGTAAGGTATGCAAACTTTTCACTTTCACTATGATGGCCTAAAAGCACAAAAACCAAAAGATACAATGCAATTTCCAAAGCACAGAAGTACTTTTGCAAAACTTTATCTATATTCGAATTTTCCAAGAAGATGAGCAACTCATAATTCATGAAAAATACAAATAATGCAACTTTATTTCAACTTCTCCAAAAGATATATGAATGAGATATTCCAATGCTTATGCAATTCTTCAAATGATCTTGAAAAATAATGGAAATAAAGTACTTTTGAACTTTCAATGAGTGCATCAAAATGACAATTTGACAACAACTATGCTTTTAAACATAAACAACGAACTGAAAAGATTGCTCGCAACACTCTAATAACTCAGAAAATATCAAGAAGAGATGAGCACATAATGGAATGAAAATACACACAAACACTCAAAATCAATCAACAACAAGCAAGACTAAAAGCAAGAAAAACTCACAACATGGATGCAAGTGAGATCTGGAAACTGATCCAACACAATGATCAGATCCGAGAAGGAGAGGAGGGAATGCAAGGGTGAGTGGATGCAGGTGGGGGAGACAAGAGTATCTACCACTATCAAGTCTCATACTTGTTAAAGATGGAACCCAAAACAACTCCAGCCAAACCAAACAACTCAAACACACAAAGCAAAAAGGATCTCTGACTGGATCATACAGTACAAAGGGAGTCTGCACACAAACCAAACTCACAGCAGAATTGGAGAGGGCATGCCTACATGGAAAAAATAGCAGATCAACACACTCTGTGCTTATACATAGTGCGACATCGCACTTCACTTGTACGGGAAGTGCGACGGCATCGTAGTAGACCAATGGAAGGGCTACGATGACAGACTAACAGGAAAAGAACACATATCAAAAAACACACAGTGTTGCTCTGGGTACACTGACCAAGTGCAAAAGGTGAGATCTGAGTTCAAAAATGAACCAATTCTCCAGATAGTGAGCATAAACAGGTCTGCAAATGAGATGTGCAAACTCAAAGGAACCTAACCAGACTCTTCAAAGTGAAGATCTGATGGTGAAATCCACTTCAAGAAGGAAATGACAAAATAGTATGGCTTGGTAAGAAATCAACTGAAAAACGACATTCAAATTGACAACTATAAAGCAATGTTCTCCCCAGTATGGTCTCTAGATTTGTTTGACGGACAATCTACCAAGAGCAGACTCAAGCCCTAATCTCCCTAGCTTAACATAAGTCTAAAACAAATAGGATAGAACACAAAATAATTTCCTAGATCAAATAGAAGTGCAAATGGAAGGATAGATCGTTTACCTTAGATTTGCAGATCCCTTTCTCCTTCGTTGACCCAATGCTCCAGCACTGCCAAATCTTAAACGGTTATACCCTGTTGAACATATGACAGACCAAGAATACTGAAAGCATACATTTCATGTGATAGATCTAAGTTAACAGTTAAGGAGGAAAACTCTAAATATCATCAACGCGACAACATTTATGGAAAGCAATTGTATTAACTATATTGAAAAGTGGAGAGTACAATAGAAAAGAGGATTAAAACCATTTCCTTAATGTTGCAAGCTCCTTCCGACAAGCCATGCCAAAGCTCCTAGAGAGAAGTGGATGTCTCCCAAGCTAGGGTGCTAAATCTATTAAGCCTAATTTCACCAGCATAAGAGTACCGTAGACTTCCCCCCCTTTGGAGAGGGGTAGAGCTTCACTTATATTAGGCTAAGTGGATAGGATATGGATAGGGTAGGTTGAGATATGGTAGGAGAGAGATAGGGGATCCTCCCAAGAGGTTAGGAACCAAGTGCCAGCTCGCCCAAGAGATCAGGGATAAGGATACAAGTCAGCAGGCTTCAAGAATGAGATCGAAAGGCCTATTTTTTCCCATTAACTGACTTCGTCGCACCCTGTAATGGAGCAAGGTGCGACGTCGCAAGTTGCATGAGTGCAGCCTGCAACGACCTCTCAAAACCTAGCATAAAAGCAGTGGTGTTCTTTCCAGGTAAATGACTTAACCAATGGAACTTCAGGGATGTATACACTGAATCTCGTGATGGTAGGATTTTAGGTGTAACACAGTCAAGGGTTGATGGAGAACCCTGTACATTGCTTAAGAGACATAAAGAACCCATTTTTCTCAACCTCCTAGAGACAAGGAAGACATGATTCCTTGTGATACACTCTTGGTGACAATTAGTTGTTAGTTGTTTGTCCTTCACCAAGAGTACATCACAAATTTCCTTCTGGAAAATTGAATGGAAAGCAATTCATTATTTTCCCGTGTTTTAGTTTCCTCTAAGTGTTGTGTGTATATGTGGTGTTCTTTCCTATATTTACCAATATCCAAAAGAAAGTATTAAATTTCTTATTATATGTCAATATACTCTATGTGCCAAGCAAGATATCCTTGAAGAATGAAATTTGAAGGATAACACACGACCCATCCATCAAAAGAAGTTGGATATTGCAACTCCTTTCTTTCTTCATAGCTTCGAAAGGAAAATCACCAACAAAAAGAGATTGAGATAGTCCATGGGATAGAGCACCCCAAAGAAGTAGTATATCATCCAACATGACAAGCAAAGTTGTGGAATTTCTACACATCATAATTGAAATTAAATCCCATACCAAGAGAATATCAATGAGACATTGTCTACATGAATTATCGAGTGATAATCGTAGGTAGTGACCATTGTTATCAACTTTCCTTTGTCATATTTAGTAGAAAAATGGTTTGATATGGCCTTCTTACAAGGATATTGAGACTTAGGTCCTCTCTTACAACCTTTTCTAGAAGATAAGACATTTGGAACACATCCAAAAACCTTGGCAAAGATGATGGCTATAACATGTAACTATTGTATGGCATTTGGAAACAATGAAAAACCCTCCATAACATTGTTATCCATTATACTTTTTGTTCTCAAGATTTATTAAAATCATGACAAAGAAGAAATGATGTACACAAAATTTCAATCCATTCGACTAGTAGAATAACCACTACAATGAGCCCTAAGACTTGGGTTTGTTGGTTAGAACATGCTCACATATCTCCACATAAATTGATGGAAACCATCCATCCTTTCTCTTGCGTTCAACCTTAGTACAACTTGTTGGAGAGACCTTATGAAAGACAACATAATCACCTACTGCCAGCTTAAAATCCAGAATCCATAGTGATTTTTGCAAGTCCATAGTTCTTTGAATAGGTACAAAATAGATCAACAACCTAAAATAAACATATCACATGTCCATAGTGCTTTTCTCAAGCAGTACGGATCTTAGGCATCTAACCCCTAAAATTCTCTGACAATTCATTGTCCTAGGGAGAATCCCTACTATCCTTACACATATTTCTCTAATGTTTCAACAAATACGCTCTAATACCTTATCAAAAATTGGATCATGGTATTGGTAAGAATACTTTGTACTATGGTAGTTAACCTAAAACCTAAAATCCTAGATAGGTAACATTGAAAACAACAATCAAAATTCATCAAATAGAGTACTTTCTGCACTAAATAACTCTAATCAATCCTTAGATATGTCCAAATACCATTTCAAATTGTTGCAAGGAACTCATTCAATAGCAATGAGATACACAACAGGTGGATTGAAACTACTAGTTGAGAAAAAAAGGGCTCAAATGATGGTAGAAGATCCTCTAACCAAGCTAAAATCCTTTACTACAACAACACTCTTATTAAATCAGGCTTCAAAACAACTCCACAAACTCATGGAATAGGATTAGTACCTATGGTAAGGTCTCTTTCTTGATTTGGATGGTTGTTTTATAGAGGAAAATATCACTTTCAAATCTAGAACTGAATTTCAAGCCTCGTACTACTAAATAGAACTATGAGGCTACCAAGGGATGAAACCATGCTCAGAAACTTGTTTTTCTTAACTGTTATCTCAAAATAGACCCACATAAATTGAATATTTAAGTCTCCAATTTCTACATAACTCTCCATATTCAAGATGGTTGTTGCTATAAGAAAAAGAATGGCCTCGAAATTAGATATTAGGGTTGTCTTCAAGCCCCTTTAAATATGAAACATGGTTTTTTGTGCCCATATCTGTCAAAAGCATACCTAGATATATTATTTTTGCTACTATACTTGACCACAATTGGCTCAAAATACTCAGGTTTAGCCCAAAATATACTGTCGTTATAGTATACCTTCTCCAGAAATGTTGTGTAGGGATGTAGCTTGCAGTTTATAGGTACCAAAGTGCCCAAGAGTGCCTAGGAACCTCCTAGATCTGGGAATTGGAGGTGTTTGATACTGTTTGATGTGGAAAAGATCTCAAAGTTGTTTCTTAGTCACCCTTGCATCATCATATCAAGGTTTATCTTCAACTCTCCATAAGCGTGTCAGTGGCCTATCTATGACACAACAAAATCCCATCCAAGTCTCATGTTAAACAAGGCATCAACAATGACACCTTCATTGAAGATTGTGATCATAATCACACATGGATACCCATGCAAAATGGGGGAGTTACTGATACCATCCTCTAAATGAGGCTAAGTGCTTGGGGTTTTCTTAGGGATGTATTTTCTGAGGAAAGCAAATAATATGTGTGTGTGTTATCCCTAAACCCTCAATTGTGGGAACACAAACCCACCCAATTAACCACTAGAGTGGTGCAAAGACCTAATAAGTCAGGTTTTCATACTCCAACATCCCCCCTTAAACACAACTTAAAGGGACCAAGTAAAAATCACATCTCAATGGCCTCCTTAATTTTTCTTCAGATGGGAATACAGATTTGACCAATGTTGACGACAAAAAATTGACCATGACAAGATAAAACTATTATTGTTGTGAAGATCCCATCTACAAAATTGTAACATCCAAACAGCTTCAAACAATCCTCTTCCAAAAATTGTAAAGTAAAAACAACATCTAGAATGGAAATTAAAAATCCTTCCATGTTTTCTAGGGTCAGTCAGAATCTATCAAAGGAACAATCACCATGCTATCAAAGAAATAGTTTCCAAAGCACAGAAGATGGAAGAGTCTAATGACCATGCTCCCATGACAATTTATAAGGATCCCAAGTGTTCCATATGAATTTAGAAAGATGGAATTTCCATCAAACATACCAAAATCTAAAGAAGGAATATCCAAGAGCCTACAATCCAAAAATGTGTCTTTTTATCAGACACCTCATGCTCAAGATGGATTTACCGTTGTTGCAGTTGCAAACTGATCCCCAATTTTTTTGTAAAAATGTAGGTCCCCTCCTTCTTATTTTTATTTTTCACTAAGAGTTTATTTTCATCCTAGATATACCTACCCCTAACACTTAGTTTTATTGAAAGAAACCCAAGAAAAGAGCCTTTTCCGTAAGTTAAATTGCATATTGCAAAAGTGCAGATTGCTTGGAAGTGTTTCCGTAATCCATCCTTTACATAATCCCCCATTTCTACAGATCCAAAATCCATCATTTCCGCAATCTTGCATCCCGCAGCCCCACAATATAGCCTTGTTGAGGCCTCGGGTGTGCAGGGTAAGTGCGAGGTGCTGGAATGGGTTCCAAGGCACACAACAGGGGATGAAAACCCAGCCAAAGGCTTCGAAAGACCCTACACAAGGGCAATTCTATCCTCGAGTTGTTTGGTGTGGTAATCACCCATGGATATTTGGCCTCCGCTGGCACTCTATGAGTAAAAGATTTGATCTTGAAAGATCAGTTTTCCTATAACAGAAAATGGAGTATAAAAGATGACTAACGAACCTATCTTAACCTACCTAAGGAAAGAACCTATTCTAAGTCAGATCTGACCTAAAAGGAGAATGATGTTGTGCAAATCAGAATTGAAGTGTGATGAACAAGTAGTAAGTTCCTTGAACAGAAATGTCTTCGGGTTCTTCACTTGTTAATTTAAAGTTTTATCAATTAAGAAATTAAGTGACAATTCCTCAAAATGTTTAAGCTTATTCAAATACCTGATCTGTAATCATTGTGTTAATTGAAAAATTAACATTTGATTATACATGTTTATTTGCATCGAATCATTTGCAGAAATATAAAAGTAAAAAAAAACGTTCAATTAAAGAAATTCAATAAAACAATTTTGAGCATAATCTAGACATACAGAGAAATCAATATGAGATATCTTATGCTTTAATGAATGTCCTGCAAAGGATTAAACACATAACCGATGAAGAATTTGAAACATGAACTCATCAATTCCCAAAGAAATTTGAAGAACAATAGGAGGTGAATTAAAAGATAACTTTCCTGAATAGAGAAGTCTTGTACAAAAATTACAATGACTCTGATAAACAGAGTATCTTCAGTCCAAACTCCCACTAAATTTCAATTACAAAATTCCCAACCCTTTACTAAGGGAAACATTCCTCCTTTTATACTAAATTTACATCAGAGTTCCAAAAGGAGAAATTCTACAAAATAGAGATTTACAAAATCGGATCTAACCATCGATCCAAGAAATCTTGCTACTTTTAAGCTAAAAATATTTTCCGCCACCTTTCACAAAAGAAAGACTTGTTCTTTAATCTAATAAGGTTTTGTGGCACCATAAAAATTTAATCATAGATTTCTCACTAGCATCGATAGGCGGTGTAGCTTGCAAAGCATCCGCGGTAGGAAATTCGGGGTCGGAGAACCTACTGTCAAAAACAGAGAAATCCATTAAAGGATTTACTTCAAGAACGGTAGCCAGCACGTCAGGTTCTTCATTGATTATAAAGTCCTGTATAACATCAGTATCAAGATCAGTTGATCCCTCCAGAATTTCCTTCATTTGCTTCTCGGGGTTGTGAATGTAAGCAGACAAAGTTTCAAAGTCTTCTTCACTTCTACCGCTGCTAAGATCAGGAACACCCACATCAAACGGTGGTGACAACATTTCTTGATATAACAGGGGGTAGAGCTCTTCATTTTCAATATGAACATTATGAAATTCACCATCTGCATGAATATTGCTCATTCTGAATGACTCTCAGATAGAAGGATGTACGAAGAATGCCAAACAGAGTGTTTCCTGTTTCAGAAGGCAATGGATGAACTGGAACTTTATGTTAATTGCTATTTAAAGGCCAACAAGCAGGTCGATGATAATCGGGCGGGGCGATCTGCAATGATTAAAGTTATCCAATCAATTCATTGTAATTACTTCAATTGTAATGACAAAAGCTGAGGTATGTGCCAGTCGGATCAAAGCCTGTGCGAAGTAAGAGTTCAATTACTACTTGCATGATTTCGAACTGCCTTACGATCACATCATTATAAGCCATCTCTTATCAATAATTATGACTAGTAATTAATAATGGAGATGAAGATTATGGTGACAAAGCTGATGTGCAAAACGGTCTTGACTAAGAGTTCTAGTACACAGGCTATCAACTCTTCGTACGTAACAAATCCGATCATTAAGAAACGAGACAAAAGACGACAAGATGTCAAAACTCGAGTCCAAACATGGCAGACTTAAGGCAGAAAAAAAAAATGGTGTCCATCCAACATGAACTAACTGATAGACTGGTATTAGTGTTTGTTGTCATGGATTGCACAAAAAATGATAATTTGGCAGAACCAGCTTCAAAAGACAAAATGGAATGCCTGACTTGACTGACTGCCCAAAATCAACATGACCGCAAGATTATAACAGATGGATGGCTGAGATTAACCGGAGCGGAATGTGGAATCGGGTTCAAAACATTTGCAGGAAGTTCTTATTCAAAGATCCCGCAAGCCGAAACCCGAAAGTGCAGATTTGCGGGTTGCGGGTCTGCAAACGGAAATAAAAGGATTTTCGAAAGCCAAAAACTAACTGTGCGGGTGGCGAGCTTCGGAAACGTAAATCTGTGACGAAAAATAACCATCCCGAAAGCCGCATTCCGAAACTACGGTTTGCGAGTTTCGGGAGCACAAACAAAATAAACGAAAAATCACAATCCTGAAAGCCGAATGCCGCCATTGCGGGGTTCGGGTTTCGTAGTAATTTTTTTTTATTTTTTTTTAATTTATTAAGGAATGGTTCCGCAACCCGCAACCATCGGGTTGCGGACTTCGGAATCATCAAAATCAAAACATAAAACAAGAGTCCCATAACTCGCATCTTTCGGGTTGCGGGTTTCGGGCTCTCCAAATGTCGGGTTTCAGGATGAAGATAACAGTCAACAAAATACTGAAAATTTTGGCTCCTTTCAGACCGAAACACTTTTGGAAGAAATGATCAAACCATTACAAACAAGTAGATCAAAAGCATGGGTGAAGAATTTTAGAGGTAAAATCAAAATCCAGAATTTTCAATATTACTCACCCAAATACCTTTGCATTTATTAAAATTGGGGGGGGCTCCCATGCTTGGCTAAGCATGGGATCTGTTGTGGCTACAACAAATCGCAACTGGCTGGGAAGAACCAGTTATCTCTGCAATCAAATCCAACTAAAGACAGCATGTCAATCAACCAATTTCTTGAAACTCAATTCATAGAAGATACTCAAAAGATAACAGTTAACAAGCAATGTACATGAAAATGGATAGATCTCAACAATGACCATTTTAAAGATAACACTCATTCGATAAGGAGATTTAGGGAGTAATACCAAATCTTTACCATGATGTAATCATTGAAAACTAGCTCGTGTTGAACCTGCGCATAGTCTTAGAAATGCTCATGGATTACCTAATTACAGATCCCTTGGTTTATTAATTATATGTATATTCAGTTATCCTCTATGGATTCCTTTATCTTTTCTCTTGTCTTTTTTTTTTCTTTTTTTTATATTAAAAGATATAAAACCTTGTTAATACAAGACCACTGTACTAACTTGGTGATCAGATGAAATAGTGCCATTCACAGGCTTGATTCGGAAACTGGTCAAGCGAGCTCGATGTCTTCTGGTTGTAAGACCAAAAGAAATTATCATGGCTTGGTGACCACATAGTGATAATTCCAATCCAAGGTCAAACCCATGATCATAGCAGGGCTGGTTTTTGATAAGACCCCCCTATTCTCATATATAACAAAATCTTGCAAAAAGAAAACAATTTATTTTGGCATAAGCTACAAGGCATTACCATGGCTTGGTGACCATATAGTGATAACGTTAGTCACCAGTGTTTTGCAGATCATGAATGGACCGACCTGTGATAGGATCTTCCACCTTCCAGCAGAACTGAAAGTCATCTTCCAAGTGTGGAGGCTTGATGTGAAGATGGCATTCCACTTTAAACACCTATGAACCTAATGGGATGGCTTGATAACAAGACCACCCACCTTGTAACTTATAATTTTAAACAAATTTCATATTCAAAGTGAACGTAAAAGGACCCATGAGCAATCGGAACTGGTCAGGTTATTATGATATGCCGTTCAACCATGAAACACCAGATAGAGAAATGACAACCATCCTCCGTACCTCAATTACACAAATAAAGCATGGTGAAAGATAATGATCAAAGTGAAAAGTATCCAAAGGCACTGCACTTATTTGATTGTTTATTCTTCAGAGCAAATTCTAATCAAAAGCCAGAAAGTAAGATTGATGACGATGTTGAAGCTTCAGAAGCAATTGTTGCTAAGAAAAGTGATCATAAGCCATTACCACAAGTGTGAATCTTTATTAATGAAAACCAAAACAAAACAAGAAAACCAATCAAAATGTCAATGGAATAAAACAAATGACTGAAAAACAAACCACACCTATGTACAAGTGCATCAGATTGTTCAAACACAATACTTTTTTAGAAGAGACACATTCACTGGGAAGGTGTCTACAACTCCCTCTAGCGTCTGTAATTGAACAGTGCTGGGACCGATATTTTCTGTAATAATGAAAGGTCCTAGCCAAAGGCGTTGGAACTTGGTGTATTGGTTCTTATCTTTACGTTGCTTATCCCACCTTAGAACCAAGTCACCAACAGAAAATTCCCTGTCAGATGAAGATTTTTCATCAAACCATCTCTTCACCATCTACTGATGATGATACAACTTGTTCTTGGCTCTTTCCCTGTCCTCCTCTAGCTTCAAGAGGGTGTCAATTCTTTGTTGGAGGGGAGAAGAATCATCTTCTTGGATAGACTGGGCCAATTGTAGCGAAGGAATGGTAAGATTAGTCGTAACGATGGTTTCTTTGCCATAAACCAGACAGTATGGAGAATTTGCAATTGTTGCTTTTGGGGTAATTCGATCTGCCCATAATGCATTATACAACTGTGTGTGCCAATCTCTCTGATGAGAAGTTACAGTTTTCTTGAGAATGTTTATCAGGTTTTTGTTCGATGACTCAGCCAAACCATTACCTTGAGGATAATAATTGGCAGAAAACTTAAGCTTAATCCCCATCTCAAAGGCATATTCTGTTATATCGATTGAAGAGAAGTAGGATGAATTATCTAAAACCAAGTACTCTGGAGCGCCAAAGCATGTGACAATCTGGCTATCAAGGAAAGAAATTACTTGGGCAGTGTTACATTGTTTAAGAGGAGCTACCTCCACCCATCTAGTGAAATAGTCTGTGGCTGTGAGGATATACTTGTGTTGGAGGGATGAGGGAGGGTTTATAGGCCCAACAAAATCCAGTCCCCACTGTTGGAATGGAAACTGAATTGTAACCGGTTGTAAAGGAAATGCAGGTTTCCTAAACTTCCCTGTGCATTTCTGGCACGGCTCACACTTCCTGACATAAGCATAAGCATCTTTAAACAATGTTGGCCAATAATATCTGGCCCTTAGAATATTGTGTGTTGTAGTCTCTCCTGAAAAATGGCCTCCAACAGGACCTGCATGAAATTGAAACAAAATGTCATCAGTTTCATGTTTTTCCAAGCATCTAAGAAATACTCCATCATAATTTCTTCTAAAAAGAACATGATCGATGAATTGATAAGGAGAAGATTTGAGTCTTAAAGCTCTTCTTTTCTTAAAATCAAGGGTTTCGGGAGCAAACCCATGGTTCAGGAAAAATATGATATCGTCGTACCATTCCGATGTCGGGGCATCGATTACATTAACAACTCCTGAGGGAATTTCTTCCTCATGATCCCATTCGGACTGCTGCTATGCGAGGTCATTGGATTGCACAGTAAGAAGACAAAGGCCTTGTCCTTTTACAATTTTAGCCGCTCTGATCTCAAGATCATATTCTTGTAGTACGGTCATCCAATGGGCCCCTCTTTTCCCCCAATTCTTTCTGGATTAGGACATTTCTAATAGCAGAATATGGAACAATGACTTTAGTTCGAGACTTCAGCAAGTAGGGTCTGTAATATTTGATGGATTTATAGACCGCATAGGCTTTCTTATCGATCTGTGAGTATTTAAGCTCTGCACCTTTGAATGTTGAGCTCATAAAAGAAATCGGGATTTTAGTATCATTGTCATGCTTTTGAGTTAAGACAGTTGCATAAGAAAAGTCAGTGACAAAAGTATAAAGAATGAAATCCTTATTAAAATCTGGGGACATCAGAGCAGGAGCTTATGCAATAGCCTTTCGAATTTGGACAAATGCATCTCTCTGTTCCAGCGACCAAGTAAACTACACATCTTTCTTGACCAAAAGTTGTAATGGTTTAATAATCTGGGCAAAATTTGGTACAAACCTACCTACGAAATTAATCTTACCTAACAAAGATTGCATTGCTTTGCACGAGCCCGGTAAACCAATCTTTGAAATAGACTTTGTACGTTCAGGATCGATAATCATACCTTCTTTCGAAACAATGAAGCCCATAAGCTTTCCTTCTGTTATTGCAAAAATAGATTTCTTCGGGTTGAGAGAAACACCGAATTTTCTGCAATGATCAAAAACTTGTTTCAAAGCAAACACATGTTCATGTCATTTTTTAGAGTAAATAGTGATATCGTCAAGGTAAACCACGACAGAATTATGCATTAACCCTCGGAAAGTTATATCCATGGCTCTTTGAAAAGTAGCTCCTGCATTGATCAGCCCGAAAGGAATCCGTCTGTAAGGAAAAAGTACCCCATGGGGTCCTGAAAGCTGTTTTCAATTGATCGTTCGGGGGGCAACCATAACCTGGTTATACCCCGAAAAACCATCTAAGAGGGAAAACATCTCTGACCCGGCTACCTTTTGAAGAATCTGCTCCATTGGTGGAACAAGATAGTTGTCTTTCTCAGAAGCTCGATTCATGTTCCTGAAATCGACACACAGTCGAATTTCACTGCTTTTCTTATGGACAGGTACTAAGTTAGCAATCCATTGAGTATGCCTGACCGGAAAGATAATTCGAGCAGTGAGCAGCTTCTCCAGCTCCCTTTTTACAGAAGGCTCCAAACTGGGGTGCATCTTCCGCAGCTTTTGTTGAAATGGCTTCACCTCTGGTTTCATGGGTATATTATGAAACATGATGCTAGTGTCAAACGTTTTCAACTCGTCATATGTCCAAGCGAAAACATCCTTATACTGTTTACACAATGCAATGATGGCTCTGCGTTCTTCAGGGGTACAATCAACTCCCAAATTGATGAAGCGAGGTTCCTGTTCGGTGCCTAAGTTGACCCGCTCATAATTCAAAGATGAGCTTTGAGTTTTACAATTAGTTTGCGATTTGAACTTGTCCTGTAAATCGTAAAAGTTTTCTAGATTGATCACAAACTTCGGGATGACATTTGAGGAATCAATGAGAGACTTTTCATGTTCTGCTTCGTCAATGACCGTGTCTTGAAACGTATCCTGAGCAGTGAGAAAATCGAGTATCTGTCGGTCATCATCAAATACTTTCCAATTAGTCACATTATCTGGAACGGATGGTCTATACATCAATTCGATAGAAAAACTTTGAGATAGACCTTCTGGTGGGATCAGTCTAGACGCTGTATTTGCTATCAGGTCTGCATCAAAATTTTGTGACCTAGGAACTGATTTAATATTGAATGCCAAAAATGAGTTGGTTCGATCCCTTACCAACTTTTGATAATTAGCCAAACGCGGAGATAAGCAATGTATTTTATTCCTAACTTGCTTGACTATAATTTCGGAGTCTCCATAGCATTCTATTGCTTGTACACCTAGATGAATGGCCTTCTTGAGCCCCTGCACAAGAGCTTCATATTCAGCTACATTATTAGTGCAAT
This sequence comes from Larix kaempferi, assembly GCA_027924585.1. Classification (NCBI taxonomy): domain Eukaryota; kingdom Viridiplantae; phylum Streptophyta; class Pinopsida; order Pinales; family Pinaceae; genus Larix; species Larix kaempferi. The sequence continues at coordinate 1,249,441 of BSBM01000937.1, forward strand.
CAAATTCTAACCTGCAAGCAATCATGATTTTTATTCCTTTAGGATTGATAAGAACACAACCCACTCTAGCTCCCTCCTTGGACTTGGAGCCATCGAAGAACAAAGTCCATGAGACAGGTTCTAATCTAAAATTTGTATTCACATTATATATATTATGCATAATTTCACCAAAAAAAGGTACATAAGTAACCTGAGTAATATGTGATTCGTTTTGGATGCTTTCTTCTGGTGAGGCATCAGCTGGGAATTCACCGAAAAAGGTATCAAATGTAAAGTGCTCTATACGAGAGGTGAGATAACCAGCAGGTTCACTGGAATCATTAAGATGAGTAACTATCTATTTCATAAAAGGTTCTCTGCTGATCTTAATTTTATTTGGTTGACCATTGTATGGAAACCATAAGTGGGACCAATCGGTTGCAAAATAACCTTTAAGTTTCTCTAACCAGTCCCTGCTTAACCACATCCCATAGGCTTCTGGGATGTCAGCTATCACAATGTCAACTGTCTGATGGATCCTGGGATCAGCTGACAACGTGAGCAGAACATTTCTCAATTTACCAACCACTCTGACTTTAGATCTATCAAGTTGCACAATCTGGGTTGGGCAGGGTTCCCATGTTGCATTCAATTTCCTGCAAACAGATAGGGGCATCACATTTGATGACGCTCCTGAATCTATCATGCAGTTGTGTACATTCCAATTGAAAATCTCAAAAGTAAGCAAGAAAGGAGGAGTTATCTTACTTGCTGGTTTTTTATCATTAGTTTTAGTGACAGAATCTAGATTATTATTCTGTGACTCTCTAGGATGTTTGACTATCATGTTTTTAGGTAAAGAATCCCTCATAGCAAGAATCTTGAGTAGCTCAAACAGAGAGATGTTTGCTTTGACTCTTTTTAAGTCTTCAACCAGGTTGTACTCCATTTGAGGGAGAATTGTATCCTTCTGTGGGACAGGATCGTTTTTTATGGGAACCAGGGGAGAAGATGAAGGTTGTTGAGGTGGCTGTGGTTTTGACCTTGTATAATAAGGATGTTGTGTGTCAAACACTGCCTCAGGTTCTTCTTCCTCTTCAGACATAGGGAGTTATGAAAAGCAACCCACAGTATCGACTTGTGGATCATCTTCTGCTTCTTCTTCAGGTAGCGGAGGATCTGGGGTAGTCTGATCATTGGAAGTATCGGGGGTGACTTGGGATTCTGCTGCCAATGCTCTAAAAATAGAAAAGAGTTCATTGTTTGTGAGTGCATCTGCCGGATTTGGTGGTGGTGGATTTTGTGAAGGCTGGTAAGGTCTCCTAAACGGTGGCCTTACAAAACCTTTGTTCTGATTCTGATTATCATTAGTGTTTTTCTTCAAATCCACCATCTCATTTGACATCTTCTGAAGGAATTTCTTCATGTCAGTCAAATCAAATGAATCCTTGTACTGAGCTGTGGGCTTAGGGACATTCTCTATTTTCTTCCTGGAAGTGGAAGGTTGCCCTTCTGAAGTTTCAAGGTTGTCTTCCAAACAAAATATGTCTTTCTCAACTTGAATTGCTTCATCAAATGCTTCCAGTAAAGTAACTTTCTGTGCCCTTTTGACCCATATTGCAATAGGGGGAGGCAAGCCTTTTTCATAATAAGCCACCAACAATTCTTCAGCAGGAAGAAGATTGGTAGGGATTCTGTTTTTGAGATATGAAAACCTTTGGTTAAAGTCTTTTACCCTTTATTTTCCTTTGGATTTCATGGAGGATAACTCTAAAACAACATCTTGCGGTGTTTTGTCATCCCCAAATTTCTGGGTAAAATGTTTTTCGAATTCATCCCAAGAAGTTATAGATTGAGCCGATAAAGCAAAATACCAAGTGGCTGCTCTACCCTCAAAAGTGTATGGAAAATTTCTACATACTACATCCTCATATACCACACTTCTAAGCCTGATTGCCTGCATGAAGGTTTTTATATGATCCAACACGGGCGTCTTATCATCAGGGTTGAATTTGGGCAGTCATTTCTTAGGAGTCTTTGGTAATCTATGTTGATATGAAAACTGCACCTTGGTCAAGCGAAGGTCTATTTTGACCTTCTCTAGCCATTGGAGGTTCTTGTTCTTCTTCTTCAGATGACGAACTAGAAGAATTCTCTTCGTCTGAGGAAGGTGATGAGGATGATGGAGGGGATGGTGGTGGACCACTGGCTCCAAGATTTGGTTGACCTTGTGTCGCTGTGTGGGTGGTCTCACAGTTATATTCAGGAGAATCTGGTCGATTAACTAGGTCTTGGTTTTCAGATTGATGATCAGTTGTATGTTGATCCTGTGCATTAAAACTATCAGGAGGTTGAACCGGTGGATCAGAGGTATGTGAGGTGGGAACTTGTTGTTCTTCTCGATCACTAGCCTACAAAACACCTTCTAAGTTTAGAGCTGCCAGACCACATCTTCTTTGATCGGCAAGACGTTGTTCTACTCTTAAAACCCTATCGGCGGATGTTTTCAATAACTATTCTAACGAGATGGGTCCCCTTGTGGGCGAGGTGAATATGACTTCTCCTCTGTTCTCCTGTCGTACCACCGGTGTAACGGGTATAACTATAGGTTGTGCAGACGTGACAAGGAGAGTTGTAGTTTGTGTATTTGTTGGTTGTTCAGATGTTGAAGCCCTAGTCTGGCTTCGGGTTTGAACCATTGAAGTACTTGCTAGAGGAGGTTTATTAGTAGTTTTATTAGGCATGTTATACTAGTTGTCCTCCTTCTAGCACCATTTGTTGAGGCCTCGGGGGTGCAAGGTAAGTGCGAGGTGCTAGAATGGGTTCCAAGGCACACAACAGGGGATGAAAACCTAGCCAAAGGCTTCGAAAGACCCTGCGCAAGGGCAATTCTATCCTCGAGCTTTTTGGTGTGGTAATCACCCATGGATATTTGGCCTCCGCTGGCACTCTATGAGTAAAAGATTTGATCTTGAAAGATCAGTTTTCCTATAATAGAAAATGGAGTATAAAAGCTAAATAACGAACCTATATTAACCTACCTAAGGAAAGAACCTATTCTAAGTCAGATCTGACCTAAAAGGAGAATGATGTTGTGCAGATCAGAATTGAAGTGTGATGAACAAGTAGTAAGTTCCTTGAACAGAAATGTCTTCGGGTTCTTCACTTGTTAATTTAAAGTTTTATCAATTAAGAAATTAAGTGACAATTCTTCAAAATGTTTAAGCTTATTCAAATACCTGATCTGTAATCATTGTGTTAATTGAAAAATTAACATTTGATTATACATGTTTATTTGCATCGAATCATTTGCAGAAATATAAAAGTAAAAAAAAAGGTTCAATTAAAGAAATTCAATAAAACAATTTTGAGCATAATCCAGACATACAGAGAAATTAATATGAGAGATCTTATGCTTTAATGAATGTCCTGCAAAGGATTAAACACATAACCGATGACGAATTTGAAACATGAACTCAGCAATTCCCAAAGAAATTTGAAGAACAATAGGAGGTGAATTAAAAGATAACTTTCCTGAATAGAAAAGTCTTGTACAAAAATTACAATGACTCTGATCAACAGAATATCTTCAGTCCAAACTCTCGCTGAATTGCAATTACAAAATTCCCAACCCTTTACTAAGGGAAACATTCCTCCTTTTATACTAAATTTACATCAGAGTTCCAAAAGGAGAAATTCTACAAAATAGAGATTTACAAAATCGGATCTAACCATTGATCCAAGAAATATTGCTACTTTTAAGCTAAAAATATTTTCCGCCACCTTTCACAAAAGAAAGACTTGTTCTTTAATCTGATAAGGTTTCATGGCACCATAAAAATTTAATCATAGATTGCTCACTAGCATCAACAGGTGGTGTAGCTTACAAAGCATCTGCGGTAGGAAATTCGGGGTCGGAGAACCTATTGTCAAAAAGAACCTATTGTCAAAAACTGAGAAATCCATTAAAGGATTTACTTCAGGAACGGTATCCGGCACGTCAGGTTCTTCATTGATTATAAAGTCCTGTATAACATTAGTATCAAGATCAGTTCATCCCTCCAGAATTTCCTTCCTTTGCTTCTCAGGGTTGTGAATGTAAGCAGACAAAGTTTCAAAGTCTTCTTCACTGCTACCACTGCTAAGATCAGGAACACCTACATCAATTGGTGGTGACAACATTTCTTGATATAAAAGGGGGTAGAGCTCTTCATTTTCAATATGAACATTAGAAAATTCACCATCTGCGTGAATATTGCTCATTCTGAATGACTCTCAGATAGAAGGATGTAAGAAGAATGCCAAACAGAGTGTTTCCTGTTTCAGAAGGCAATGGATGAACTGGAACTTTTATGTTAATTATTATTTAAAGGCCAGTAAGCAGGTCAATGATAATCAGGCGGGGTGATCTGCAATGATTAAATTTATCCAATCAATTCATTGTAATTACTTCAATTGTAATGACAAAAGCTGAGGTATGTGTCAGTCAGATCAAAGCCTGTGCGAAGAAAGAGTTCAATTACTACTTGCATGATTTCGAACTACCTTACGATCACATCGTTATAAGCCATCTCCTATCAATAATTATGACTGGTGATTAATAATGGAGACGAAGATTATGGTGACAAAGCTGATGTGCAAAACGGTCTTGACTAAGAGTTCTAGTACACAGGCTATCAACTCTTTCCATGTAACAAATCCGATCATTAAGAAATGGGACAAAAGACAACAAGATGTCAAAACTTGAGTCCAGACATGGTGAACTTAAGGCGGAAAAAAAAAATGGCGTCCATCCAACATGAACTAACCGATAGACTAGTATTAGTGTTTGTTATCATGGATTGCACAAAAATTGATAATTTGGTAGAACCAACTTCAAAAGACAAAATGAAATGCTTGACTTGACTGACTGCCCAAAATCAACATGACCGCAATATTATAACAAACGGACAACTGATATTAACTGGAGCGGAACATGGAATCGGGTTCAAAACATTTGCAGGAAGTTCTTATTCAAAGATCCCGCAAGCCGAAACCCAAAAGTGAGGATTTGTGGGTTGCGGGTCTGCAAAAGGAAATAAAAGGATTTCTGAAAGCCAAAAACCGACTGTGTGGGTGGCAGGCTTCGGAGACATAAATCTGTGACGAAAAATAACCATCCCGAAAGCCGCATTCCGAAACTACGGTTTGCGGGTTTCGGGAGCACACACAAAATAAACGAAAAATCACAATCCCGAAAGCCGAATGTCGCCATTGCGGGGTTCGAGTTTCGGAGTCATTTTTTCTTTTTATTTTTTTTAATTTATTAAAGAATGATTCCGCAACCCACAACCGTCAGGTTGCGGACTTTGGAATCATCAAAATCAAAACATAAAACAAGAGTCCCGCAACCTGCATCTGTCGGGTTGCAGATTTCGGGCTCTCCAAATGTCGGGTTTCGGGATGAAGATAACAATCAACAAAATACTCAAAATTTTGGCTCCTTTTAGACCGAAACACTTTTGGAAGAAATGATCAAACCATTACCAACAAGTAGATCAAAAGCATGGGTGAAGAATTTTAGAGGTAAAATCAAAATCCAGAATTTTCAAAATTACTCACCCAAATACCTTTGCATTTATTAAAATTGGGGTGGGGCTCCCATGCTTGGCTAAGCATGGGATCTATTGTGGCCACAACAAGCCTTCCCGCAATCCAATTGCGGATTGCAAGTTACATTTATGAATTTCCAAATTTTGCTCCCACAATCACGCAATCTTGTAAGCCCGCAAGACCTCTTTTCCGTAGTTCCGATTGTGGATTGCGGATTGCGGGTTGATTCTTTTTTGGTTTTCTTGCCTCCCTCATTTCCGCAGATCTGCATTTCCACTTCCCGGAGTTCCTCTTTTCCGCAATTCCGATTGTGAATTGTGGATTACAAGTTGCATTTTTTTTAAAACATTGGAAAATGGCACCCACATTCCCGAATTTTTGCTCACTTTTGACACTTAGTTTTTTTCTTGAAAAAACAAAGAAAGGGCAAGTTTTTGAATCAGAGAAACTTGATATTTTCCGCCGAAACGATCAGAGCAACTTTCGATTATCCACCGAAACGGTCGAAGCAACTTTCGATTATCCACTGAAATGGTCGGAGGGATTACAAAAGAGCTCTGAAATATTGTTAAAATCTGTCTTTTGGAGCAGAATCCTAAGTCACGTCAATACAGTCACAAGGTAAAGGAAAATAGGCCAAATAGGGGGAGTTTTCTATTTCACTCCAAAACAGATCGGTGACAAGTGGAATTGACGCCGAAGGGTGTCGCTCTTAAGATGAAAAGTTCTTCGAAAAGGGAATCAGAGCAAGATGAAAAAATGGCTCCGAAATGGTATCAACGCAAATTGATAATGATCATGCAAATAAATTTCGGCAACAAATTATATATTATGCTGAAATGCATTGGCGACATATGTTATATTACGCCGAAACGCATCAGTGCCGAAAGGAATTGCCCCGACATGCTTGCATCGTAAAGTGAAAATTTCTATGAAAACGGATGATTTGACTCGTTAGCGCATTTAATGCTAGTGTTATGGTTTTGTATAAATACACAGTTAAACATTTGCTTGTCACTTTGATCACAAAGTCATTTTGGTAAAAGCATTGAAAACGGAATCCGCTCGACACCGCTAACTCCTGTATTTGGACAAATCCCTCGCTTCCAGGTAGGCCTTTTACCTTTTCACATTATTTTATAGAACAATGTTTTCCATAAGATTTTGTAAGTCTATTTTAGCACCCGGGTTAAGTTAAAAAATTGGTAAACTTGAGAAGTATAAGGGTGGGCTTAGTTTTCCGTAGTGTAAGATTGTGTTGATAGCCACAGGGGGCATTTGAGATATTTTTTTAATATTATGGCCTTTTCTGTAATGTGACTGCAAAGCTTATTCCCTGAGAGGGTTCCACTGGATAAATGTGTTAGATTTTTTACATAAACCCTACAGCGAACACGCATATTTCTGGGATGCATTCTTGTTTACTGTTCTTTCCATTTTTCGCTTCCTTACACTCCACCAAAGGGATAAAACCTGTTAGGTTAAAGCATAAGAACAAGGTTTCAAGTTCATCAAGAACCCTAAATCTCCCCGGGTCGCTTAAACAAGTGAAACATGTGGTTTTGTTTGAAGAGAGTGTATGTATTTTACTTCTGTCTTGGCCCAAAATGGGCATGCTACACTATTATTGTACTCCATCAATGGAACTCTTCAATAAAAAATTATTTCTTATTTTGGACAATGGTGCGTTGAAGAATCTGGATTAACTCAAATGAAGACCCATTTATACATTATTCACCGCATATAGGTTTTCACTTTTCAACTAAGTTGTCAATATTGTGATAAATCCTAACCAACATCAAATACACCAGATATCATGGAAGTATGAATCTCCTAATTTTTGGGTTTCTTGCAAATAATATTGATGAATTATAACTTTGCATGTTGCTTTTAAATTTGTTTTTTTAATGATAATTACTCTTATACATTGATTTGATATTACTTCAAGACTCAGAAATGCAAAGGAAGGCTGCCAAGCACAATAACAAAGTGGTAGAATCAAATTCAAGCATAGAGGTTCTTCAAGGAACTCCAATGGACGTAGTATATGAGGATACCAAGGAAATGACATGAGCCATCCCTGAATACAAATGAGGTGACTTATATCACCTCATCAGAGATCATAATATGCCATACGCATCCATTGAGGAGATGGTAGTGTATCAAAACATTAAAAGGTTTGACCTCCATAAAGTTGCCACTAGACCAAAACTTTTCCCATGATCTGAAGTAATTGGATAGATTCTACCTCATGTCGATGTTGGTACAATAATCATTGCTGGAGATAATGGAGTAGGATTGGCATCATTTCAACCAGCCCATATCAGTGCAGCGTATAAAGTGTCATCTCCCAAAGTTATGATGACTAATCAAAGGGTACGAGTCAACATAGATCACTTTGAATATATCAAGAAGATTATTATCCCTGGAAAGAAGCTGAGACAAAGGGCAAGTGCAGGTATGAAACTCAGAACCTGAAGGCCCCTTTCACAATTATAGCATTAATTTTGACTAGAATATTCGATAGGGAGAATGGGAATATATAAACTAAGTTGGGTACCTCTCATGTACCACATTGCTTCCCATAGTATCATCTTAAACTGGGGATATATTATCTCGGAAACCATGGCATCGATGATAGCAGCAGCCCAAGGAGGAATGACCCAGAAAAAATATGAGTTCTATATGCCTTCCTACCTAATTGACTGTATCCTTATTAGACACCCATTCCACAAGTTGGGATGTTATTGGGTCTCGGATGAGACCCCACTATATGTGGTGTACCAATTAATGTGGGAACACAATTATGCAAGCTTCTATAATCACATCTGTGAGGAATTCATCATTCCTCTTTATTGGTTAATATTCAGTGAAGAACCCAAATATATGTCAGAAAACGCAATGGTCGTCATTTGCGAGTATGGAGATTTCTATTTTACCCCTGAAGGCACTTACATTAAGATGTATGGAGGAATTACTAAAGAAGCATATCTAATGCCGAGGTACTCCACTAATTATGTGGTGCACAAGGAGGCAGTAAGACATAAGAAGGCCTCCTATACACCATCTACCTTTGTCCTCAAGGAATATAAATTCCCCAAGGCAAAAGGAGTAGAATTTTTTGTAAAATACCTAGAGGAATTTCATTTCGGAGAGAATATCTTCATAAGGAATGACAGTCATCAAAATTGTGCGTCATGCAAAATTCACTTTGAATACACAGACCACTTCCTTAAGGATGAGGAAGTATATCGGAGGGCCAATAACATGACATATTTGGATAAACATTTGGTAGGAAGAGTGGTGTAGGTCCTAGTCAGGCTATGGATACTGTCAAAAAAGAAGAAGTGTTGAAGCAAATAGAAGAAGCGGAAAGACTACTGGTAGCAGAAGCAGAAAGGCAGCAAAGAGAAGAAGTAGAGAGACTAGAAGGAGAAGAAGTATAAAGGAAAATAAGAGAAGAGGAATATAAAAGAATAAAAGAAGAAGCTGAAAGGAAGAAAAAAGAAGAAAAATAAATGGAAGAAAAGGAAGCTGAGTTGGAAAGGCAAAGGGAAGAAGAAGACGAGCTCAAGAAATTTGTGGAAGAATAACAAGCCCAAGAAGAAATTCAGAATATCCAAAACATGGAAATAGACCCACCGGATGTGTTTGGAATCACACTTATAGGAGGAAATCTCCCTTTTTCCGAGCTCAGACTCACTCCTTTTACCCCTTCCAGGCAACACTCAATAGAAAAGCTGGACACAATAGTCTTTAACTCCAAAAGGAAGACAATAATAAGGAGAACATAGAAAAGACTGAAAATGGGAATGCAAGCAGATGTAGTGACCATTCAAGAAAGCACAATAGAAGGCACACATAAATATCCCAAGTTCACAGCATCAGTAAATATAGAAGCTACTCAAGAAAATGCTAGCAATGTTGATAAGTTGATGAATGACCTAGAACGCAAAAAGGAAAAAATGCTAAAGCTGAAGGAAAACCTAGTCAAAGTAAGAGGTGAAGGGATAGAATTGAAGAGAAAACATGATACATTAATAGCTGAAAAGATTAGGTTACTATATGATTATCATAATCAAGAGAACGAAATGGATTCCTTGACCATATAGCTTGTAATTATGGAAGGTGAGAGAAGTGATTTATACTCTCGCATTAAGGAATTGGAATAAAAATAAATGATGTCAAATCAACAAGTGGAAGAAGTGCAGTATCAGATGGTTGAGATGGTTAGGGAGAAGGAATATATGTTGGAACAGGTAAATGTGGCTTAGAATCAAAATCAATATATGGCTCCTTTTCAGAGAAAGCATGTAAGTTACAGGAACAAATCTGCCACTCGAAGGAATTAATAACAGAAGAAATTTATAAAATGAGACAAATGATAGATAGGATGAAGGAATTATCTACAGGTGCTTTGTCAATAAGACAAAAGTTAGTCAATACCTTTAAAAAGTTGGAAAGGTTTATGACTTGTAAAGAGAAAAATCCACACCTCCACGATCACCTGCCACACAAAGAAACTGCTAAACTCAAGCTAGATATAGCACTCCTAGAGAGTTGCAGAAGGGATTCTAGGAAGATGCATGTGGAAATACCAAAATCTATTGCAAAGTGTGAAGAATTTTACAGAGGAATTTATCAGATACATGATAAATGTCACATCCCAATGGCACAAGATGTTGATGTATTTGTAACTTCGAAAGATACTCACTTGTATATTATATTTGTACTTTATTGTATCCCCAATGGAGATGTATTATTCCTCTGATTGGAAGTGTCGTCAGTTGTACTTGCAAGTGTCGCAAGTTATATTGTAAGTGTCATAACTTATACTTGATGGTTTATTAGACCACCTTGATGGGGTCGGCCCTGTATGAGTCATGTGGGTTAAAGGGTTATTAGACCACCCTAGTGGGGGTTGGCCTAGTCAACATTATGTTAAGTGGTTAAGTTGGGGCCGACCTAGTTAAAGTTAAAAGACAAGTGAAGTAGTGTATAAATAGAGAGTGTATCTCTCTCATTTTACACATTATCTCATTCACTCACTTCGCATTAGTGAGAAAGAGGAGGAGTATGCACTTGTGGAGGAGGAGTAGTTGCTGCAGTCATCTATCTCTTGGGTTTGGTCTTTGTGATCTTTATATTGGTGCTTGTCTATCTCTGAGGAAGTTGCAGGGTTTTTCACCCTCCTGGTTTTCCCCGGTGAAATGTTATGTGTCTCTTGTCTCTTGTCTCTTATGCTTGATATGCTATACATGTTGTTCTTTCAGTTAAGATCCTAAGATCTATTGAATTAAATAATGAAAAGCTAACATGGCATCAGAGCTAGCCTGAATGAAGGCATGGTATGGCATTTATGACACTTGTTGCACTTGTGACAAATTGGAAGCTAGGGCTTGGTATGGTAAAAACCAGTCATCGTGGAACTTTCGCTATAGCTCAATTTTGGAAAAGGTTCAGCATCTGAAACTTCTAGTGGTCGAGGATGCAATGTCCATGTACCTTGTGTCTGAAGGATAACCTCATATTCATTGGAATTTGTGAGATATGATCCGTACAAGTTAGGGTTTCTGCCTCTTTCGGAATGCAGTCCTAAACAAGGGACCTAGGAAAAAAGGTCATATCTCGAGCTAGGAATCTCCAAATGTAATTCCATAAAAAGAGACAGTTAGGGAACAGACTGTAATTTAACAAGTTGGGTTTTAGAGGCCGAAGTTGAAACAGTGACACGTGGCACGCCATACATGTTAGCTATACGGTTTCATCCCATAAACAAGTCACGTTGCGACACTTGGAATATCTCTCTCTCAGTGAATCCATTTGAGTTCAGATCTATGTCGTTGGAAAGATGACAGGTCAATCTAGCACTAGACGAAGTTTCAGACCCTTAAGATCCGAAATTTTAGAGATACATTAGAAGCAATATGGCATATATTTCTATCCAAACAGAATTGGATTCTGAGCACCTTCATTTTTGGATCGCCACTGCTGTGGGAAATTAGGGCTTTGGAGAAAGTTGGAATTTTTGAAATACGAGACCACAACTGGATGCTCCTCATCAAAATTGAAATTGAGAGACCAAGATCGAATTTTTTGGTGGGCAGAACCCCAGACATCATCAAACCCAAGTTCGGGATTTTGATCAGCAAGGTGGAAAATTAGGGTTTCTGCAAAAGTTGAAATTTTTGGAATATGTGACCACGACTGGATGCTCCTTAGAAAAATCAAAGTTTATAGCACAAGATTGAACCTTTTGGCTGGGAAGAACCCCTGGCATTATCAAACCCTAGTTCAGGATCCTGTCCAGAAGATCCGAATGTTTCAATGGCAATTTTGAGGGGTCAAATTTTGGAGATTTCAAAATTGAAGTATACCATCTTGATCAGCTCAGCAAGGCACATCTTTTCATCCAATTAGAGGTTTGAAATTCAAGGTTTGAATTTTTAGGGTTTCTCTGTCAAACCCTAGCCAGCTCCAAATCTAGCTTCAACAAATCAAAGTGGATTGGGTTAATCCTAGAAGAGGATGAATTGGACACCTACATAAGTGAAGAGATTCCAGTTCCAGAGGGAGATGAGGCTAAGGCCTTACATAAGAAGTCTACAAGCAATCCCGAGAGGTATGAGTTAAGGAGATATAGGTATGTTTTGAAATATGTTCATGATTATTATGATATGTTTGTATCCATATTATTGGGGTTAGTACAATCTTGATTAATTTTAGACTTGTCTTATCACCCTAGTAAAAGTATGAATGCATGTGAATGATAGAAGACATTCATTGATTAGGGGTATGACACTTATGATTGTACTAATACACTGTGGTGTTGTATGAGGATGATGTTGTCCACTAACATGAAGGGTACATCAAGAAAGACAAATAAAGTTCTAGATCAAGAACATATGACCATGGTGACATGAAGACAAAGACTCATCTGCAGTCATGGATCACATAGAAGCTCTACTTACAAGGTGTGTATAACTTGGTTCTACAATTATTAACTTATGAGATATGCAGGTCGCTGCCACAAGGTCTCTAAGAGAACAAAGAAGACATTGTTTGGGTATGTTAGACAAACATGATAATCCAGGTATGTTTTCCTATATCGAGTTAGAATCCTACCTTATGTTAAGATATTATATAAGTATATTTTTGTATGATTGATAATGATTATTCATGAAGTTATAAGTTTGAGTAATCATGGGTTTATGCATATTATGCTTCTTAATGAAGAGTCCTATGGTCATATAAGAATATGCATGAGTAAAAGAAGTCCTCCCTGAAACCTTGAATACTAAAGCTTGTGATAAATTACTTGTGTATGAAATGACTATAACCATACATGTTTAAGATTATTTAGAATCATAATGTTTTGATAGTATTGAGACTATACTATTGCATGTATGATTATGTATTTGATCTTGAGGATGACACTAGTGCACACTTAGGCATGCATAGTGGTCCGGGATGGATATAAGTTCAAAGACAAATAATCCAGGAAGCAAAGATCAAGTGGGAGCTCACTCTAGTAGTTCCTGCAAGGAAGCAAAGATGGAGAGGGAGTCCACCCAACAACCAAACAAAGATAAGTATTTGAATTGTCATTTCCTGTATATATGATTACTTAAATGATGTTGTTCAGACATGTACATACTTATGTTCCTAGATTTAGGATGTATATTATGCATATTAGAAAAGTTGCATTAATGAACAAGATACTACTAATATGCAAGTAATGGGTAAGTGGCCTATGGTACTGTACAACATTCCATTGCTACTTATCTAGAATGAAACCTCTTTGCTGACATGTTGGGAGTTGTGCACACTCTTAACAATGTTCTGGTAGAGATGGAAGGCATCTAGAAAGTTATGAGATATGAATAAATGTTGTATTGAAGCATTGGCCAAGATAATTGCATGATTGTATGACATATGTCTTTATGAGTAAGAATTTGTTCTGAAATATATAAGATGTTTCTAATCATGCATTTGAACTTGTCTTGTAGGAAAGACCGTGTATCATCACCTACAAAATAAGGACTACAACATTTGTTCCAGCAACGAAGTTCAAAGAAAACTATCTATTGAAGATATTGAAGAATCTGAGGTTCCCAGGATCCGGGATGCAGTAACGAAAGGATGCCATGATCAAGGAATAGCAATCGATCATGAAGAATTTTGGGATGTGGTCCCAAGACCAAAAGGGAAGCCTGTTGTGACTTCCAAGTAGATCTACAAGATCAAGAATGCTGCAGATAATAGCATAGAGAAATACAAGGCAAGTGATGAAGTGGAAGATACACTACATCATTCAAGACAGCTTTGTTGAATGATGTAGTCGAAGAGGAAGTGGAGCAGCCACTAGGATTTGAGACACATGATAGGAATTCACATGTGTGCAAATTGAAGAAAGCCTTGTATGGCTTGAGGTAAGCACCTAGGACATGGTACGGCAGGATAGACAGCTTCATGTCTAGCTTGGGATTTACTAAGAGTAAAGCGGATTTCAACCTTTACTACAAGGTTGAGGAAGGCAATCCAATGATACTCCTATTCTATGTGGATGACCTGTTTGTGATAGGTGATGATAGATTTATTGCCGACATGAAGAGGAATCTTGATGCTGAGTTCGAGATGAAGTACTTGGGGATGATGCATTACTTTCTAGGCATGGAGTAGTGGTAGAGTGCAGATGGAATATTCCTTGGATAAGGGAAATATGCAGTAGAGATCCTGAAGTGGTTCGGGTTGATGGACTGCAAGGCCATGGCCACACCTATGGCATCAAACCTGAAGCTATTGTGTGATGCTTCATCTGAGCCGGTTGATGTCACTGTGTATCATTGGATGATTGGGTCCTTGATGTACCTGACGAACACGAGACTAGAGATTTTCTTTGTGGTGAACAACTTGAGCCAGTTCCTGGCGGATTCTAGAAATGTTCACCTAATTGTTGTAAAGAATATTCTGAGGTACCTCAAAGGTACAGTTGATTATGGGCTCAAGTATGATGCAAATCAAAAGTTTAACCTAGAGGGTTATGTTGATTCAGATTGAGCAGGCAGTGCTGCAGATAGGAAGAACACTTTGGTTGCTGCTTCAGTATGGGATCAGGTGTGATCTATTGGTTTAGCAGGAAGCAGTCCTGCATAGCACTGAGTACAGCTAAAGCTGAGTATGTCGCAACTTGTTCGGCCAGTTGTGAGACAGTATGACTTAGGAAGCTACTGTCTGAGTTAGTTGATCTCCCGTTGGATGCTACCTGTATCTTCTGTGACAACCAGAGTTGTGTGAAGTTGTCTGAGAACCCTGTGTTCCATGACAAGTCGAAGCACATTGAGATCAAGTATCACTATATCAGGTATATGGTGCAAAGAGGAGCAGTGAACCTCCTGTATGTTGTGACGAATGAGCAGATTGAAGATGTGTTGACCAAACCACTAGCCAGAGTGAAGTTCAAGTACTTCAGAGAGAGGCTTGGTGTTCTTCAGATAGAAGATAATTTGAGGAAGAAGTGATGGGACACATTTGTTGGATCCATTCCAAGCATGGTGGTAGGAGGATCCTTCCCATGGCTGTGGATGTAAGCATTGTGTGATTAACATCAGGACGATGCTCCAGATGATTTTCTGTATGACTATGATCAGTTGGATAATGTATGATGATATGCATCAATTGGATGCTTTGTATGATCAGTTGGATCATGTATGTTGATATGCATCAGTTGGATGCTTTGTATGATCAGTTGGATCATGTATGATGATATGCATCAGTTGGATGCTTTGTATGATCAGTTGGATCATGTATGATGATATGCATTAGTTGGATGCTTTGTATGATCAGTTGGATCATGTATGATGATATGAATCAATTGTATGCTTTGTGTGATCAGTTGGATCATGTGTGTTGATATGAAATAGGTGGATGCTTTGTATGATCAGGTTGATCATGTATGATGAGCATCAAGATGATGCTCCAGATGATATGCATCAGGTTGATGTTCTGTATGATGATGATCAGTATGATCATGAGTATCAGGTTGATACTCCGTGGCCATGGACAGGTTGTGCAAGTGGCATAGAAAAGATCCTGGGAGATCCGATAGGTTGAGTTGTGTGCTCATAAAAGTCCTGGGATGATCTTTCGAGGTTTTTCTACAATTTCGCATAGAAAAGATCCTAGAGATCCAGACAGGTTAAGCTGTGTGCTAGTAAAAGATCATGGGATGCTCTATAGAGATATTGCAGGTTGTAAGATGCTCTTTAAAGGTTTTGCAAAAGTTCACATAGAAAATATCCTAGAGATCTGGATAGGTTAAGCTGTGTGCTAGTAAAAGATCCTGGGATGCTCTATAGAGATCTTGTAGGTTGCAAGATGCTCTTTAAAGGTTTTGTGAAGGTCACATGTAAAAGATCCTAGGAGATCCGATAGGTTGAGCAGTGTGCTCGTAAAAGTCCTGGGATTCTCTTTCAAGGTTTTGTTGACGCACGTAATTAGTCCTGGGATCCACAGTATGGCCAGAGATGATGAAGACCTACAAGAGGCTAGGCCTACATCCAGCATGAAAAAGGGTTGGCTCTGTATAAATTACTATGACGAGAAGAATTATGAGATAGCCCAGTGATCGAGATGTCAAGTACAGCAGTAGTGATGATGATGATGCTCCGTGATCCAGTGATGATGATCCAACTCCATAATTGAAGACTTGCGCCGATATGTATTGATGACCTATGTCGAAAGAATACCTTCCTAGTTAAGAGGGAGTGTTGATGTATTTGTAACTTCGGAAGATATTCACTTGTATATTGTATTTGTACTTTATTGTATCCCCAACGGAGATGTATTATTCCTTCGATTGGAAGTGTCGTCAATTGTACTTGCAAGTGTCACAAGTTATATTGTAAGTGTCGTAACTTATACTTGATAGGTTATTAGACCACCTTGATGGGGTCGGACCTATATGAGTCATGTGGGTTAAAGGGTTATTAGACCACCCTAGTGGGGGTCGGCCCAGTCAACATTATGTTAAGTGGTTAAGTTGGGGACGACCTAGTTAAAGTTAAAAGATAAGTGAAGTAGTGTATAAATGGAGAGTGTGTCTCTCTCATTTTACACATTCTCTCATTCACTCACTTAGCATTAGTGAGAGAGAGGAGGAGTGTGCACTTGTGGAGGAGGAGTAGCTACTGCAGTCATCTATCTCTTGGGTTTGATCTTTGTGATCTTTGTATTGGTGCTTATTCTATCTCTGAGGAAGTTGCGGGGTTTTTCACCTTCTTGATTTTCCCCGGTGAAATTTTTTGTGTCTCTTGTGTCTTGTCTCTTATGCTTGATATGATGTACATGTTGTTCCTTGAGTTAAGATCCTAGATCTATTGAATTAAATGATGAAAAACTAACACAAGATATTACCAGTTACCCACTAAGGATCAACACTTAATGGAACTAACGAATGGTCTGAGAGATGATATGCAATACATCAGGAAGTTGGACATGTTAAATGAGGAATACCTCAATTAGTACACTGGAAAGGCGTCTATAAATGCTTATTTCTTCGAATATAGTTGTAAAGTTGCTACTGCAGGAGTGAGAAGCATAGAAAAGGAATTATCCGTGCATGAAGTGTCCTTGAAATTATTATAGCCTTCACAATGTAATATTAAATTTCAGGAAATGGACTACATTTCCATCCTAGAGGACCCACCAAAAAGTTAAAATTAAATTGTAATTAATTATTTTGATGTGTGACACAAAAGGACAAATTTTGGAAGTCCAACAGGCTCTTCCATCCATAAGGTCCTTTTGTGTGACCAACAAGGAAATGTAGTAATAGATAGAGAAGTGTCAGTTTGAATGATAACAGATGCCCCCTAATGTATGAGGTCAGAGGGAAAAAACTATGGTCGAAATACATTACAAACCAGGAAGTGGAGGAGCATAGGAACCACAAGGACAAGGTTGCAAACAGTACCTGAAATAGAAACAAGGTCAACGAGCAATTTTAATCTTGATATCAGGAGATGTTCAGAATGTTAGAACATGGTCTCCAATACATAACTGAAATGATGTATATAGCATGGCCATTGAAATACAAGTGTGGATCCATGTCAAAAGGAGATCATATCTATAGAAACAAACAGGATCTATGTCTCATGATGAGCCAACATAAATAGAGCTTGGTCTTGCGCAACTTGGGTGATAAGAAATGAACTGTATCATAAACACAAGGTCTTCAAACCAACCATCGATATTAAAAACCCTAGACCATGTGAATAAGGATTTGAAGTCGAACATGGAGGATTTCATTTCATTACCATTCAATGATGAAAACTGTTAACAAATGTGAGGACACCCACCAATAATAAAAATGGGGTCCAAGGTACCTAGTACATCCTTACAAGTGTGAATAAGAGGTCTTGAAGCCGAAAAATTGAATAATCTGTCGAGTAAGGGATATTGATGTATTGCCATAACTCAATGGCGAGAGAATATTCCACTAATGACTGCAAATCTCAAGTTACTAAATGGAAACTCTAAGTCTTCTTCCTAGAGAAAAATGTGTTGATGTCGATAGAAAGAGACCCGTGAGAATGAAGGCTTTGATGTATCCTTCATCATCTCACATGACGAACACTGAGATTGAGTTGAAACAAAACTGATATCGAGGATGGCCAACATGAAGAGTCAAGATGAACTGTAAAAAGGCTGACATAAGGGTAATCCTTGAACACTAGGAACCAAAGGTAAGTACTGTAGGTAGATTTAGAATTACAGGAAACATGATATAAGTCTTTCATGTAGGAGACATAAAAA
Source organism: Larix kaempferi (assembly GCA_027924585.1). Lineage (NCBI taxonomy): Eukaryota > Viridiplantae > Streptophyta > Pinopsida > Pinales > Pinaceae > Larix > Larix kaempferi. The sequence continues at coordinate 1,267,828 of BSBM01000937.1, forward strand.
CTATCCATATGATCGGAAGAGTAACCAATCAGAGGAGTACACAAACTCTAGAATCAAGTTAAACCCTAAAGCTGAAAACTAAGACCCATTGACTCATGAAAATGTTGTGTTCAAGGATGGTTTAGACTAGCTGCCAAATAATGAATGAATAACAGAAAAATCCTTTCCTTTCTCTTTTTAAATGTCTTTTCTTATTTTAACAAGCATGAAAAGGTTGAAAAGAAAGATCGATATTGTCTCTCTTGTGAAATTTTAATGATTCCAAGAAAGTAAACTCAATAATCCATCTGCATTTTTAAACAAGCTCGAAGAGGACGAAAAGAATGCTTGAAACAGGTCCAACCATGTGTAATTTAATGAGTCCATGAGAGGGAAACTCAGGAATTTCTTCATGTATTAATGAGCTTGAAGAAGATATAGATTAATACTCGATAAGGTACTGATCCGTGGATTTTTAATATCGAGCCCGGATCTGTTCGTGCTCGCTAGTGTTTTCAATTTTAAGGAGTCTGAAAAATTTAAACAAGAACTCCATACACCTACTCGTGGATTTTAGTATCGAGCCTGAGTTTGTAAATGTTCACTAGTGTTTTCATATTTAAGGAGTTTGAAAAACTTAAACAAGAACTCCATACTGTACTTTTTCGTAAAGTTAGCCTCCTTGTCCAAAAAAGTGTAAAAGTGTGCGAGAGAGGACTCTTCTAGTCGAAAATACCAGAGTATACCTTTTTCGTAAATAATCCACAAAGATCCGGAAAAGGGATAAACTTATATCAAGGTAGATGTTCGTTCAATTCCTTTAACAAATCCGAACATGACAAGAGTGCTCAATAATCTTGTTAATTTTAATGAAGTTTAACAAAAACTTGAAAAAAAACCATAATTATGGGAAACATGGAATAAAAAATGATAGATAAGGTATAAGTTCCCAATGATGTCATGTGATGAAATAGGTTACTAGAAAGAATCAATGACAATGGATATCAAATGGCAGTTCAATGATGAACAAAGGAGATCAAAATGACATAAAATTATGATAGATAGAATCAATATATTGATCTGACCAAGATGTCATAAGAAAAAAAACCTTGTATAAAACATCAAATGTTAACTCAGTGGTGAGAAAAACGCCTTCCTGTGCTTTTACCTAATCAAAACAACTTAAAAATGTCATTAGGATTATGAAAATTGACAAAAGTAAAATTGAAACTATATAAAATGGGTAAAATTTTAATTTTTTTTTAATAAACAGTAACAAATTGAAAAAAATGACCCACAATTACCATTTACCATTGGAGGAGAGGAAAAAAGACGTATCACATGAACTGTTGATTGTGATCGTTCCAGGAGTTGAAATCAAAATCCGCCACTTGCAGGTAACTCATATTTCCCTTCTTTGTATTTTTGATCCATTATTTAGAATTTTTCTATGGTTCTTTGAATTTTTTAAGCAAGTTTAAAATTTAGGGTTGTACACCCGCGGGTCTGGCTGTTTGAAACTCGTGGGTACATGAAAAAGGCATGGGTTATATTGAGAGATACCCACGGGTACCCACTTGTATATGAGAATGAAAGTCGCGGGTGGAGCAGTTTAGAAAGTAAAACTCAAAAAACTAATGCATGAATGGGTTTGTTTAATATAGGATGGTTCTTACCTGGAGAGAGAGGGAACATGAAGCCATGAACATGATAACATTGGGAGATCCATTTACTTTAAATTCCTTAAGGATATGTGCACTTCTTAATTTTTTCGCACATCAAACATGCGTGCGCAATCTCACCTCTTCCAGATGCTCGTGCAGTATTCAAATCCTAATCACGACATGTTTAATATCCAAGGGGAGATGCTATATATCACTGTGGATGATATCTATATTATCACTGATTTTTCCCACCAAGGTTAGGTTGTTAACCTCAAAGGTACATCCATATGCGTAGGAGCTCTATCCATACATGATTACATCAACACATACTACATCTCCGCCACTGAAAAGAGTGGAAGTCAAGTGTCGATTGGCCAAATAGAAAGCTTCCCACTGAAAGTGATTTTAAGCACTATGACCAAGATTGGGGGAAGTGCAGCACAACACTTGGCATCCCGCATCTATATGAAAATAGGTGTAGAATGTCTATGCAATGTTATATTTGACTAGTGCTCTGCCCTGTTGGTGAATATCAAACACTGGCTGACCGAATGTAAAACGGGGAAGAAAAATAACATTGGGTATTGTAGTATATTGTGTACCTTTTTATTCGAGAGAGTCCCTGCCGTTAGTTTGGGGATGGATCTACCATCTTTTAACCCCCTATGGGCCACTTATGACTCGGTGGGGTGACATCTTCCTTCGTCAGGGAGGTGGTGAGACTAGTGCATCATACTCTGACGAGGATTATCTTGGGTGGTGGAGACTTTTGAGAAATTCCCTTATTCTGGGATGGATTTCTGAGGTAATCCCAAGATCAAGTTACCACTAGGAGCATCCTGGGGAGACATAGGTACCAAAAAAAAAATTTTAAAAGTTTTTAAAATTTTTAAGGTTTTTGCATGTATATAAATTTTTTTGTTTTAAATGAGTAAGAGTACTGGAAACATGTAAACTTATGCAGATGTGGGGCCTTCAAGGCCAGCTGGGAATCCCAGAACATACGTGAGACTGACCGAACCAGGTGGTACTGATGCCATGTTGAGGAGTATTGAGGGGAAGATGGTTCAACTGGCCCATGATATTCCTACATTCAGGATTGAGTGGATGCTGCTAGAGATGCAAGAACATGTGGTGGGTGTACCCCTGTATGGATTCGACTGCTTAGAAAAATAGCCAGGATGGTGATCTGCTATAGGGAGGCCTTAGCAGAGCAGGATGAGGCTCCCGCCTCTCCATAGAGAGAGTGACATCTATTTTTTATGCTTTTATGCCCTTTTTGTATATTGTAAAACTTTGACAGATATTGACTCAAACTCATATTATTTTTTGAACCTGATATATATATATATACAATACCGATTTATATACATGGTTTGCGTTATGTATGTTAATGGTTTATTTTATTATGCATGATACAAATGCCAGTCAAGTATGTAATTTGTGTATGCATCACCTAATGTATGTTATTCCTTTATATGTGTTGATATGAAATGTAATTAAAATATCTCTCAAGTAATCTAACTCACAAAAACTGAAGTAGAAAAGAAGGATCCCAAACATGATACTCACCTGTCAACTGAAGTACAACTGACTGCGAATCAAATATTACCTCCAAACAATAAATACCATGATGAATAGCATCTAAGAGTAGTTCAATAACCACACTGTACTCAGCTATATTGTTCATCATAGGGCCCAAACAAGCACCTCTTGAGGAAACAAGTTGGATTGTGGAGGAATAGATTACCTAAGCTGCTAAATCCAAGTTACGAGTGTGACGACTTGCACCATTAGTGAATCCTAAAAAACACTCGCTTGTCATCTAAAAACACAATCCAAAAGACACATAAGAAAAATGTAAAAAGAACTAACTCTACAAAAATGTACAGTTATAGTACAAGAAAAAGCATATAGTCCTAGGCGTAATACTTTTTCAAGTAGAGCCCATTTCTAGGCTCAAGCAGTTTAAAACCATCATAATCCATCAACACATATGAACCTTTCCTCAAACATTTAGCGACGATATAGGGTCCGAACCACATAGCCTTCAACTTCCCTTCCCGCAAGGGATCCCTATCCTGATCGTAAAACCAAACAAGGTCTCCTTCAGAGAAAACCCTAGGTTTTACAGACTTGTGATTGTATTTGTGTTTAACTCGATTCTTGTGAGCTTCATTTGCAGCAAGCGCATCACGACGTTGTTCATCCAAATGTTCTAAATAAAGCAATCATTCTTCTAAAGCAGAAGTTTCAGGTAATAATTGAATAGCCAACTTCAAATATGGAATCTCGCATTCAATCGGTGTGACTACCTCTACCCCGTAAACGATTTGGAATGCTGAAAAACCAGTAGCAGTATTGATATTGGAACGATATGCCCAAAGAGTCGGATACAACATGATGTGCCAATTTGACTGATTGGCATTAAAGGTCCGTTGAAGAATAGTTTTCAAACTTTTATTGGCTGCGTCAACTTGTCCATTTTCCTATGGATAAAACAGAGATGAATGGTCTTGTCAAAAACCCATCATGGTGGTAAAGTCAGTCATCATGTAGTTCTGGAAATTTCGTCCATGATCAGTGATAATATATTTAGGTCTGTCAAACCTGGAAATGATCTGATTGAAGATGAAATATGCTATAGTTTCTCCATCTGCTTTCACAGTAGGCATTGCCTCGGCCCACTTTGTAAATTAGTCGATTGCAACGATGATACGATGATGTCCCCCAGTAGAAACTGGGTTACAATTCATATAATCAATCCCCCATTTGGTGAAGGGACGCATTGTGATAACATGGTGAAGATGAGACGGATGTGCTCGCATTTTCTTTGTGAAAAACTAACACGGACGATAGTCTTTCACGGCTTCCATGCAATATTTAAATATGGTGGGCCAAAAATACCCAACACGCAGTATCTTCTGAGATATTGCCAACTCCGAAAGATGACCCCCATAGGATCCACTATGAGCATCATTCAATACTGACTCATCTTCAGCTAGATTCAAACAATGACATAATATTGAATCTACCCCCCGTCTGTATAGCATGTCAGAAATAATGAGGTAGTTATGGGCATGATGCCTATGGTTTCATCATTCTTCCCTAGATAAATTTGGTGGACAGTTCAAAGTCTGGAGATATATCAAAATGTCTCCATACCACGAATTGGAGGCTACGATGAGGAAGATGCGTTCCTCAGGGAATGACAGATCTTCTTCATGGCGTGTTACATCACTAGGAAACTCAGCTATAAGTTTTGCGAACACCAAAGACTTCTTTGACTTAGCAGATTGGAAAGTAAGATCAAATTCTTGCAAGATGACAATCCATTTGTTAAATTTTCCCTCGATTATTCATCGAGTTAATACATATTGGAAAGGATTGACCTCTGCGATGACTTTGGTAGTTCGTAATAGAATATAGTGACGTAGCCTCTGAACAGAATACACATCAGCTAATGCCAATTTCTCAACGTGGGAATACTTGAGTTCAGGATTTACGAGTGCACGAGAAAGGTAATAAATGACATTCTCTTGGAGTTTGTCATCTTCCTAAACCAAGACTATGCTAATGGTAGTAACAGATGTGGGTAGATATAGAATAAAATCTTGAGTATAATCTGACGGGATCAATAAGGGAGTTGAAAAGAGTGCCTTTTTCAAAGCATCAAACGATTTTTGTGTAGCCTCATCCCAGAAAAAATGGGTATCCTATTTAGGAAATCGCATGAAACCTTTAGTAATATTAGCATAGTTGAAAATAAAGTGTCTAAGAAAATTTGACATGCCTTGTAAATTCTAAAGTTGTCGGATAGTACGAGGAGGAGGAAATTTGACAATAACCTCAAATTTCAAAGGATCGACCATAATCCCTCAATTAGACAAGATGAAACCAAGTAGTCATCCAGAATCGGCACAAAACACATATTTGTTAGGATTTAACTTAATCTTGTAGTATCTGCATCATTCAAACACAATCCGTAAGTGTGCAAGATTATCCCTTCTCTTCTGAGATAGATTAGGTAGATCATCCAAGTAATGTTCAACTACATGCTTGATCTAATAGAAAGAGAAGTTCATATCTCGCTGGAAAGTATCCCCAACATTCTTCAATACGAATGGCATTTTCCTATAGGAAAAGGTACCCCAGGGACATACAAAAGTCGTTTTATGTTGATATTTAGGTTTAATTTGAATTTGATTATATCCTAAAAAACCATCCATGAAAGAGAGCATGTCATAGCCTGCACAGGCATCGATAATTTGATCAATAAATCGTGTGGGATAGTTTTCTTTTTGACAGGATTTGTTGAGATCCCTAAAATATGTGCATATGCATAGGGTACCCTACTTTTTATCAACCAGAATTGGATTGGACACCCATTCCATCATGTCGATAGGATAAATGAAGCCGACATTGAGTAGTTTTTCAACCTCAGCCTTGATGGTCACAGCTTTTCTAGGATTAACTGAACGAATATTTTTCCGAACTGGTTTCACATTAGGATATGTCGTAATGATGTGTTCGATGATAGATGGGTCGATGCATGGAATATCCTCATATGACCAAGAAAAAACATCACGAAATTCTTTAAATAAGTTGGTATACAAACTGATCTCTTGTGTAGAACAATTCGCTCCAATGAAAATACTTTCCACGAAATTGGATTTAATGGAAATATTTATTGGAATGGTTGTGGAAATATATTCCATATTACCTTCAGTGAAAATCCCATGTTTTGTTAAAGGGTTAATGGACCAGTCAACATTTCCACCAGGTCTCATTGAAAACTCTCCATTCTTGACCTTCTTCAAATCTAGAAGGAAATAGGATATGTGATGCAGATGTTCCCAAGGGTTATCCAAACCTACCATGGATTCTAGAATGGCCTCATCTGATGGTAAAACAGTGTCTAAACAATCGAATGAATGGGTGGATTTCATTGCCCATGCAGGTGAATAATTGATATCTGACTCCATAGAGACCAAAGGAGTTGAGATATAATCTATCACATCATTTTTTTATTCTTGGTAAGTCACTTCTACGATGGATAGGGGCATAATTAGTTCCTTCGGAATAGGAAGGATCCAAGGATCAGTTGTTTGAGAAACAATGAAGACCTCCTTGGATACCACATTAGCTTTATTAGTAGAACCAGTATGATTCATAGGAGATAGTAAATCAAAGGTTCCCATCAAATATGAGTACATACCTACCCCTAAACTCTCACTAGGTGGACAGGCTCGATCAATCCAAGGGATATTAGAATCCAAAGGAGTTTTTTTTTCGGGCATAGGATAATTGGCCAATTGTGACAATCTTACCATCATGGGGGAACATAAGCACTCGAAAAACAGACGAAGGAATGGCTTGCATTGCGTACATCCAACTTTTTCCCAACAACAAATTGTATTCGAGAGTAGCATCTAAAACTTCCACCTCTACTGACACTACTTTACCTGCATGTTGGATCTGAAATGAGGGTAAGTTTTCATGCGGATGGAAAGACCTCCCATCAAAATAAGTAAGTAATGTAGTCGAAGGGACTAACTTCAGAGAGCCTAGGGATTTTCAACAAGATATAGACATTACGCATGTTGACTCGCCTTAATCCACTACTGTTAGTCCAATGGTTTTTACACCATGGACTACTTCAATTTGAAAGGCCACGTGATAGGGAAACCGGGGTTTGACATTTGACATATAAAATCTAGCTAGCATATTTGATGAATCCATACTGCCTATTTCCGCCAAAAGTGCATTCAACTGCGATGGGAAGCTTTGCAAAATTTCTAGAGCAGACATAGCACACGGTGTTTGGGCTAGGTCCTCTACAAGTGAGTAGTTTCGAGTGGGCCATGCATTAGGTTTGTGTGTTTCCCGTTTGTAGACACCTTTCGGTATCTTCGACATAGGATATATAGGTCTCTCTATATGAAGAGGAATAGATGACTCAGGGATCTGTTTGTATTTTTGATGCATATACAGGGTATAATTCCAGGCTCTCATTTGCAACAAAGCATGGGAGTTAACCATGTTAATGTAATGTTGATCAACCTATGTTTCACAAGTACCCCCAGTATTAGAGTTTCTAGAAGCTGAACCTTTTACTTTGGGAAAAGGATCCTTCAAGATGGCGGGTTTCTTTTCACTTAACAACTTTTGGGATTCATCTACTAAAGGAGATTGATGAGTGAGGTGATCATCCTTACAAATTTTGCAAGGAAACTTTACCTTCTTCTTTTCTCATTTTCCCTCCTCGACATTTTCAGTAGTTTTGGGATTTTGTTGGTTTCCTTCCCATTTATTTCCCTTTTTCTTATTGTTGGGTTGTTGAGAACCCTTTTGATTTGACTGCACATTCTATACATATTTTGTTTGTGTAGGGGAGGATGCAACAATACTTTCCTCTGCAGCAGACTGCTTTATAGAGATTGCATGAACTTGCTTCATCAAAGATTCGAATGCAGATGAGTCAGTTGAACCCACAATGCCATCAACATGTGGTCCAGTTTTAGGCTTTCCAAGATCAATGTTTGACTTACGTGCATCGGGAAATATTTCATAAAGGATCCCAGACTGAGCATAAATCAATTCAAGTTGTTGGGTCCTTAGAATGGCTTCTTCCTCAAAAGTAACCCTAGAATTTGATACATCCTTAGAGATGTAAGGTAAAAGTGATTTCAAGAACCACTCCAATAGGAATTCCGGGGGGAATATCAACCTTAATGAGTTGTTTCCACCTTCTACACTCCTAAATGTGATCAGATAAATAAGTGGCCTTTTTTGTCTGAAAGTAGAGAGAAGGTCCGTACCGGCACCATATCGAACGAGAAGTTGAAAATGGTTCAAGAATACTGTCGCCAAATCAAAAAAAAATTCATAAGCCGCAGCCGATAAGTCGATATATCATTTGGCTACAACACTAGTCAAGCTCACTTGAAAGATCCTCAAACTAATCGAGTCATCATTTAGAGATTTGAGGGGCACCACAATTGAAATGTCGTAACATGGTCCCTTATGTCTTCACCAGTTTTTCCTTCAAACTTTGGAATGTCCAAAGGGATTTTGGTTGGGACCAGAGGCCAAGTCGAATTATGTAGCACTAGGCCATTCATCAACTTTGAAAGATATAGCAAGTTCAAAGTTCCCAGGAAAGGTAAACGAGGCCTTGCTAATGGAATTTGATGTTGTGGAATCTGGTAAGGAGAACCTCCAAAACCATGACTCCCATAAGGTTGGTTGGGGTTGCCCCCAGCCATCGGTTGCAGTGAAAAAGTGATTTGGAAATTTCTCTAGCCATCAGATAGCATATGACTTCCTTGTTTCCTACTCCATTGCGGCTGCGTGTAAGTACTTCCAAACAGAGTATAAGTGTTTCTACCTCCTCCACCAAAAAGTTAAAAAGGAGCACTCCCTATAGGCACATTTGAGGTTTGATTATTTGTAGAATGTACGTTAAATCCTGTAAAGGGATTGAAACTCGATGTTGGTGCAATAGAAGGGGTAGGGATTGAGCCTATAAACAGTGCAGAAGGAGCAATATGCCCTCTATGCCAAGGAAAACCTTGATTGAAAGGATATGAGTTGGGATTAACCTCAAACTGTTGGATGAAAGGAGAATATGTATATGGTACTGTAGGTATCCCTGAAAAGGGAATATTGGATGAGCCAACAATGGATCCAAAAGGAGTAGATGTCAGTGTAAACTGAGTATTAGATGTTCCTGAAGGCCCAACATTGAAACTAAAATAAGTAGTTGGCGCAGAAGACATATGCAACGAGCTTGGTACCAGGGTATTAATATGTGGAGGAGACAAACCTCTAGGCCTGATAGCCGATGTGGGAGTATGTGGAACTCCTAACACATCTCCTATGTTATCCATATTAGGTCCAGGTGTAAATATATATACACTTAACTCAAGAGAACCTAAAGAAACAACTCGTTCTAGCAAAGGATCGTTCGGTCCATTTAAGGGAGGATTGAAGCGCCTTGTGAAATATTATGTTGGAAAATATTCAATCTCAATGATCTGTGAGACCAGTGAAGTTTTTGCAATGAGTTGAGGTTCTCTAGGGGTTTCAGTTGTGCTAGTGAGTTCAAAAGAACCACTAAAATATGTTCTGTGTCACTGAGGTGGCATTGGAGGCTCCACTGCGAGCAGAGGAAGGTTTCTCAACCTTCTTGACCTACGAGGAGGTTTTTCCTCCATTGTTACAACAAAAAATGTTCTATGTAATAAACCTAGTGGTCACTAGAAGTATGATAAAAACACATCAAACCACTAAAAAGTTTCCTAAAGCGATCTAGACCAAGCAAACAGACAGTCTCAAAGGGGATTTTGGGATGATTAAGGCCCAAAACAAGCAAGTAGAGTAGTGAAGAAAATTTATCTGGGGTCCACGATACAGTCACGATGGGGCCAAGTACTGGAATCACCCAACCACCTTCCCAAATAGCTTCAGAGGATTTCCACCCAGATATTTCCTAGGTGAAGTCAAAATATCCTTTCACTCACACCGGTGTAGAATCCTATTGGTCAAGTTACTAAGGCTACAATCAATACAAAAAGATTCTGGGAGGACAGTCGCAGGTTGAACTAAAATGCATGGGCAGGGTAACTGATGAGTCCAAGATACAGGTATCTGATAGCCTTTCCCCATAGCAAAAACACAAGGGTGAATAAATACACTTATTTTGTGGGAGAAATGATTTACCTTGATTATTTAATGAAGTTGTTTTAAAGATTATTCTTGTATGTTTAAATGCGTGTTCAATAAACTAATTATGTGAAAATTGAGTATGATTGAGCAAGTCCAGGTACACTAAAGGAAAAACACGTAGATCGAGCAGAGGACTGAAAGATCATGCAAAGCTCAACGCCTTTTTCCTAATTTCTAGAGAGAACACCTGTTCAAACAGAATCGACAATTAGACATAGAAGTTAGGTTAAGCATTAGAGGCATATATATATGGGCCTCTCGGCTAGCAAGAGGATCCCGTTGCCATTTTTTAGAACCATTGTTTTACGTTTTTATACTATCGAGATACTTTGAGTTACAGACTTTTGTTAAACTATAAAGCTGCTATTTTGAATAAAGATTTGAAGTTGCTTTCAATTCGGCATTTATAAGTTTCCTTCACTCCTGAGTACGGGTTGGAGAGGGCCCCCCCCAACACGTAAGTTAGGAGATCTTACTGTTCAGGTATTTTTCATTATGTGTTTTACATTGACTGAAATCTATATTACATATGAAAGCATTTGAATGGAGTTAATTAGTACGATTTGATTTCTGTAGTAATGCGACCAGTCTGATTCGATAGTAGTTTATAACGCACTCTGTAGTTCGGTAACACTGTTTCAGTAATCCTATAGTAGGATTCTTTCAAAGCATATTTTAAGCATCTATTTCCTTATTTACTCGCATTGCTTTTGAAACAATCATCCAGATCTTAAAGCTTAGGCACTCTCCCATTATTATGGTTGCTCATAAGGATTGCTTACTCTCAATACTGTGGTTAATTAATGATATTCACTTCTTGAAATTCTGATTACTTCGTAGCATTAGATAATGGTATTCTGAACTTGGTTTTGGCAATTGAATAGGTTAGACCAGAGTTCTAGTTCTATGCATTTGATTTACAGTAATTGCTTCTTAAATTAAAGATCCAGCTTTCATTATTTTAGAATAGATCTACTACGTTTTCAGTATTCACTTTCATAGTCTAAATTCTCTATTTTCAGCAAGTAAATTCTTAGGAACATATTTACTGTTTTCAGCATTTAAATTCTTTAATATAGATTTATTGTCTTCATTATTTGAATTTCTTAGCATAGGTATTTTCATCCATAGATTAAGCAATCCTTTTCCAACTTATTTGATTCCTTTTAGGCAACCTTTAAACACTGATACCAACACCCAACCACGACAAAGACTATCCTATAAGAGCACATATAGTGCCTACACCTATGAAGTTTGTACATCCCCCAAGTTGATAATTAAAGTAGACTCCTAGTCTAGATGCCCTCATTAGGCATCCATTCTAAGAGCTCACCACTTTTTGGCACCGTTGCTGGGGAGGTGCTAAGTCTTTTAGGAGACATCTTCACCAAACAAAACAAAATAAAAAAAAAAATCGCATATAAAAAAATAAAAAAATAAAACATAAATATTTTACCAATGAATGCCTCGTCAGCAAAGGGATAGGTTTGGACACTTTCTGCCTAAGCGTCCCATGAGCAACAATGGTAACAATAGTTCTGACCACTCTCAGTTTGAATTCTGAAAATCTGAAAACGAAACTGACTCCACATACGATCCAAACAGAAATAACTTCTCTACTAGTTCCAGCTCAAACACCACTATGGAAGATGAAGAAGAGGAACCTAGGGAGCTATTCACCTTCCCCATTAGCATACCTCTTGGAGATGCTAGGATGAAGAATATCAACCCTAACAATTTGCCAAACTTCCATGCATTGACTTCAGAAAATCCTGACACGTTCCTGTTTGAATTTGAGGTAGTTTGCAGATCCTTTGATTACACTACGGATGCACAAAAGCTAAGACTTTTTCCCTCCACACTGAAATATTTATCACTTAGGTGGTTCATGAGCTTAGAAGGAAATAGTATTTTCAGTTGGGACCAAATGAAACAAGCATTCCTAGAAAAATATAGGGACTACTGCAAAGCAAAGGATACGAGGGATGAAATATTTAGGATGTAGCAGGGAGACCGTGAATCCTTAGAAGACTATGCCCATCATTTTCAGCTCAGCTACAAACGAGCTAACCATTGTACCCTAGACCCTGAATCACTGAAACTTGTCCTTCTTAGAGGGATCAAAGAAGAGAATTTTGAGATCTTAAACCTCTTGGGAGATGGAGACATATTCCAGAAAACTTATGACCAGATACTACAGATCTTCAAAAACCATTATAGGTCTAGGAAAATAAAAAATGGGACAAGAGATACACATCTATCCATAGCATCATCATCATTTGTAGGAGCAAACCTTACAAAATCTGATCTAGGGAACCTCCTTGATGACATGAAAACTGACATCCTACAATCATTGGCCATGCAACTTGATGCACTCCAAATAAAGAAGAAGCAGGACGAAATTAACCAAGCATTAGCAGTATTCTTCCCCCATTGTAGAAAGAAACATGAGAAGGGGCAGTGCACATTAAATACCATAGAAATATGTGGTCTCTGCACTGAAGATCACTCCACTGATAAATGTCCCATCCTACCCTCATGTAAGGCTGTTATTCAAGATCCTGCAACTGAAGGAGCAATAGAACAGCTCTGTTTTATAAATCAAAGAAGGAGTAATTTTGTCAGACCATACCAACCTAGCAATCAAGCCTACTATAATCAGGACTAGCAAAATTGGAATTCTGCACCAACTCCATGGCAAGCACAGCCAAATCCAAACCAATGGCAGCAAAATCAGCAGACTTATCCGCAGAATTAGCAAACTTATCAACCATCCTATCAACACTCTTATTACCCACCGTCTTACCCTCCATACCCCCCAACTTTTCCCCCATCAACCACGACTTATGCAAATCAATACCCCCATCCATCAAATTGGAGAGCCCCATTACAACAGCCACTTATTATGCTTCCCCCACATACTCAACCACCCACGAGACCCCCACCAATTCCATCTGAACCCATCCCAAACCCTAATAACAACAGACCTCCACAACAGTGTAATGTCCTCATCTTGACCCTATTGCATTAATATTGTAAATGATGTAAATACTGTTATTTAGTCATGGTGAGGAGCTCAAGGCCAAGGCCCCGCCATTGATTTATCGTTATATGTATCGGCAATCAGAATAGATGCATATAATTCTTGTGCTAGACGTGCACAATGTAAATTCGGACATCATGTAAATATGAAATTTTAATGAAAAACCCACAACCAGCTATGCAATGCAACAAAGAGATGGGGCGTGATCTTACAAGGAATAGGGAGGAAAAATAACCAAACCCTTGAGCCATGGAGTCAATCCATGTGTCAATGAGAAAACCCATGAGATCCCAACTACCCATTTTGGCTTATGCCCCAATCATTAAATTCTTCCAAGAGTTGGTTGAGGCAGTTAATGCCTTGTGAATGATGAGGTATGGCAGCCAATTTCGGGTATGGGCAAGCCATCAATCTCGGAATTCGATTTTTTGCTTGCAAGGCGAGAAATCACCCATGTTTTGCCTTCCCAAGCCATTCTAAACCACGGTCTTTCCTCTCTCACGCAGCCTGGGGCGAACTGGGGTTTTTCCTTCACATTTTCACCATTTCTCTACATTCTTCCATGCCTAGGAATTCATTTTTGGTTAGCACAGTGGCTGGGAGAAGACAACCACGATTTTCTGGGGTTATAGAGGCCGTTTCTGCCCATGGACGTTTTTCTGAAAACGATTATACTCCTGGGGTTGTTTTCACATTTTCCAATTTTCATTTTGGGCTTTCCCACATTTTTCTGAACTGGTTGAAATCCCATCGTTGGGAATCCTACTGCAAAAACGCCTAGCACTTGCATTTCTGGCTGTTATGTCCCTCCCTGTTTAGTTTGAACCTGTGAGCAGGAGATTCAGGAGTGGAAGAGGACAGATTTGGCTTGATGAGCCCAATGAAGTATCCATAGCTCAATGGTTGAGCCACTAGCCTAGTAATTCACCTATGTCCATCTCTTAGCAACCTGAGAAACCCCACTGCTGATTGGTTTGGTTGATTCTGGTGTATCTTTGGCTATATGAGAGCCTGCTTTCCCCTTTTCCTTGTGGAGATCATGACCAACTCAGGGGTGGTAGTGGTGCTAAGAGATTGAGGAGCACACTGGCCTACGGTTGAGTGGAACGTTGCAGAAGCGTAGCTGGTTGCTCAGGGACTACTTGGTTTAAGATAAGTATTCTCATTTGCTAATTTGATATTGCTTAATTGATGAATGACATGAAAATCTGGAATGTATGATGGATGTGTAATGGAATTAAATTCTGCTGTGTTTTCAAGATTTTATGCATTTGCATATCTCCATCTACAATTTATATAAATGCTTATTTGATTAAGTATGGGACTAGATGTCTAGTATTATTGTTAGTGTCCTCTCCATAGCCTTTTAGGATAGGAGGGACATTACATTTTGGTATCAGAGCTGTTGGTTGCAGCATTGGGCCTTCATGGGATACCTGTCACAACTTGCAGAGATAAGTATGCTTCCTGCCCAGCATAGACTGTTAAGAAAAATTTCAAATTTTCAAAATTTATCAAAAAAATTTCTATGTATTTATGAGTTTTCTGCCAAAAAAAACTGAGCCAGTGGAAAAACTCGGTGAGTTCGTCCACAATGGCGAGAGGACTCGGCAAGTTGTTCCGCAACACGGCAGGAAATCAATAAGTTCGCCGAAACTATGGAAGAACTTAGTGAGTTGTTCCGCAACGGCGGAAGAACTCGGCAAGTTGGCCTGAAGTTGCGGAAGTGCCCGGGGAAGGTAAGAAAAATTTCAAAAAAATTTCTAAGTGTTTTCGGCGGCCAGACTCGGCAAGTTGGCCCGAAACTGCGGAAGGACTCGGCAAGTTGTTCCACAACGCGGAAAAACAAATCAATAAGTTTGGTGGAAAGATGGAAAAAAATTCGGAAGAACTTGGCGAGTTGCTCCAAAACAGCGGGAGAACTCGGCAAGTTGCTCCGAAACAGCGGGAGAACTCGGCGAGTTGCTCCGAAACAGCGGGAGAACTCGACGAGTTGCTCCGAAACAATGGGAGAACTCAGCAGGATGGTCCGAAACAGCAAAAGTTTTTTCGAAGTATTTTTCGGCGTCCAAGATAAATTTCGGAAGAACTTGGTGAGTTTCTCCGAAACAGCGAGAGAACTCGGCGAGTTGCTCCGAAACAGCAAGAGAACTCAGCAAGATTGTCTGAAACGGCGGAAGGTTTTTCTAAGTATTTTTCGGTGTCCAAGAGAAAATTTCAAAAGAACTCAGCAAGTCACCCCGCAACGGTGGAAGGACTCGGCAAGTTGGTCCGCAATGGATCGGAAGGAAAAACTGAGTCTTCGACCAGAAGAACTCGACGAGTTGGCCCGAAACAGGTCGGAAGAACTCACTGAATTGCTCCGAAACAAGAAATTTCAACCATTTTTCAGAGAGATTTTTAAGGCATCGAAAGTTGAAAAATGCCATGGAACTTGTGCACCAAATTGCGCGAAATTGAAGGTTTTACAAAAAAAAAAAAAAAAATGAGGGCGAAGCCACAAGGGGGAAAGCCCCCTTGACCCCCATCGTCCCCCGTAGACAGTCATTGAAAGTGTGAAATGCACTCTTGGGATGAGGAGCACGGATTGCATAAAGGGTGGTGGAATTCTCAGCAAGAAAAATTGGTTGTGATATCCATTATGGAAGATGAAAGGGGAAATTCCTCACCTTAAAACTAATTCTGTTTATAGCATAAGAATTGCATATTGGAAAACAGCAAGAATGAATGATTGCATATATGTATATGTTGAATTGCTAATTCATGATAATATCATAGCTAATGATTGCTTGTATGCTTGGTAGGGAAGCCAAGGAAAGGATTAGCTATGATGTGGATGAGGAACTCCATGACAGAATGAGGAATTGGGAAGAATTCCTTAACTCCTCTCTCGCTATCGTATTTATTTACTGGAAAATTATGGTATAAGGATGCTGGAAATGCAAGAGAGTAATAGATTAAAAATAAATATTGCACGGTGCATGTGAAAATGTTTGTGCATGTATATGATATTACATCTTGGTAAAATAGTGAGGTTTTACATATGCAATGAGCCACTTAAGATAGTCATTGTGGCTGCTAATAAGTAGTTATGTTCGCATTGGTCGTAGGATCAAATACAACCGACACATGGCTGAAGATGTGGATGATGATTGTTGCATATGACCAACAACCATATGAGGAAGGGATGGTGCAATAAATCTATGATCATGAGGTTGGCAAAAGGACTATGTAACCTTGGTAAGAGGCCAACTAATCAGGTAACATCAAGTGATGTAAATGACAGCCATGCAGGTAATGGTTATTGGTGCATAAATTGCATGAATGTTGAAAGAGGATTTTGTAAGATCCCTTCAACTATGTTTGAATTATGTTGAATGCATAGTACTCATAACTTAATGCAAGGTAGCATTGAGGAAATGTGCATTAAGATATTATGCACAATCTTGTGGTTATGCATTGAGTGAATGCACATTAAAAGATTATGTGAGTGATGTAAATGTGCATGCATAGGTATAGGTGCACATGATGAGATGCATTGTGAAAATACATGATTGTGATGTATGTTTCATTGCAATTAGATAATAGATGGAATGGTGAACTATTATCAATCTTAAGAGAAAGAGAATAATTGCATAAAATGATGAAATCGAACCATGCAACTCTAGTATGGTAATAATTCACAGGAAGTAGATTGTTTTGGTGATATTAAAATGCTTCAATGACTATGGCAGCAATGAAATATTATATGCATAGAAACTTACAAAGCATTTGGCTAATTGAAGTTTCAGATTTTAGGTAGATTGTTTTGGGCATGGAAAATATGGATAAGTCCATGATGAAGATTGGAACCTATCGTGAACAAGAGCCAAATGATATAAGAACAGGCTCATGGCTAAGTAAATCAATTTCTAAAGACACATTGCAGGAAGACCAGGAGTGATGGTCTACCAAAGCCAAACCAGATGGGAAAGACCCCATGCTCTGGAAATGGGTTTCGAGTGAAACACCATTGATAATGTCTCAGCCAAACCGCATGTTGGTAAACCATGAAAGTGAGATGGTAAAGCTATGCCTAGAAGGCATGTGAGACACATATGCAAAATGAATGAGTATTCTGTGACACTAGACAAGAACATGCATGTCTAAATTATTAGGGTTAATATGCAGAGCATGCTCTATCTTATATATATCATTGCAAACTGCTTGAGTATGATTAGGGCCTACATGGCGCGCATCAGAAAGGGGGTGCACACCTTTTCTGGTGCTGGGTCATGATAGGGTTTTCAATATTGACTACACCCTAAGGGAATGGACGCATTCCTGGTGTTTCAATACTTGGTAGTGAATGATATGGAATGTGGTTAAGAATAGAACAGCAATACTGATGAGCTTGCTTATCCTTCTTGTATTGTTAGCCTACACAAATGCAGATTGATACTGCACATTAAAAGGAAAAGTGAAGAAGGGTACGCAAAGGGACTGTATGGGAATTGGCAACCTTTCTATGCTCACGTGAAATATTACCAGAAGGGATGGACAGGCCCGAAGAGCTGTGTAATAAGAGAAGGTATCATCCTTGTGTGAGTAGGGGTCATGTTAACCTGCAGTCAAGAAAGTCACCTATAAAGTTCCTAAAAGGAACCACCGATTTGCACAAGAGAAGGAGTGGCATTCTTGTATAAATGAAGAGTTGATGTGTGTGAAGGGTTACAGTGCAAGAAGGTGTGGTGACATTGGTAAAGGCATAAAATCTCTACTGGGACAGCAGTGGGAGGGCGGGCGCCGAGGACTGACTAAAAACCTTGAGATGCATATGGCTCCATAGTAGAGCCTTGACCTATAATGGTCAGATGGTACAAGAAGGTGTGGTGGCATTGGTAAAGGCATAAAATCTCTACTGGGACAGTAGTGGGAGGGCTGGCGCTGAGGACTAACTAAAAACCCTGAGATGCCTATGGCTCCATAGTAGAGCCTTGACCTATAATGGTCAGTGGTGCAGTTTCCTTCCATTGGTAGATGACCCAAACGAATGTGTTGGCTCGGCACTGGAGAGGGACAACCAGGTATGGGACTGGTTGGGCACCACCAAATGCTTGGTAAATCCAGCCAATGGGGAGGCATACTGGTTAAGCATTAACTATATCCAAGTCCATAGGCGATCCCAAGGCTTGCAAAGCGAAGCAGGATCCTGTGGACCAAAGGGGAAACACACAATACAGATAAGTATTCATTTTCATTTATGTCTTGTTTGGAATAATGAAGATTTCAGGTATAAGTCTTCTAACAACTAAGCTGATACACTATTGTTTCTTTGTTGGAAACCTTGGTCATTGCAGGAAGGCAAGACCCTGAAAGACTATAAATTGCTGGTAAATCCAGAGAGTAAATGAGTGGGCGATATAAATTGCTGGTAAATCCGGAGAGTAAATGCGTGGGCGATATAAATTGCTGGTAAATCCAAAGAGTAAATGAGTGGGCGATATAAATTATTAAGAAATCCAGGGAGTATCTGGTTGAACGCTATAAAGTTCTTGATAAGTCCAGAGAGTGACTAGTTGGGCATTAACTACTTTATATGGTAAAGCAGCGTGTACGCTGGCCCAACACCCCTTAAACAATTGATAAAACTAGTCAGAGCACTGGCCTAGCATATTGCTAAAGGAAACGATTGATAAACCCAGTCGGCAACTGGCCTAGAATTGCCCATTCGAATGATTGTGGAGTAGCCTACGTGCTAGCCCAACATTCGTTATTGTGTTCACGGGAAATCCAAGGTTCGTAAAGCAAAGAAGGATCTCGTGGAATAAAGTGAAGACATCCAATAAAGATAAGTATTCAGTTACCTTACAGCTTCTTGCTTATGAATATACGTGTATATATGATTTGGTTATGATTTCTTAAACTCTTGTTTAGAGATAAACCCTATGAAAATGACCTAAACATGTGAATTGATTCAATGTTTGAGTGTAGGTATTGCTGGAAGCAAGGATTATGAATGCATCCTAGAGATGCATGTGGACATGTGACCATCTTAAAGAGCTCAGTATGAGCAGTAATGAAAGATGGTGCTAGTGGATACGAGTGGATCCTAGCAGCCAAAGGTTCTGTAGGCAATAATGGGAAGGGTACCCTAGCTGAAAATCCATATACAGACCTTAGACACTAAATGTCATAACCAAGAAAGGAAAGTCAAAGCATTCACATTGAAGTGAAAGAGACTAAAGAGCATGAAACCACAGCGATGGTGTAGCTCCATAATAGAACAAGACTAAGAGGGAGAAACACCTACTCTTCTCTTTCCTTTTGATTGATGCATTTATAAAACAAAAGATTGTTGAGTGCATATCATGGGCTGAAAATAGATTGTGTTTAATTGCTTGAGATGAATTGTGAATGTTGAAATAGTAAATTTCCTGTGAAATGATGAACATGAATGAGTTCATGTGTATGTTGGGAAAGCATGAAAAGTGTGGAAGTCCCATGAATAAAGCATGGACATTCCATGTCAATTGAGAAAATAATTGACTAATCTTAATGTTTATGTTATGCTTGTCCTAACAAAGAATTCCCGTGATGAATTTCACAGGTAAGAAAGTGAAACAATTGGTTGCAGCCGGCACAAGAAAGTGGTGCTAGTAAGCAAAGTGTGTTCAGTTGTGCCCATTGACCATGGAAGCAGACCGAGGGCTATTAGAGTTGGCTGAAAGTCTTCTTCAAACAATTGCCAGGACCCAAGAAAATCTTGGGGAGATGCTCAAGCTACAGAGGCAATAGAATGAGATAAACCATGAGGCTTTGCAGGACTCTATTCATCTGTAAAAAGAGGTAAAAAGCATTCTGGGAGCTATCAGCAAGGGAAAGGAAAGTGGAACAATGAAGAAGCATTCATCCAATCATCCGATTAAGAAACGTTCCAGGTGGGAAGACTCAAAGGAAATGGACCGGGAAAAGGTAAAGCTACCAATGAAATGTTGGGGATGTAGAGGAAATCATTGCCTCCATGACTTCCCAACAAGAGAATATCAAGAGGGTAGCAACCGTAAATTCCCCAGGTTCGTGGACCAGGTGGAAGGAAAAGAAAAGGAAGGAATTGTTTTGGAACGATGTTCTCATGTAGAGCTAGAAGGTCCCAGCCAGCAAGAGCAGTTTGTAAAGACCAAAGGACTTAATCCTGAAAAACCCAAGTAAAGGGTGAAATGCAGGACAAACCTACCACATTTTGTGAATTTTGGACATATGTAAAGTGGGTATTTATTTTCCGAAGTGTTGGAACACCGAGGATGGTGTTATTCCAAGGGGAGGGGAATGTAATGTCCCCATCTTGACCCTATTGCATTAATGTTGTAAATGACGTAAATACTGTTATTTAGTCGTGGTGAGGAGCTCAAGGCCAAGGCCCCGCCATTGATTTATCGTTCTATGTATTGGCAATCAGAATAGATGCATATGGTTCTTGCGCTAGCCGTGCACAATGTAAATTCGGACATCATGTAAATATGCAATTTTAATGAAAAACCCACAACCAGCTATGTAATGCAACAAAGAGATGGGGCATGATCTTACAAGGAATAGGGAGGAAAAATAACCAAACCCTTGAGCCATGGAGTCAATCCATGTGTCAATGAGAAAACCCATGAGATCCCAACTACCCATTTTGGCTTATGCCCCAATCATTAAATTCTTCCAAGAGTTGGTTGAGGCAGTTAATGCCTTGGGAATGATGAGGTATGGCAGCCAATTTTGGGTATGGGCAAGCCATCAATATGGGAATTCGATTTTTTGCTTGCAAGGCAAGAAATCACCCACGTTTTTCCTTTCCAAGCCATTCTAAACCACGGTCTTTCCTCTCTCACGCAGCCTGGGGCGAACTGGGGTTTTTCCTTCACGTTTTCACCATTTCTCTGCATTCTTCCATGCCTGGGAACTCGTTTTTGGTTAGCACAGTGGCTGGGAGAAGAGAACCACGATTTTCTGGGGTTATAGAGGTCGTTTCTGCCCATGAAATGCCCATGGACGTTTTTCTAAAAACGATTATGCTCCTGGGGTTGTTTTCCCATTTTCCAATTTTCGTTTTGGGCTTTCCCACGTTTTTATGAACTGTTTGAAATCCCGTTGTTGGGCATCCTACTGCAAAAATGCCCAGCACTTGCATTTCTGGCTGTTATGTCCCTCCCTGTTTAGTTTGAACCTATGAGCAGGAGATTTAATAGTAGAAGAGGATAGATTTGGCTTAATGAGCCCAATGAAGTATCCATAGCTCAATGGTTGAGCCACTAGCCTGGTAATTCACCTCTGTCCATCTCTTAGCAACCTGAGAAACCCCACTGCTGATTGGTTTGGCTGATTCTGGTGTATCTTTGGCTATGTGAGAGCCTGCTTTCCCCTTTTCCTTGTGGAGATCATGCCCAGCTCGGGGGGTGGCAGTGGTGCTGAGAGATTGAGGAGCACATTGGCCTACGGTTGGGTGGAACGTTGCAGAAGCGTAGCTGGTTGCTCAAGGACTACTTGGTTTAATATAAGTATTCTCATTTGCTAATTTGATATTGCTTAATTGATGAATGACATGAAAATCTGGAATGTATGATGGATGTGTAATGGAATTAAATTCTGCTGTGTTTTCAAGATTTTATGCATTTGCATATCTCCATCTACAATTTATATGAATGCTTATTTAATTAAGTATGGGACTAGATGTCTAGTATTATTGTTAGTGTCCTCTCCATAGCCTTGTAGGATAGGAGGGACATTACAAACAGCAACAAACTTATAACATTGACATCACACAATTCCCTACCTATGTCATAGATACCATGGAAATAAATGAAATAAACCTTAGATCCGGAAAAAACGTTGCAAAATACATCCACACATAATATCCAACAACCTGAAGCTCAAGAACAAACAACACAACCCTATGTTCAGCATCTGAATGAACCAAATCCTCAAGAGGAAGAAACTCAAACACTCCCATGAAACAGAAATCCTCCATTTCCAGAAAAACTTATATGCAGTACAAAAGAGGAAGAATAAAATGCAATCTTAAACGAATTAAAGCACTTAAACATCCAGATTCTGATTTTACAAGCAATAAGGTATGTGCCCATATGTAATAAATTTATTAGAGAAACTTGTCTAAAGAAACCAGGGAGGAGGAAGCGTGATCCGCCAACCATAAATGTAGTAGGACAATTGGTTGATTTGATGCTGGGAATCATTATTAACCCTAAATATCTTGATCCAGGTAGTCCTGTAGTGAACGTCACCATCAATAACAAACAAATAAATAGAAGCTTAATTGATTTGGGATCTGATATCAACGTGATGACTAAGGAAACCGTGATATACCTAGGACTCCAATCAATGGTCAGACCAACAACTACAGTACTCTAGCTAGTTGGCACATCCACTGTGAAACCTGAAGGGATGCTCGAAGACATTATGATCAATATTGAATCCTGGGAATACCTAGTTGATTTCATAGTCATTGAAGTCAAAAGTAAACTTAGTGGTTATCCAATCATACTAGGCAGACCGTGGTTGGCAACCGCAGACACTTACATAGGTTGTCGATCAGGAAACATGACTATCACCAATGGACATGCCAGGAATAAAATCACGATTTACCCACCAGCAAGGAAATCTTCAGACTTAGAATATAAAAATTTGACTGATGATTATAACCACACACCAAATCAAAACCTACGACCTATCCTAACAATTGATGATGCACTATCATTAAAAGCAATATATGAAGATGGTCATATAGATAGGTTCATACAAAATGCATATTCTAACAATGTTGGTCTTGAAAGATTTTTTGACACAGAGCAGCAACAAGAAGGCAAAAGTTCAAACTAGAACTTAAATAAAATGTGGGCAGAAGTGCTATCTCTGCAAGAACAATTAGAGGAATCAAAGACAAAATTATCCCTGGAAAGACGGTCAACATCAATTCCAATCTCAAGCCAGAGCAAGAAGCACAGTTAATGAAAGTATTATCACAACAAAATAAAGCTTTTGCATGGACATACGCAGACATGAAAGGTATACATCCTAATATTTGCAAACATTACATTTACATCAAAGAAGGTTCTATCCCTATCAGGAAACCACAAAGGTGGTTGAACCCAGCATTAAAAGACATTGTCAAAGTAGAACTACAGAAGTTATTAGATGTTGGGTTCATATATCCCATCTCTGACAGCAAATGGGTCTCACCACTAGTTATAGTCCCTAAGAAAGGAGGCAAATGGAGAATTTGTGTGGACTACAGAGAGCTAAATAAAGCAACCAAGAAATATCACTTTCCACTACCATTTATAGATCAGGTGCTAGACACATTAGCTGGGAACAAGTATTTTTCATTCTTAGATGGCTTCAGTGGGTACAACCAAATTTTAATACACCCAGCTGATCAAGATAAGACAACATTTACATGCCCCTGGGGTACTTATGCATACAGAGTTCTACCCTTTGGGTTATGTAACGCTCCAGCAACATTCCAAAGGGCCATTCTAAGTATATTCTCTGAATTCATAAATGATCAAATGGAAGTCTTCACACCCTATGGACAAAACTTTGACCAAGCATTGACCCATCTTGAATTGGTATTGAAAAAATGTATTGAGATGAGCCTATGTCTGAGCAATGACAAATGCAGAATGTTAATGGAAGAAGGAATCGTTCTAGGTCATCATATATCACATAGGGGGATAGAGGTTGATCAAGCAAAAGTTTCAGTAATCAAAACGCTACCACCACCTGTTAAACAAAGGGATGTGAGAAGTTTTCTTGGAAAAACAGGGTACTACAGGAGATTTATTGAAAATTATAGCAGGATTGCTGCCCCAATGTTTGCATTTCTCACAAAAGACACTGAATTCATATGGATAAACCATTGCATGACAGCATTTGATAACCTTAAGAAAAAAACAATTATAGCTCCAGTACTCCAAGGACCAGACTGGGCACTTCCATTCCACATCCACTCAGATGTATCAGATAAGGCAATCAGGTCTGTCCTTGGACAAGAAAAAGAGAAGAAGCCCTATGCAATATATTATATCAATAAAAATTTAGCAAGGGAAGAATTAAATTATACTGTCACCGAGAAGGAATTTTTGGCTGTCATACATGCCATTAATAAATTCAGTCATTATATCACTAGCTACCAAGTTTTTTTTCATACAAGCCATTCAGCCATAAGGTATCTAATGAACAAACCCAACACAAGTGCTCGAGTCATTAGATGGCTACTCCTACTCCAAGAATTTGACATCACGATTTTAGACAAACCAGGTAAACACAATGTGGTGGTTGACTTTCTATCTAGGCTGACACATGGACAAGACAGTGAAGTAATCAATGACAGTTTTCCAGATGAGCGCTTTTTGCCATATCCACAAGAAGCCCATGGTTTGCTGACATAGCAAACTATTTAGTGTCTGGAAAGTTTCCAGAACATTACAGTTATAAAGAAAAGACAAAAGTAATAAGGCAAAGTGCCACATACACGTGGATAGAAGACATGCTCTTCAAACAAGGACCATATCAAATTCTCAGAATGTGCATTAGAGAAGATGAAGTGCATGACATAATGCATGCCACTCACAATGAACCATGTGGAAGACACTATGCTGCAAAGAGGATAGCCTATAAAATTTTACAAATAGGGTACTATTGGCCAACACTCCACAAAGATGCTTATGAATATGTTTCACACTGTGATGACTGCCAAAGGATGGGAAAACCAACACAAAAAGAAGAAATGCTACTCCATTCACAGATCTCCTTGGAGGAATTCGACAAATGGGGATTTGGTTTTGTTGGTCCAATCAACCCACAATCAAATCAAAAGAGCTACATCCTAGTATGCACTGACTACCTCACAAAGTGGACTAAGGTAGCAGCACTTGCTGCAGCCAATGAAACCAACGTGGCAAAATTATTCACTGAGCAGATATTTCACAGGTTTGGAGTACCAAGAGAACTAGTTTATGATCAAGGCCCACAATTTACATCAAATTTAAGAGAAGACTTGCTTAAAAGAAACAATGTCAAGCACAGACATTCCTCCTCCTATCACCCTCAAGCAAATGGTCAAGCTGAGGTAATCAACAGAGAATTAGAGAGGATTCTGACAAAGACAATCCAACTCCACAAAAGAGATTGGGCTGACAGATTGAGTGAGGTAGTTTGGGCCTATAATACCACATGGAAGACAACAACAGGATTCACACCTTATGAACTAGTATATGGAAAGAAATTCATGCTTCCAATTGAATTTGAAATGAAAACATTAAGGATTGCAGCAGAGTTGAATATGGAACTATCAAAAATACAATAAGAACGCATGCTACAATTGAATCAACTGGATGAGAAATGCCAGCAAGCACTTGCCCACACTGAAATCATCCAACAGCAAAGAAAGAGGTGGCATGACAAACACCTAAGGGATAAAAAGTTCAAAGAAGGTGACTGGGCACTACTCTATGACTCCAGGTTTCATACATTCAAAGGAAAGCTAACAACTAGATGGTTGGGACCTTACATAATTCAAAAGATCTATGACAATGGAGCTATAAGGATCATTACAATTGATGAAGAAGAGTTTCCTATGATAGTAAATGGACATCGGCTAAAATTTTACAAGAAACCACAGTCAAAGAAGGAGTTTACACAAGTACTCTACCAGCAACAACTGATGCTGATAGAGAACATTGAAAATAATTGAAATTCAGTTCATATAAAAAAAATATATAAAAAATAATAAAATAATGAAAAAATATAGAAAAAAGAGATGAAAAAAGAGAAAAATATTTGCTAAAAAGGGAAGCAGAATGAAAAGGAAAAAGAAAAAAACATTAGAAAGGGGAATGGGCAAAATGCCAAATAGCAAACTACAGAAATGATAAGGTAAAACTGCAGGGCATCATACATCCCCACGAAGGCACAGCATGCAAACTGCAGGCAGTCAACAATCAAGCAAGCCAGTCATATATTACAGTCAGCAGCAAATATATCATACTACAGAATTCAATCAAGTGAGCCTGCTATTATTGAAAACTTGCTACTATTCAAGCAATCCTGTCATCAAAATACAAGCAAGCCAGAAATCTAATCAAATGAGCCCGATTATTTTCAATCATTAAAGCAATCAAGCGAGCCAACCACGTCTACAAACGAAGATAGCAAAGGTATCAACTAAACTACAGAATTCATTTCCAGCAAACAAGATATTTAATCACATCTGCAATATTTCACGTGAGCCTTCCATCTATTCAAGAGAGACAGCATAGATTACAACAATACAATGAACAATCTGAAACCCAATGCAAAAGCATCATCACAAAGTTGAATTAGGAAACGACACAAATTTCAAAAGCAACAAAATCAACAAATTCAAATGAACACAAGGAAAAATCAGCAAGCACACGTAACTACTGACTTGCCAAAATTTACTACAAACATTGCCAAATCTACTACAAAATCCGCCATGCATAAAAATCGGGCTAGATCATAAACTTAGGTACGCTAAAAACATAACGAGGTAATCTCTAAACATTTTTGTATTATTTTTAAGGCCAAATCATTCTCCCACAAGACATTTGTTTTATAAAGCTGAGGACAGCTTACATCTTCGTTCAGTGGCATGGTTCAGTTCAGAAGGCCTCAATAAATCATGATTGCTACCTAAGTCATATCAGCCTCAATGAATCATGATTACTACCTTTGTCATGTCAGCAAATGATAAACCCACATCTAGTCGCCATATTTCCAAATAATCAAAGCAAATTGGGCAAGATACAATCATGAAACGAAAAGCAGGGCTTGATCAAGCAGAAGGTACAACAAATGTTAATGAGGATAAGTGCAGAAAGGCAGTTAAGTAAGGTTGCATGATCTTCCAAAAATCCAGTTTTGCATATATGAAACCTCTCAGAACTCTCCAGAAGGAAGAAAGTGGAAGCTAGGATAGTCACACAGACAGCAATCCATCCCTCGAACCGGTAATAAACCTCGACCAATTGAGGAAAGATAGCCATGCTCCAAGTGCTGATTTACTGTTACAGTAAAGGATTTCAGGATGACAAAAGGTTTCAATATAAGCGAACCAGAGGAACACAATGCTATTTATCAGAACCCACAAATCCTAGCAATCATCCGCAGCACGGGTTGGATGCCTTTCATCTTAGGATTGAGAGGATACAATGCAGGGGTGGCTCTGGAGTTTGCAAGAAATTTAAAACATATCAAGGATGAACAGTTCATGACCCGAGTGAAGGGGTTACGTATAAAGTTGGATGATGAAGTGATTGCCAAATTCACTAGTCTACCAATGGGCCTGCATTGGAGCAGGGATGACCGGGAGGAAAACCATGAAGAAAAGGAAACATTTTTCAAGCAAGGAGAGGTCTACGACAAAGATAAAAATGGAGTCAAAAGACTCTCCATGCCGGCACCATGGGAGGAAATGGTTGCAATCGTCCAGAAGTACATTACATGCACTGGTAGGTTAAGTTCTGTCCCCATTTTTCATTTTCGAATTCTAGAACTGTTGAGGCACAGTGCCCATCTTCCATCGAACAACAACATTAGTATTCCATACTACCTACTCCAATCTCTAGCAGAAATGAGCAAGAAAGTGATTAAAGGAAAGGAGGATGCTTTAGCCCATCATGGGCTGATCAAATTAATCATTTTTGAGGAATTAAAAGCATAGATCCCAGAGCTTTCTTGGGAAGAATTCGTGTTGGTATCTACTAAAGATGTTCAAAGAATGAAGGGTACACCCACAATTGGCGTACCCCTACCGCCTGGATCAATGAACAAGACCGCCTCTACATCAGGGACAAAGAGTAAAATCGACCTGGACAGTGTGGCCAATACCCTGGTGAAGATAAAGCATTCACAAGATGACTCCCCCAAAACGAACCCAGGGATTTCATCCAGTAACCAGGGGCCAAAGAGATGAAGTAAAAGATTCACACAAACATCTAGAATCTGAATTTCCAAGGAAGAGAAAAGGAAACCCAGTCCCCTAGTTCAAAATGTGTCTGATGAGGACGATGATCTTTGGGTAGATTAGGAGGATCCCCCTACACTGGAAGAGCTAGATGAACAAGAAGAGCAGGATGCAGAAGAGGAGAAGGATGAGCAAGAAGAGAAGGATGAACAAGAGGAGCAGGACGAACAAGAAGAATAGGATGCAAAAGAAGAATAGAATGCATAGGAAGAGCAAGACAACTTCCAGGGGAACCCTCCTGAGCACAATGAAAACCTTGGGGTCATCAACCAACTCACTGAGGCACGGGAGGAATTAGAAAAGCTCAGAAAGGATCTGGCAACATTGAGAATTGAATCAGGAAGCCAGCCCACATCACCCTCGTTTGCATCTGAAAAGACACAGATTCTGAAAATGCATCATGCAGGGGAGCTAAAAATGGCTGAGCAGAAAAATTCAACACTTAAAGAGAAATTGGCTGAGGCACAAGGGGAGATAGCCAAAAAGGACCAGGAGATTGTTCAATTGAGGGACGTTTTGGCTACTACCACTAAAATATATGATAAACTACTGGACCTCAGGCTGCCATCAGCTATTTATGCAGTTTATCTACAGGAGAAGTGGGGCAAATTCCAGCTCCAAAGGTTAAAACAGGGACTCCCAATAGATATAAGCTCCCCCAAAGAATTTATGGATGCATCTCTAAATTCCACAGAGTTGGAGAAGGACCAGTTAAGTGAATTTTTCTTGCACAATTTTGTAGTTCATAGCTCACCCAACTGGTCTCCAAACCCTTACATGGGCGATTTCCAATTGAGGGCACTGTTTTCATGGATGAATCACGAAATTGAGCGAGCTCGGGACTACCACATTTACATTGTATAAAAATGGAAAACCCCATTAATGGTCAAGGCAGAGGCAACTCACCCTAAAAGAATAATTTACAACCATAGGATCCTCACCCAAGATGAGGAGCTGATCCCCATTCTTCTTGCAAAGCAGCAAGAGATTGTGGCTTAGTTTGATGTTACTCTCCAAATCACACACAAAGAGGTTCATGATTCCATTAAGGAAAGATGGCGCAGAGTAGCAAATGACCTAAAAAGAAGAGAGCTCCACTCCCCTCTCAGACTTGAAGATGCTCTTTTCAAAGCCAAACTCTACAGGGAATCCCTGATAAGGAATCAACTCAGATGGATTGGAATGAGGCTGAATCCCCCATTCTTCCTTCCCCTTGTTGTTAAGGAACAAATTAATGAAGAAGAAGAGAGGACAGCATGGGTCAAGGAGGATCAGACCTTGGGCTACCACAAGTAGGCAGGGACCCCCAAGGTAGTAGCATGGGACATCAGAGAAGTCATCAATGAACTGAATCTGTCACACAAGGATGGGTGAATCCTTCAAGTATGGGGGAGAATGATGATTCCAAGATATAGGTATCTGATAGCCTTTCCCCATAGCAAAAACACAAGAAAGGGTGAAGAAATACACTTGTTTTGTGGGAGAAAAGATTTACCTTGATTATTTAATGAAGTTGTTTTAAATATTATTCTTGTATGTTTAAATGCGTGTTCAATAAACTAATTATGTGAAAATCAAGTATGATTGAGCAGGTCCAAGTACACTAAAGGACAAACACGCAGATCAAGCAGAGGACTGAAAGATCATGCAAAGCTCGGTGCCTTTTTCCTGATTTCTAGAGAGAACACCTATTCAAACAGAATCGGCAATTAGACACAAAAGTTAGGTTAAGCATTAGAGGCATATATATACGAGCCTCTCGGCTAGCGAGAGGATCTTGTTGCCATTTTTTAGAACCATTGTTTTACGTTTTTATACTATCAAGATACTTTGAGTTACAGACTTTTGTTAAACTATGAAGCTTCTATTTTGAATAAAGATTTGATGTTGCTTTCAATTCGGCGTCTATAAGTTTCCTTCACTCCTAAGTATGGGTTGGAGAGGGCCCCTCCAACACGTAAGTTAGGATATCTTACTGTTCAAGTATTTTTCATTATGTGTTTTACATTGACTGAAATCTATATTACATATGAAATCATTTGAATGGCGTTAATTAGTACGATTTGATTTCTGTAGTAATGCAACCAATCTAATTCCGTAGTAGTTTATAACGCACTTTGTAGTTCAGTAACGGTGTTTCATTAGTCTTGTAGCAGCATTCTTCCAAAGCATATTTTAAGCATCTATTTCCTTATGTACTCGCATTGATTTTGAAACAATGATCCAGATCTTAAAGCTTAGGCACTCTCCCATTATTACGGTTGCTCATAAAGATTGCTTACTCTCAATACTGTGGTTAATTAATAATATTCACTTCTTGAAATTATGATTACTTTGTAGCATTAGATAATGGTATTCTGAACCTAGTTTTGGCAATTGAATAGGTTAGACCAGACTTCTAATTTTATGCATTTGATTTACAGTAATTGCTTCTTATATTAAAGATCCAGTTTTCATTATTTTAGAATAGATCTGTTACGTTTTCAGTATTCACTTTCATTGTCTAAATTCTCTATTTTCAACAAGTCAATTCTTAGGAAGATATTTACTGTTTTCAGCATTTAAATTCTTTAATATAGATTTATTGTCTTCAGTATTTGAATTTCTTAGCATAGGTATTTTCATCCATAGATTAGGCAATCCTTTTCCAGCTTATTTGATTCCTTTTAGGAAACCTTTAAACACTGATACCAACACCCAACCATGACAAATACTATCCTATAAGAGCACATATAGTGCCTGCACCTCTGAAGTTTGTACGTCCCCCAGGTTGATAATTAAAGTAGGCTCCTAGTCTAGCTGCCCTCATTAGGCATCCATTCTGAGAGCTCACCAGTAATTAAGTCTGAAATCCAAGAGCACACAAGGTACTAATGGGTCCTCGTACGTGTATCATATCTGGTAGATGGTCGATTGAGAAGTGGGGGGGTATCCCCAACTAATGAACCTCACACGACCTTGTGCTTAACTCTGGTTTTAGTGGAGCTTCCCGGTAGACCTTTTACAAGGGTGGATTTAGCTAAAGATAGTTCACTACGATTTTTAGTTTAAAATGATCTTGAATAGTTTAAAGTGATCTGATCCAAAACCATAAACTAAGCTAGTTGGTTTGTGTACCCAGCTAAAAAGAAAAGTTACTAATAATTTTTATCCCTAGAAAGAAGCTGAGACAAAGGGCAAGTGCGGGGTATGACACTCAGAACCTGAAGGACCCTTTCAGAATTATAGCATTAATTCTGACTAGAATATTCGGTAGGGAGAATGGGAATATATATAAACTAAGTTGGGTACCTCTCATGTACCACATTGCTTCCCATAGTATCGTCTTCAACTGGGGATATATTATCTCGGAAAGCATGGCATCGACGATAGAAGCAGCCCAAGGAGGAATGACCTAGAAAAAAATGAGTTCTACATGCCTTCCTACCTAATTCACTATATCTTGATTAGAAACCCATTCCACAAGTTGGGATGTTATTGGGTTTCGGATGAGACCCCACTATATGTGGTGTACCAATTAATGTGGGCAAACAAGTATGCAAGCTTCTATAATCACATCTGCGAGGAATTCATCATTCCTTTTTATTGGTAAATATTCAGTGAAGAACCCAACTATATGTCAGAAAACACAATGGTCGTCACCTGCGAGTATGGAGATTTCTCTTTTACCCCTGAAGTCACTTACATCAAGATGTATGGAGGAAGTACTAAAGAAACATATCTAATGCCGAGGTACTCCATTGATTATGTGGTGCACAAGGAGGCAGTAAGACATAAGAAGGCCTCCTATACACCATTTCCCTTTGTCATCGGGGAATATAAATTCCCCAAGGTGAAAGGAGAAAAAAAATTTGTAAGATACGTAGAGGAATTTCATTTCAGAGAGAATATCTTCGTAAGGAATGACAGTCAGCAAAAGGTCGCCCAACATTGTGCGTCATGCAAAACTCACTTTGAATACATAGACCACTTCCTTAAGGATGAGGAAGTATATCAGAGGGCCAATAACATGACATATTTGGATAAACGTTTGGTATGAAGAGTGGTGTAGGTCCTAGTCAGGCTATGGATAGTGTCAAAAAATCAAAAGTGTTGAAGCAAATAGAAGAAGCGGAAAGACTACTAGTAGCAGAAGCAGAAAGGAAGCAAAGAGAAGAAGCAGAGAGACTACAAGGAGAAGAAGTATAAAGGAGAAGAAGAGAAGAGGAAGATAAAAGAATAAAAGAAGAAGCAGAAAGGAAGAAAAAACAAGAACAATAAATGGAAGAAAAGGAAGCTGAGTTGGAAAGGAAAAGGGAAGAAGAAGACGAGCTCAAGAAAGTTGTGGAAGAATAACAAGCCCAAGAAGAAAGTCGGAATATCCAAAACATGGAAATAGACCCACCGGATGTGTTTGGAATCACACTTATAGGAGGACATATCCCTTTTGCTGAGCTCGGACTCACTCCTTTTACCCCTTCCAAGCAACACTCAATAGCAAAGCTGGACACAATAGTCTTTAACTCCAAAAGGAAGACAATAATAAGGAGAACATAGAAAATACTGAAAATGGGAACGCAGGCAGATGTAGTGACCATTCAAGAAAGCACAATAGAAGGCACACATAAATATCCCAAGTTCACGGCGTCAGTAAATATAGAAGCTACTCAAGAAAATGTTGGCAATGTTGATAAGCTGATGAATGACCTAGAACGCAAAAAGGAAAAAATTCTAAAGTTGAAGGACAACCTAGTCAAAGTAAGAGGTGAAGGGATAGAATTGAAGAGAAAATATTATACATTAATAGCTAAAAAGATTAGGTTACTATATGATTATCAGAATAGAGAGAACAAAAAGGATGCCTTGACTATACAGCTTGTAATTATGGAAGGTGAGAGAAGTGATTTATGCTCTCGCATTAAGGAATTGGAATAAAAATAAATGATGTCAAATCAACAAGTGGAAGAAGTGCAGTATCAGATGGTTGAGATGGTTAGGGAGAAGGAATATATGTTGGAATAGGTAAATGTGGCTCAGAATCAAAAGCAAGATATGGCTCCTTTTCATGAGAAAGCATGTAAGTTACAGGAACAAATCTGCCACTCGGAGTAATTATTAACAGAAGAAATTTATAAAATGAGACAAATGATAGATAGGATGAAGGAATTATCTACAGGTGCTTTGTCAATAAGACAGAAGTTAGTCAATACCTTTAAAAAGTTGGAAAGGTTTATGACTTGGAAAGAGTGAAATCCAGACCTCCACGATCACCTGCCACACAAAGCAGCTGCTAAACTCAAGCTAGATATAGCACTCCTAGAGAGTTGTAGAAGGGATTCCAGGAAGATGCATCTGGAAATACCTAAATCTATTGCAAAGCATGAAGAATTTTACAGAGGAATTTATCAGATACATGATAAATGTCACATCCCAATGGTACAATATGTTGATGTATTTGTAACTTCAGAAGATATTCACTTGTATATTGTATTTGTACTTTATTGTATCCCCAACAGAGATGTATTATTCCTCCGATTGGAAGTGTCGTCAGTTGTACTTGCAAGTGTCGCAAGTTATATTGTAAGTGTCGTGACTTATACTTGATGGGTTATTAGACCACCTTGCTGGGGTCAGACCTGTATGAGTCATGTGGGTTAAAGGGTTATTAGACTACCCTAGTGGGGGTCATCCCAGTCAACATTATTTTAAGTGGTTAAGTTGGGCCCGACCTATTTAAAGTAAAAATACAAGTGAAGTAGTGTATAAATAGAGAGTGTGTCTCTCTCATTTTACACATTCTCTCATTCACTCACTTCCCATTGGTGAGAGAGAGGAGGAGTGTGCACTTGTGGAGGAGGAGTAGTTGCTGCAGTCATCTACCTCTTGGGTTTTATCTTTGTGATCTTTGTATTGGTGCTTATTCTATCTCTGAGGAAGGTGTGGGGTTTTTCACCTTCTTGGTTTTCCCCAGTGATATGTTCGATGTCTCTTGTCTCTTGTCTCTTATGCTTGATATGCTATACATGTTGTTCTTTAAGTTAAGATCCTAAGATCTATTGAATTAAATGATGAAAAACTAACATGGTATCAGAGCTAGCCTGAAGGAAGGCATGGTATGGCATTTATGACACTTGTTTCACTTGCGACAAATTGGAAGCTAGGGCTTGGTATGGTAAAAACCAGTTATCGTGGAACTTTCTCTATAAATCTGTTTTGGCGAAGGTTCAGGATCTGAAATTTCTACAATTTTAAGATAAAATGTCCATGTACCTTGTGTCCGAAGGAAAGCCTCATATTTGTTGTACTTTGTGAGATATGATATGTACAAGTTAGGGTTTATGCCTCTTCCAGAATGCGGTCCTAAATAATGGGACCTAGGAAAAAAGGTCATATCTCGGGCTAGGAAGCTCCAAATGGAATTCCGTAAAAAGAGATAGTTAGGGAACAAACTGTAATTTCACAGGTCCGGGTTTCAGAGGCCGAAGTTGAAACAGTGACACATGGAAAGCCGTACAAGTTTGCTATATTGTTTCATCCCATAAACAAGTCACGTTGCGACACTTGGTATATCTCTCTCTCAACGAATCCATTTGAGGTCGGATCTATGTCATTGGAAAGTTGACAGTTCAATCTATAACATGCCAAAGTTTCAAACCCTTAGGATCTGAAATTTCAGAGATACATCAGAAACAATATGGCATATATTTATGTCCAAACAAAATTGGATTCTGAGCACCTTCATTTTTGGATCGTCACTGCTGTGGGAAATTAGGGCTTCGAAGAAAGTTGGAATTTTTGAAATAAGAGACCACGGCTGGATGATCCTCATCAAAATCTAAATTTAGAGACCAAGATCGAATTTTTTGGTTGGGAAGAACCCCACGCATCATCAAACCCAAGTTCGGGATTTTGATCGGCAAGGTGGAAAATTAGGGTTTCTGCAAACGTTGAAATTTTTGGAATCTGTGACCACGACTGGATGCTGCTTAGAAAAATCAAAGTTTAGAGCACAAGATCGAAACTTTTGGCTGTGCAGAACCTCGGGCATTATCAAACCCTAGTTCAGGATCCTATCCAGAAGATCCGGAAGTTTCAAAGGAAATTTTGAGGGGTCAAATTTTGGAGATTTCAAAATTGAAGTATACCAGCTTGATCAGCTCAGCAAGGCGCATCTTTTCATCCAATTAGAGGTTTGAAATTCAAGGTTTGAATTTTTAGGGTTTCTCTGTCAAACCCTAGCCAGCTCCAGACCCAGCTTCAGCAAATCATAGTGGATTGGGTTAATCCTAGAAGAGGATGATTTGGACACCTACATAAGTGAAGAGATTCAAGTTCCAAAGGGAGATGAGGCTAAGGCCTTACATAAGAAGTCTATAAGAAATCCCGAGAGGTATGACTTGAGGAGATATAGGTATGTTTTGAAATCTATTCATGATTAATTTTATGACATGTTTGTATCCATATTATTGAGGTTAGTACAATCTTGATTAATTTTAGACTTGTCTTATCACCCTAGTAAAAGTATGAATGCATGTGAATGATAGAAGACATTCATTGATTAGGGGTGGTATGACACTTATGATTGTATTAATACAGTGTGGTGTTGTATGAGGATGATGTTGTCCACTAACATGAAGGGTACATCAAGAAAGACAAATAAAGTTCTAGATCAAGAGCATATGACCATGATCCCTCCATCTCCATTTGGAGGATATTTGTCAGCCCGCCCATATAAAAAAGACCCCAAAGTATTTTTGTATTGTTACATTAAATAAAAAAAATCCTTTGCCCCTTAATATATAAGCAATATAATTTTTAGGTTTTCATGAATATTTAATACCGCAATATGAATGAACATGGTATTATATTTCCTTCTAGTGAAGGCCCCATGTGTCGACCTGATCATCCATTGTATCTGGAGTTTCTTGACCAATTGTAGAGGCAGGTGGAGAATCCATATCCAAGAGATAGAGATTTTATTGAACACATCTATCTCCTCGAGTGAATTTCTCATCACAATTATAACAAATCCCTTTTTCTCTGTGTGCCTGCATCTCTGTTTCAGACAAATGCTTGATAGGATTTGGTCGAGGAGCTGGCGGGATGGGAGGTCATTGAGAACCCATATTTCGGAAGGGAACAAAAGTGGGTTTGGAGCGCTATTGGGCTACAGTCTTGTCTTCTACCAATTTATCCAACCCTAGGACTTCCATCATTGTGTTGGGACATAACATTTTAACCTCTGACCGGATTTCATCCTTAAGACCACTGATAAAACAACTCCTGTAGAATTCATTAGACAATCCTTCTGTGTGATTGGCTAGTTTCTCAAATTCTGTATGATACTCTCTCACAATGCCACTTTGACGAAGTTTAGTGAGTGCTCCGGTGAAGTCATCAAAAGCACTAGGACCAAATCGTTGCAAAATGAGTTGGCAAAAATCTGACCATTTTGGCTCGACATGAGCCTTGATGTACCAACGGTACCATTGAAGGGCTTCCTGTTCCAAATGAAAGGATGCAAGTGGAACTTTTTGGACATCAAAAGTATTATGCAGACTGAAATATTGTTCTGCATGATAGATCCATCCAGTTGGATCGGTACCATTCAAGCTTCGGACCACGGAAATTGCTGGAAGAAGAGAATCCATTGGCTGCCGAAGATTCATGCTGTTGGTTATTGTTCATGGCTGAATGTTGAAGATGGAGGCTAAGAAATTTTTCATCCAGAACTTGGAGTTTGGTTTGGATGGCTGCAAGTGCTTCCTCGATGGTTGTTGCTCCTGCGCGGATGACAACCATAACCAAGAGTTTTTTTGGGGGGGGGAATGGATAGAAAAACACAAACAAAAGCTTATTTAGTAAAGGGAAATTTGGATTTGGGAAAAACTTGGAGGGGTAATTGGGGTTTGAGTAGGTTTTGGACACTTTCTGATGGACAGGGAAGCAAAAAATGGGGATTTCAGAAGCGGGGTGAAAGAATGAGAAAATTTGGCAGAGAGGGACAAAGAAGCAGAAATAAGAAAGGAACTCAGTGGTTAAATTTGAAGGCGATTGGGTGAAATCCAATAAGTTATGGCAAACCCTAAAAATAGACAAATGTGAGATTTTGGGCTTTGGGAAGTGGAATTTGGGATAGGGTCCTCAGGAATGAATATGCAGAATGGGATTACCGGGGTGTCAGGGAAGTTTCAAGGGAAATGGAGTGAAAACAAGGGAGATATGGCCAAAAAACAAAATTTTATACTTTGTTTTTTTCTCAGGAATGGATCTGCAATGGCACGGAAGGGATCTGAAACAGATAGATCTGCAACCATGCGGAAGTGATCGGAAATAGAGGGATCTGAAGCGGCACCGACTCGATCGAAAACAGTTGGATCTGAAATAGATCGGAAATGTTTGGATCTGGAATAGCTTTCATAATGGATCTTAAACGAAGCAGCAGTGATCGACAATAATTCAGCTGAAAATAGATATGGACCCCAGGTATGTGCGGCTTCCTAACAGTTCAGGGGTTTCACTCGGCCACCAATTTTGTCTGATGGCTTGCGTATTGGGGTAGTACCCCTCACTCCATGGCTCAGGTAAAACTGATAACCGCTTTGCCACAAATGATAGCTCTTGGTTTACCTCACGGGTGGGAACTAGTCAATCAGGTAGGGGTCATTGCCCTTTTCGCTGGCAGGTCCTCTCAATGGGCCAGCTACTTTGGGGTTCTTGTGATACTCCTCACAATGAGTTTTAGGGCTTATTCCCAAGTACTTCCCATAGTTAATCAGATAGGGATTATTCCCAAATCCGAAGCTGCAACAGATGCAAAAAAAAAAAATGGTTGGAATTTCACCCAGTGAGCCCAAGAAAGTGCTCTGATACCAGATGTGAAGAACCTACAATAATTAATTAATGAAGGCACACGAGATGACAGAAATAACAGAACTCAGAATCACTTTTATATTGATCACATGCCACTTCGAGGGGGCAACCTCCTTTGAGCAAGCTCAATACAAATAACTTCACGGTACCTTCATTGGTCTCAACACAAACTTATATACTAAGTCTAGGCGCTAATACCATGGGTCAATACCATGTGTTAATACAAACCATGGGCCAATACAAAATATGGATCAACAATTACTACTGGACGACTTACAAAGCATATGCGTCCAACAACAATAATACAAAATATGGATCAACAAATACTACGAGACGACTTACAAAGCATATGCGTCCAACAACAATATACTAACAAAGTAAATAGAAGGGTTGACATGGGTTCCTAACACCCAAACAAGTTTCAATGGAAATTTTCCTCATTTGCATCATTGTGACATTTTCTTCTATGGAATTTAATGATGAATTAGATGTATATTTAAATGAATGATATCATACAAAATGTCATATCACTAAAATCAATGCATCTTAACAATACTATTAGATCATATTGCATTTCCCAATGCACAAATTTCAAATTAGAGGGATGTTAGATCATAATGATAATATCCATCTAAAGACATAGATCAAAAAATCTTAGATTTCCCTCACTCTAAGCAATACATATTAGCAATACTAAGAAAGGACATTCCTAAAATCAAATAAATGAAACAAAATTCAATTACTAAATTTCCACATTAAAATATTAGATGCTAATATATATTCAAATTATGGTTTCAACTACTTAACTTTGGTGATTCTATCTATTTGGTTGACTATGGTAACTGAATCAAATGAAGGTTTTGATTATTTAAATGAATTATATCTTAGAAAATTGCCAGAATAGATGGATCAACTGTGAGGTTTTTTGCTCCAACAATGACCTAATGAATATATCATAGCTACCATTCTACTAGGTTAACTATGGTGATTCTATCTACTCAACTAAATGCGGTAAACAAATCATATCAGGGTTTCTACGATTTAAGTAAATAATATCATACAAAATGTAATATCACTTAAATGAGTGCATCTTAACAATACTATTAAATCATATTGCATTTCCCAATGCACATATTTCAAATTAAAGGGATGTTAGATCATAACATAAATCTCTATTTAAAGAGAGAGATCAATAGATCATAGATGTCACTGTGAAAATCCTCACAGCAGATCTAAGAGATGATGTATACCTCACAAGAAAGTAATTGATTAAGCAAGAAAATAGAAGAAGAGTGGTCAATGCAATATAATGAGCAACAGAATAATAATATAGTAGAACTCAAATAGAAGCAAAAATACTTCACACACACTAATTAATTAATCACAATATGGACAAATAAATAGTACAATGCATGAGGATTCGAATGCCTAAGGAGGCAATTCGAATTAGCCTTCATGGAGTGATCAAAAGATCACTGGAGTGTCATCGGAGCACAACTAGTAGTCTATCTCATCATCAGTGGAGTCATCAATACTCAAGTAATTGTCAACCATCAATCAAACTGGGTCTAACTGAGTGTGGTAGGTGTAACTGAGTGTAACTGGAACTAACTGAATGAAGGAGGCTCAGTGCAGGGCGCATGAGGAGCTAACTGAAGTCAGAATGGGCAGTCAAGCCTCACTAGAGGTCCATCGGAGTGATACAGTCAGTTGAGAGTCAGTCTAGCCTTAAATCAAGGAGAGAACTGAAAATAACTAAAGATAACTGAATGGTAGGTAAGGAAGGGTGCATTTCTCATGCAGTAGGTGAAAGGAGGGTGCACTAAGCTCTAGGAGGGTTGAAACTGAGTGGAAAGAAGCTCTAGGGGCTAGCTAATTGAGGGCTAGGTGTTGGGACTGATGACTGGAATGCATGCAAATGCATGCAAACGCTAAATAATGCATGCAAACCCTAAAAGTGCATGCATGACGAAAAATGCTGCTAGGACTAGGATGGAGTATAGGAATATCCTAACACCCCCCCTTAATCCATCCCGGGCCCTGGTAACTAGGACCAAAGGTCACCCAATACAATGAATAATAACAGTCAATAAAACGAGGAAATGGGGAAAACCTCATGGGAAAAATACCCCCCCTCAAAATAGACTGTAGGGCACACGCAAAAATAAATGCTCCAAACTCAAGCAGGTGTGATGCTTAGTCATATGTCTGGAGGTATCTTCTTCGTGGGAAGAAGTGGATCATGCTCAAAAGGCATGTGCTTGTACTCTCTCTTCAGATCGAATGTGATGAGAACAAATCCAAAGGTACGAGGAAGATCCTTGAACCTGTGATTCGAATCAGTTGAGGTAGGATCAAAATCATGAATATGCAGATAGTCTTTTGTCTTCTCCTTCGAACCATCATGGGTAAGATTATGCCAAAAAGAACCATCAAATAATAATGATTGCTTGAAAACCAAATCAGATTTAAGACTTGATGAATAGTTTCTTGAGATCTCCTTTGAACCAGCAGGGGTGAGATCAAAACTATCATATGCATGAGAAATTATCCCAAGTAGTAATTGCTTAGAATCCAAATTAGATCCAAGACTTGAATCATGGTTTCTTGAGATCTCCTTTGAACCATGAGAGGTGAGATCAAAACCAATAGATGCATGAGAAATTATCCCAAGCGGATGGCAATGGTTTCTTGAGATCTCTTTTGAACCAGCAGGGGTGAGATCAGAACCATGATGTGCATGAGAAATTATCCCAAGCGAATGGCAATGGCCATATTCTTCAATAACCTTATGAAAGCATGGAATAATGATCATATAGTAGTAAATAAGAGGTGATTGCTTGAGGAGAGCGAATGCATTACCTCCAATAGCTGATTTTACCTCTGAAATAATCATGTGATCATGATGCAAACCAACAGACTCTAGTGCAAGAGAGGATTTAGGACCTTCTACAATATCTAGAGTGTGAGCTGGCACAGAAAGAGAAGAAATTTGGAGCATGAGTGTAGAATCTACAAGTTCTTCTTCTTTGTGAACAACTTCAATATGAGATGTGTTTTATACTGGTTCATGATCAATGAGATCATCAAGGAGGGTGAATGCATCACTTTGCTTTCTCTTGAATGGGTTTGGACCAAATCCTTCATTCTGTTTGCAGTATCTTTCATACAGATGGGCCCATAGCTCTTTTGTAGTTTCAACATCATCAATGATTTGATAAAACATGTATTCAGGCAAAGTAGACATCATTCTTCCAAAGGCCATGTCACCTTTATTCAACTAGTCAATATTCTCTTCAGAGGATTCGAACTCTCTTTCAAAATAACAATCAAAGAGATCATGGCTCTTCAAATATGCTATCATTTTTGGTTTCCATTCATCATAGTTGAATGGAGAAAGAAGAGGGATTTCTTCTAATTCATTGAAGCTGTAGAAGACCTGCAAAAACAATAGAGAATATCTGCAACTGCTACTGCTGCATAAATGCAGAAACTGATGCAACTGATGCACTCGAAATCTTGATAATAACCTTCAAAAAACTCTCAGGAATGGAGACAAACAATACTCTCAACATGCTCTGATACCATGTGAAAATCCTCACAGCAGATCTAAGAGATGATGTATACCTCACAAGAAAGTAATTGATTAAGCAAGAAAATAGAAGAAGAGTGGTCAATGCAGTATAATGAGCAACATAATAATAATACAGTAGAACTCGGATAGAAGCAAAAATACTTCACACACGCTAATTAATTAATCACAATATGGACAAATAAATAGTACAATGCATGAGGATTCGAATGCCTAAGGTGGCAATTCGAATTAGCCTTCATGAAGTGATCAAAAGATCACTGGAGTGTCATCTGAGCACAACTAGTAGTCTATCTCATCATCAGTGGAGTCATCAATACTCAAGTAACTGTCAACCATCAATCAAACTGAGTCTAACTGAGTGTGGTAGGTGTAAGTGAGTGTAAATGGAACTAACTGAATGAAAGAGGCTCAGTGGAGGGCGCATGAGGAGCTAACTGAAGTCAGAATGGGCAGTCAAGTCTCATTGGAGGTCCATCGGAGTGATACAGTCAGTTGA
Source organism: Larix kaempferi (assembly GCA_027924585.1). Classification (NCBI taxonomy): domain Eukaryota; kingdom Viridiplantae; phylum Streptophyta; class Pinopsida; order Pinales; family Pinaceae; genus Larix; species Larix kaempferi. Next base: position 1,310,215 of record BSBM01000937.1, read on the forward strand.
GAGTCGGTCTAGCCTTAAATCAAGGAGATAACTGAAGATAACTAAATGGTAGGTAAGGAAGGGCGCCTTTCTCGTGCAGTAGGTGAAAGGAGGGTGCACTAAGCTCTAGGAGGGATGAAATTGAGTGGAAAGAAGCTCCAGGGGCTAGCTAACTAAGGGCTAGGTGCTGGGACTGATGACTAGAATGCATGAAAATGCATGCAAACCCTAAATAATGCATGCAAACCCTAAAAGTGCATGCATGACGGAAAATGCAAATAATGAAAATGCTGCTAGGACTAGGATGGAGTATAGGAATATCCTAACAGTCCCTCAGTGTAAGTGAATCAGATTCTATCTACTCGGCTAACTATATAAAAACTAAATCAAATAAGGGTTTCGAATATTTAACTAAACGATATCATACCAAATGGCCAAAACTGAATTATATCTTACAAAATGGTTGAAACACGTGGATGGAAATCTTTGTCCAGAGCAAACGAATTAACCATTGAGTTTTTTGGCTCCAACAATGACTTAAAGATAGGTTGAACTCCTAGATTCCATTTAATAAGTGTTGTTTCTATTAATTAGATTAGGGTTTCAACTATTTAACTGTAGTGATTCTATCTACAATTGTAGGTAGTTCTTTAGATTCTTTTTGAATTTGTACAAGGTGAAGATATCAAGCCACAATTACTTCAAGTTAAATATTTCATGTACAAACACTGACTACCAAATTACCACATTATAACAAATTAGATGTCAATATATAGTCAAAACAATAATTGAATCATATTAGGGTTTTGTTTAGTTAATTATGGTGATTCTATCTACTCAGCTAACTATCATGGTAAATGAATTATATTAGGGTTCAAATTATTTAACTATGGTGATTCTTTCTACTTGGCTAGTTGTGGTAACTGAATCAAATTAGGGTTTTGACTATTTAATCATGGTGATTCTATCTACTTGACTAACTATGGTAACTAAATCAAATTAAGGTTTTGACTATTTAGCTAAATGATATCATACAAAATGTAATATCACTAAAATCAATACATTTTAACAATACTATTAAATCTTATTGCATTTACCAATGCACAGATTTCAAATTAGAGAGATGTTAGATCATAGCACAAATATCCATTGAAGACATAAATCAATAGATCATAATGTCCTTTAGTGTAATTAACGCATCTAAAAGAACATTCCTAAAATCAAGCAATGCAATAATGATATGATACAAAATGTAATATCAAGGACATCAATGCATCTTAACAATACTATTAGACCATATTGAATTTCTCAATGCATAGATTTCAAATTGGAAGGATGTTATATCATAACACAAATATTCATCTAAATACCTAGATTAATATATCAGGGACATCAATGCATCTTAACAATACTATTAGACCATATTGAATTTCTCAATGCATAGATTTGAAATTGGAAGGATGTTATATGATAACGCAAATATTCATCTAAAAACCTAGATTAATATAACATAGATGCCCCCAAGTGTAAGCAATGCATATATATTTCCTTACTTAATTGCACCTAGAAATTTACCCAATTATTGATTAATTTGCAATCATTACAAAACTAATATCTAACTATTATTTACTTAACCTTATGTAATCAGATATTTTTCCCGTTATAACATGTAAATCCTACAAATAGGAAAAAATGGTTTTAATAAATTAATTATGATGTAAAATCGTTATTTACCCAAAACTAATATTAACAAATATATAATCCAATATTTTCCATTATCATTGTCCTACGGCCAACTATTCCAATTTGGAATCGTGTTTTAAGTGATAACACATAAATCCTACAAATAAGCGTAAGTTGCATTATGATTGATTAATTATGATGTAAAATAGTTGCAATTTACCTTGATTAATTTACAATTATTACAAAACTAGAATCTAAATCCTTGTTCTATATTAACTTAACAATACATAATCCAATATATTTTCCATAACTATTCCAATTTGGAATTGTGTTGTAAATGATAACACATAAATCCTATTAATAGAAAAAAATTGCATTAATTAATTAATTATGAAGTAAATTAGTTATTTACCTAGAACTAATATCTTCAATCTAGCAGTCAAGCAAGGCTTCCCTAAACCTTGGACTCTGATCCTTATTGTACGCAATTTTAAAAGCAACGATAAAAATAACCCCTCTAATTATGGGGCCATTATTATTAGCTTTCTCTTAAACAAGGTAGATGGTATTACTTTGGAAAATAAGATCAACATATGGCTATAAAGTCAAGGTAAAAGGGTTAAAGGACAAGTCGTTTTTAGAAGGTATCATTCCACCATAGACTGCCTCATTACTCTCAGGATCATTACGGAGGAATGTTGCAATAATAGTGCGTAGAAATAACTTGTGGAAAATATTAAAAGAGTTAAAGTTTCCATTGAGTTCACAGCCACTACAATAAGGTTGTACGAGAATGCAATTGCCGAGTTTAAGAACATTGAGATTTGGTCAGAAGATATTAATTGTAATATAGGATTTAAGTAAGGTTGACCCCTCTCCCCTACTCTTTTTGGTATATAGATTGATATGTTAGAAGCTTTTTTAGTAGAGATAAGCTGAACTGGCACAACATTTGCAAGAGTTGTCATCATTCTCCTTGTTTATGTTGATGATACCATTCTTATGGAAATATGTCTCCTTGATCTTGATAAGCAATTAAGAATTCTCAAGGATTTTTGCTTTGGTATGAGCATGGCCATCAATATTGTCAAAACTGAAGTTATGTTGATAAAATCTAATAAGGTCACTTATGCTCATTTGTTTATGATAATAGAAACTTGGATGAAGTGAATTCCTACAAATATCTTGGGATTGATATCCATCACAAGCTTAATAGGAACTACAACATCGAGAAAAGGATGAATGGAGGGTGAAAATATTATTTTGTTCTTGAAAACAATTGTATGTCAACAAACATTGTGATGTGGGATAAAAAGGAAATTCCTCCTTGAAACTCTCGTCATGCGTGTTCTCTTGTCTAGGTGTGAATTTTGGGGTTGCAAACTCTCTAGAAAATGTTGGAGAAGGATTGAGCAAATCCCGAAGCATTTTTTAACTTACAAACTTAATACACCATATCCTAGTCTCCTCATGGAAGTGGTTCTTTCCCCCATTGGGAGTATAGCTATGACTAGGTACCTAATGTACCTAGTCATACACCATATCCTAGTCTCCTCATGGAAGTGGTTCTTTCCCCCATTAGGAGTATAGCTATGACTAGGTACCTAATGTACAAGAAAATAAATAAATAACTTGGGAGACCAAGGACTCTTGAAAATGATTTAAATTCCAGTCAAAAACACCTAAGGCTCAAGTGAGGTTAGCATAAAGATTCCATGTATTGGTTAAATATGTTGGGAATTAACGAAAAAGTCACTTTGCAAAATATAGATGGTATTAAAAATATCATTACTTCGAAGTTCAAAGAGAATTTGCGGTGTGATAAAAATTTAGAGGATAAAATAAAATTGAGATATTGCAAGGAGGTCATTAACCCTAATCTTGAAGATCAAAATTATCTCTATGTTTAACTGGCGTAATGAAGAAGATCCACATGGCTAAAATAAGAACAAAATCTCATGAGATGCATAGGGAAATAGGGCATTGGGCCTTCCATAAATCTTTGTGGGATGAAAGGATCTGTCATCTTTGTGAGACTATGAATGTTGAGGATGAAAAACAATTCCTCTTAGATTTCCCTATGTACACACACATATGATCTTAGTTTCAAAATTGTTTTCCATGATCTTTTGTATTTTTCATTGCATCAAGTATTTGAAACCAACTCTTTGAGCAGAAACCCATTTCATCTCCAGGGAAGCAGAACTAGCAAGAATTTTTATGAAGAAACCACCATGGTAAATTATGTCCATATGCAAAGATAAGAAAGGTATTCAAAATTTTTGTTATAATACAAACCTATCTAACCTTCTATCTCATCAAAATTATAGTAATTTAGTAACACTCCTCTCCAATATTTTTTAGCACATAAATAAAACTCTAAAGCAAACTAAGTAGTGCCTTATTTTCCTTTCTTAAGGTCGAATAGACCGAACTTGGTGTAAGAGGACTTTAACTATCATCATCATCATCATTAACATAACAATACATAATCCATTATACTTTCCATTATAATAGTTTGGGCCTCAACTATCCCAATTTGGAATTGCTTTGTAATTGATAACACTTAAATCCTAAAAATAGGCAAAAGTTGCATTAATTAATTAATTGTGAAGTAAAGAGTTGCAATTTAGCCAATTATTGATTAATTTGCAATTAGTATAAACTAATATTTAACTCATTTTTATATTATTAAGGTAACAATACATAATCCAATAATCTTTCCATTATAATTGTGTAGGGGGCAATTATTCCAATTTGGAATAATGTTGTAAATGAGAACACATAAATCCTACAAATAGGAAAAAGTTGCATTCATTTATTAATTATTCTTGATATGCATGCCATAGTTATATAAGGTTTGACTTTCACACAAACCATATGCACCATGTTTTGAATATATCAAAACAACACAAGACTAAGTAAATTTTTTTTAACATGTAAAATATTTAAGAAAAAAAAAAGTTTACACCTCAAAAAATTGGATCCCTCTTGATGCTTGGTAAATATAGATTTAAAATGAATCTATCTTGGTTTTATAAAAAATATATATATATTTATTTTTAGAACCGACATGTGTCCCAACACTATTACAAGCGACACATCTCACCCCGTTATACAACCCACAACAAGTCATGGATCTCCTTTCATATCCTTCCATATACATTTTATGCATAAAGATCTTACATGGATGTTCTCAGTGTTAATGTGCCTTGAGTCTACCTCATTGATGAGGTACAAAGATAAAGGGGTAGTTCACTAGAGATGCAATTATATATGATCAAGGTTTTATATGTCTACTTACCCCATGTTCGCTTATGGTATATTATAGTTTTTAACCATTTCCATTGCAAAATCTGAAGTAAATAATCGGGAACTAATTGTATGAAATTGTAACACTCATTGTGACTAAAATAAGTAACAACTCATGATTCGTGGGTGGTGAACGTTGGTAGGATCACTTCTTTTTATGGGCATTTACTTATACATAATTTTTTTCTAATTTTTTATATTAATAACTTTCCTAAATCATAAAGCCATATTAAATCAATTTTATAAATCACGAACCCCTCGACATCGAATAAAGTTTTGATATATTATAAAAAAATAAAATTGTAGTTTTAAATTCTCATAATAAGTTACCTCTTTGTTATTGAAAATCGGTGTTATTGTTTAATGATATTTAAAAATTCATCCATGTTTAAAATACTTTAAAGATATACTTTTTAATACCATAGTAACATAAAATCTGCAGGTTTGTGAGGATTAATTCTTGGGCCGCAGGGTATTCGGCTGTGGTTCAATCATCATTAAACACCTTTATCCTGTCCCACAACTTGTTCATTGGTCTTCCCCGCTGCATAAAGAAGGCTTATTTAGTTCTGCATAGTGGATGAGATAGTTCAGCTATAAAATTTAGTAATAGAAGTAGATTATGTGTATATATTACTTTTTAATTAAATATTTACAAATATACCATAAATTTATAGAAACATTTTTATAATAAAATAAAACATATATTTAAAATACAAAAATATAAAATCTCAACAATATTGAATATGGTTGAGAGATAACAAGTAGTTATTATTAATCATTATTTTAATAAAAAATATGAAATTGAATGAGATTTCAATTTTTTAATGTTTAAATCATTAAAATTTTATTTTTTTAAATTAGTTTTCAAAATTTAATTATTCACAAAAAAGAATCTATATCCATATTATACTACATTGTAAATTAAACGAATTTAAATTTATACCATCAAATTATACTACTATACTTTTTACTAACACTTAGGAAATAGTAGAATGACTAAAACATAATACTCCAAACCGCCAGCACTACCCTGGTAGTCTTCATCTCCTCCCCTTCTCCTACGGCCAAGACTCCATCTTTGATCCGTGAATCTAAAATGTGTGAAGATCAACCCCATCCGAGTCAAATTAACTTAATTACGGTTAATCTAACACTTACCGATATAAATATATATTTTTGTATAATTCAATATGCATTTGCTATAAGGTTTTTATTATAATAACATAACGTCAACCATACATGATTACTGAGGAAGAAAATGATTTTACGGAAGGAATATGAGATATATTGGTAGAAAATACCATATTTAAAATGTTTGTGATGATGTATTACAACGATACGAAATTATGTCTAACAAGAATTTTAAATATATATAATTTAAAATGTTTGTGACTATGTATTATAATGATGATATTTTAAATGGAAAGTAAAAGATTAATTGTATGTTCATTTTGAAAGTTAAGTAGTTAAGCATCAATAGTTTATATATGAAGTATTTTTAAAAATGGATATTTTTGTGTAGAGGGATATTCATAAAATGGGAGAACATGATCGAGAAGGTTTTTTTTCAAATTACATATCTCCACTTGGTTATTCAAATCTCTTTACAAGTGTTTTTTTAGTAATTCCTTGCGCATGTGAACATAAGATCATAAACATTAAATATTATACAAAGGTTTAAATTAAGAAAATGGATATTTTTGTGTAGAGGGATATTCATAAAATGGGAGAACATGATCGAGAAGGTCTTTTTTCTAATTACATATCTCCAATTGGTTATTCAAATCTCTTTACAAGTGTTTCTTAGTAATTCCTCACCCCTATGAAGATAAGATCATAAACACTAAGTATTATACAAAGGTTTAGAATTAAGAGTGATGCTAAGGATATAGATGACATATTGATAAATATGTAAATAAATTAGGGAGGAGGTTTTCTCTTTTTAATGATACTTGTGTGTCACATCCCCTCCGACCCAAATGGCCGATCGGAGACTGTGATCCAATTTTTTTCCTCCAAAACCATTGATTGGGTGCCCATACACACAGTTGGAGAACTCGAGTCCGCAACAATGGATCCCGAAACGCGCATCCCACACAACGATTCCCGAAATGCGAATCCCGCACAATGGATCCCGAAATGCACATCCCGCACAACAATTCCCGAAAAGCAAATCCCGCAACAATGGATCCCACAGTTTCGGGTTCGGGATTGCGAGAAGTCCAAACACTTAGCGCAAGTTTTGGCGAACCCGCAACCTGAACCCCGAAACCCGGTTTCAACTGCTCCACCACGGGGGTGGTCACCCCGAAACCCGAAACCCGCAAAGTCGGGTGCGGGGTTGCGGGAAGTCTAAATCCCATAATGCGAGCTTTGACGAGCCCGAAACTCAAAACCCGCTACTTTCAGGTTCGGGATTGCGGGTGGCCCAAAACTCTCAATGCGGATTTGGCATGCCCACAACCCGCAACCCGCGGAATCATGCGTGCGGAACCCTGTTTTTGCAAGGTTAACTTCATCAATCTTCCAAGGGGCATAACTCCTCCCTCCAGTGTCCAAATGGGGCAAGGTCGGTACCGTTGGAAAGCTCTTGGAGAGCTCTATCCAATGGTAGCATCCCCTTGGCCAAGTGAGGCATCTAACCACTTCATTTCCTTCTCTGAAGTTCTGTTCTTACTTACACTTAAACATTCCAACCTTATACCATTCTGTCAGAATATCTTCCTCACCCATCTGACCGTAGAGGATTCTGAGACACTCCCATGCTTCCTTCTTTCCCAAGGATCAAATGATAACATACATTTCCTTCACAGGGTTAGTAAACATACACATTCATTACCAAAACAATGGAACTCTATCATGCATCATCACATATAAAATGCATCCACAAACTTAACTCACACATCTATCATATGCAAGAATTACAAGCATTAGTTCCTGCAATACAAGATAAATACACACAGTGGATTCACCTTGTTACTCAGGCCTGTCCATGACTTCATGTCAACCATTCATATAACCATACATACAACAATTCCATGATTATACAAACATTCATCACAATAATGAAACCACATCATTTACCATGACAGAATACTTATCTTTGAATTCTGAAGCAACTGGCTAAGTGAGAGCAATGTTCCACCCAACCTTAGATCTCTGTCCAACCTATACTCTTTCGGCTGAGAGATCACCCCCGAGCTAGGCAGTGTATCCACTAAGGAGGGCTAATAGGTTCTCTCAGAGTCAAGGCTCCATTCACATGCTAAACCAGTGAGTTCAACCAAGCATTCACATGCTAAACCAGTGAGTTGGGTTTACCAAGCATTCCAGGGCACCTACCCATGCTAGCCAACCTACAGGGGTTCTTCAACACACAAGGGTAATAAGGAGGCATTGCTAAACCAGTGAGTTCAACCACAGAACTATAGGCATCTCAGCACTCAGTTGACCTGGCACCCACAATACCTACCACATCCAACACAAGGAAGACCTACTGCACAATCACACAGTCTCTCAAGGCATCTTCCCTTCCAGTGCTATTCCAGGATGGGTATAGAAAGGTCTAGTTGCTCACAGCCGACCTAGCACCCACAATACCTACCACATCTAACACAAGGAAGATCCTATCATTGTTGTACAGTCTCACAAGGTCTTTCCCTTCCAGTGCTATTCCAGGATGGGCATAGAAAAGTCCAATCACTAGTTCATTGAGACTATAGCCTTCACTGAGTTTCTCCAGCAATCCAACCTTTCTCCCACAGTTTACAACAAGGCATATCCCGACTTGGGGTCTTCCCACGATTGCTCTGCGCAAACCACTCTGCAACCTTCTCTATTGACTCTACCTGTTGTTGTACCAGGGTTCTTCACACATGGTGTCACGGCTGCTCGTTCTTGGGTAGTTCTCACACACAGGGGCACGCTACTTACAAGAAAACACGTAGGTGAATCCTCTGCGAGGGTCAATAGTCTCAACAATGGTAGCGCTAGCGTTCCAAAAATAGGGAACTGAGAGTGCGTGAGTTCTGAATGGATGAGTGTGTGTGTCTGAATCCTTTCCCCCCCTCGGTTCACAACAGGCTCTACGAGTTCTCCCAGGCAGTTCGATGCCTTCCCGCACAAGCGATCAGAGCCATGCCCTGCCATACGAAATCGCAAGCATGCTCCATACTCCATCGGATCCAGCAATTGGTTCTCAACTACTCTCTGAAATCGCATTAATGTCAACAGGGAGTTCAAACGGGTTCTCAGTCAGACGTGTGGCAACATGGTCAACCAATCCCAAACCCCCTCACCTCTCCCTAGTGGATACACACAACCCCTTTCTTGTTCATTGCCTCCTTAGCCAGCTTCTTGGTTATTTTATTCGTTCAGTAATAATTACATCATTTACATTCTTCATGGCTTAGCAGCCCATGAATAATCAAACTGCATCAATATTTGCCTAAGCAATAAACCGAAACATCCACTAGTGGGGCCTTGGCCTTGAGCTCCACACTAGGGCATTTACACATACTGTACATAAGCAGTATTTACATCAAGAGCAAAATGGGGTATTACAACTCCCTCTCCCTTAAAATAACACCATCCTCGTTGTTCTCAAAACTGAACAAAAATGGAAATGCCTCCCTCATGGCATCCTCCAGCTCCCACATGGCTTCCTCTGGGCTAAGGTGCCTCCATTGCACCTTTACCTGCCCTATGGCCTGGCTCCGGAGCAAGGTAACCTTCCTATCAAGGATGCACGTAGGCTCCACCTGGAACTCTCCCTCTGGTTCCACCTGTATCACATGCCAATCAATGATATGATTAGGATCATGTACATATTTCTTAAGTAAAGATACATGGAAAACATTATGAGCTTTCATGTTAGCAGGCAATGCAATTCTATATGCAACTGGCCCTATCCTATTAAGGACTTCAAATGGACCACAATATCTTGGTGCCAACTTGGCACAACTTCCCAATTTCATGGAACTCTTCCTAGGTCTCACTCTCAAGTAGACATGATCCCCAGTTTGAAACTCCTTATGCACTCTTTTCAGATCTGCATAACTCTTCTACCTATCCTATGCTGCCTTCAGATTCTGCCTGATCTTAACAACTTCCTATTCCATTTCCTCAACCATCTCTGGTCCAAGCACTACTCTGTTCACTGGGCGAATTAACTTTAATGTTTATTTTTAAATATATAGTGAGGAGATATTTCATCTTGATATGACGGAGGGGGATCGACTCTGGTTAGGGTTAGAGATGGTTGGAGACTAGGGTTTACAGGGGTTGTTGGCGGTCGCTTCTCGGGTTGCGGGCTCTGGTGATGGACCTGACAATGGTCAGCGCCACAGGCCCCATGTATCGATTACCATGATTGGGTGGACAGTAAGCTGGTGGTGACAGAGTACACATGGGATTGGTGGATGGGTGGTTTGTTACTGCAAGCGATTGAAGCTCACGGTGAAATGCTTGTTGCTATGGTGCAGTTTCGATTTTTACTGTGTTTGGTGAAGTTTTACTGTTACTGTTTTCTTAACCTTTTTTTTACTGATCCTGGAGCATGAAGCCCAGCTTGACTATTCCTTTGACCACCTGGATAGTGAGGAGATTTGGTCGACGACAACTAGCACGGCGTTGGATGAGGTGGCGGTTCTTTGCTCGAAAAGAGTAACCGGGGTTTCATCCGCACCATTTGCATCTACTTTGTCTGAGTCAAGGTTTCCCCCCTCGAATTTCTTGGTTTCCTTTCTGTCCTCTCCGTCTCAGGCTACGCTCCTTACTGTTCCATAGGAGAATGTTTTAGTCAATTCGCCTCTGCCGGATGGTATTGATGTACCTATCTGGACTCCTGGACATGTTGTTAAGGATTTTGATGGATGTTGTGGGACGGATGGAGGGTTGAAGCAAGGGGTTGGTGTGTTGCCAACCACTACAACAAAACCTGTGTTTAGCGTCTCTTTTAGCTCCCTTTTTTGCATCCACTAACACTTTTAGTGTATTTTTCATCATTTTTTGGAAAAAATTGGCGCTTTTCCACAGGATGGCGCTTTTAATGGCATTTTTTGCTTCTTCTTTTTAAAGTAGACGCTATTTTAGATGCTAATTAACATCCCAATTAACGTCCAGAAAAGTGTCCATAATTACTTCTAGAATAACGTCCAGAATAGCGTCCATAATAACTTCCAGAATAACGTCCAACATAGCTTCTAGAATAGTGCCAGGCATAGCTTCCAGAATAGCGCCAAGCATAGCACCAGGTGTAGAGCCAGGGATTACCCTAGGAATTGCGCCAGGAAAATCATCTAACATAGTGCCAGGTATAGAGCCAAGTATAGCACCAGGAATTGCGCCAAGAATTTTTAAAGGAATTGCATCAAGAAAACTCCAATGTTGCGCTAGGGAAAGCACCAGGCATGTTGACATAAGTAGCACCTAGATTCCAAATTTTTATTCGAGGTTAAACCAATAAAGTATTACATGAAACAATGCTAGTGTGATTGACCACACATCAAGTATCACTGCAATAATGAATAGTCACTTGATAGATCTAGCTTAGATCTAGTATAGATATAGTATTTTATGCCAATTACATGCATATTTTATACATGTTTATAGAAAGGTTTGAGGAAGGTTTTTCTTTGTCTATATGTGTGTAGGTTGATCATCAAGTGGATCTAGAGCCAATTCAACCTGATCTACACCAATCATGGCCATCATCAAAGGAGCACTTATAAGCTAAGGTGAGTTAATCTTTATTCCTTATTTTCTCATGTGGTGTATGTGATTGATTAGATCTAGTGATGGAAACATATTGGTATATTGCCCCTGTCTATCTTAGGTCTTGGGAAAGTGATCCAAGGAAGTTTCCATATTTCCACATGGTGGAAATATTCATCACACATAAAGATGAATATTTTAGGGCCTGCAACCTCATTTTTTATTCCTAAACCCTGCAAAAGGCCCTAAGAACCATCCATGGCATTTGAAATATTTCAACAACAATCGTATGATCCATGTAGGACAATTATTCCCTCTATATGCAATGTGTGGTGGTTTTTTATTGTGTTCATGATATGTGAACAATAAGCCTCTTTTAGGCCCTAATACATTTTTTTCCTCCTTGAACCATGTTCATGACCCTAAAAACCATCCCCGATGTACAAAACCATGTAGTGACCTTTGTTCCTTGACCATTGAGGTAGCCCTCCTCCTTTGAAAGTTTAGTGTACTATGATTGAGCAAATAAACATAATTGGCCCAATCCTCTTCTAGCTCTCTTAAAACATGCAGTGTGCATGGTCCATGAGCATTAAAAGCCTCTTCTAGGCCCTAAGAAATCAGTGTCCCCCCTTGAACCATGCCCAATACATCGAGAACCATCCTTGATGCTTAAAAACTTGTAATGGCAACCATGCATCACTTGTAGGACAAATATTCTCTTTAGAGGTATGTGTGGTGATATTGGACCATGGAGTTTAAGGAAACATAGGGTATAAGGCCATATGAATTTCCTAAGGGGATCATGGGCCATTACAACACCCTAAAACACTATATAGGCCCTACATAGGGACTCTTTTAAGTGTCCAAGACATGGACGCTCGAGCCTCATCATTCTCATCCACTTCCTCACTATTCCTTATCATCATCCTCATCCTCATCATTGGTACCATCATCCTTACCATCATCATCATTGTCATCGTCATTTTCATCATCATCATCATCGTTGTTGAGGTTTTTCAAACCAATTAAGTTGGTTTCCACAGTCCAAGCCATGATCCAGGGTCAAAATATAGAGTCATACACCATAACAATTTTCTTTATGGATCATGGGCCATCCATAGGGCCCCTAAACATCACATGATTCCCAAGTAAAGAATACTTAGATTACAAGTGGGGCATGATAGCCATTTTTATATTTACAACATTAAGGATGGTTCTTGGAGCCTAATCCATGGTGTTAGATCAAAATATAGGTTATTAGAAAAGGAAATTATCTAGGTTATTAGGACAGTCCAAGCCATGATCCGGGGTCAAAATACAAAGTATTACACCTTAATATTTTCCTTTATGGATCATGGGCCAAGCATAGGGCACCTAACCATCACATGAGTCCCACACAAAGAATCCTTAGATTACAAGTCTTAATACAAACTAGAAATAAGAAAAGGATTTTGTAAGGATGTGAAATGTTTTATACAGTGTTTGAAGGAATAAAATGAAATAACAATACAAACTCCTTTCATAAAACTTTCAAAGGTATGTTTTCCCTCAAATTGAGATATGCGTGCCATTACGAGTTTTTTAGCACATGAGTTAGGTTCATAGGTGATATGTGTACTTATGTGCAAGGTTGGAGCTTTGTGGGCGATATATCCATCATTTCTATCTCTATCATTTCTTTCATCACGTTGTCTCTCCATTTTAGTACTCTACTTGCAATTTAAACTCAATAAATTTTCTCTCTCTTGATTGATAGATCCGGGTTTAAGTTTTAAGTTTTTATTTTATAGACGAACATCGATTTTTTAATTACTTTTCATAATATTGTTATCTAGAATGAAATCTGTATTGTTATTTTTACCGCATGCATCTCTTTAACAAAATTTGTATTGAAGGCGGTATCTATTGTAGTACAAGTCTTTGTCTACCAACTAGACTCTTAGGAATTTCACTCTCAAAATGACCTATGAAGGCATGTTGACTACAATCAAAAGATATAACAAGCTTCTTTATATTCAACAACATAAATTTGAACAAGGGTGTCAGGACCAGAACCATGACTTTGTGAGAAAATTTTGGCTCTTTATTTGGTGCTATTATTCTCTTTGGTCACTGGATTATGAGGAACATTGACTCATAGAAATCCTTCTAAAGGTTAAGAAGAAGAATCTGATTCTCGTAGGGGAAAAAGAGCCAGAAGCTGTAACAAAAGAACTTGTGCAGAGAATAGAAAAAGGTGAAACTCTAGTGCAGCTTCAAGGTTTGCAAATCCTTCCTATTGAAACAGATACATCCGCTTTTTGTTCTAGAAACAAAGATAAAGACCACATTGCTATGAAGTTCAGGTAATTGGACCAAATGATGGAAGGGCATTTGAATAAGGGTATAATTCTTAACGTGGGTAATTTAAAGTGGCTTGTAGAGCAGCTCAAGGCAGGAGGAGAACTGATAGGGTTGTCAGTATCATCTTCTGTGCAACAAGTTGTTATGAAATTGAACCAATTGTTAGCTTGGTATGGGGGAATTGGTAGACTATGGCTGATTGGGATTTCGACGTGTGAAACATACCCGCATTTTCAATTATATCATCCTTCTATGGATAATTATTGGGACCTACAGCCTCTACCTACTGTTTCCAAACCAGCTCCAAGATTGTTTCCTAGGTTCTCCCTTGTTTCTTCCTTCTGCTTTCCAAGTTCTGTTGTTATTTTAGTGTAGGAAAATAACATTTATGTAGGAAAATTCCTATTTTAGTTGACAATACAAATGTAGAACATCACATACCTTTTCCATTTTAGATTAGGTGCTAATTTTATCTTTAGTTAAATGTTGGTCTGTTTTAGACTAGGCACTTTTGACCTAGGCTTGCACTTGGAAATGTATATTGAAATACACAGTTTTGCATTGTCAAGGTTGTCGGGAATTCATAACTGAAGGGTATTTAGCTCAAGAAAGTTTCCTAGGACTTATCCATTAAGATATGCATTCATGCATTGCTAAGCCAAGCAAATATTCATGACCTAGGGGTATCCATTTTGTTGAATTCACCAAGGATTTGCACTTGACCTCATTTGTTGAAATTAGATTCATAAGAGAGGAAAATCAATTTTGTGAATTCGCTTGGGGCATGGCCATTGAGACACACAATCGTGCATTGTTAAGGTTATTGTGCTTCACAATAGAGAGATCTCTATTATTCCATATTGAAACAAGACTTGATTATGGCCTTGTAACTTGAGATACACTTTTCTACATAATTAAGGCTTTTGGGACTTTATGATCTCAATGTGCCTATTTAGTCAAATTCAACCATGACTTGCACTTGGGCTTGTCCATTGAGATACACATCCATGTGTCATCAAGGTCATTAGGGATTCATCATTGAGGGGCATTCATAACACCAAATTCCTTTGAGATGTGCCCATTGGAACTTATCTATTGAGATATGCCTTTGTTTGTCTTCAAGGTCACCGAGACTTCACAACTAATTGATATATATATTTGCAATGATATTTTCTATAAATAAATTGTGTTGGAGTTTAGAAGAATCCCAACATTTTTAGAAGACACTCCACTCATCATCAAATGATAATAACAAATTTAATTGAAAATATATATATCTTGTCAAATTCATTTGGATCTTGTACATGGTCTTATTTATTAAAAAATACAGTTATGCATTGTTAAAATTGTTAAGACTTCACTACAAAAAATATATATTTTTCCAAATTCACCTAAAAAATTACATCTAGCCTATTCTATTGAAAAATATGTGTTTGTACATCATCAAAAGCTCAAACTTCCACCAAATTTGAATGCATTCAGATTCTTGACCTAAAAAAAACCTTTTTTTACACTTGGAGTAAGTTTGACTACCATGGGGCACAACCCTGTATTTCTCAATTTGAATTGATAAAATGCAAGTTATTTCTTTATCTCTATTGGTTTCAAATACAACTCTATCACTAGCGCTCAACTAAAGCAAAAAACAAGGCACAACCTTTAGGAATCCCAAAGAAAACCTCAAGATTGGTGCACACCATCATTAAATATCTCACCACACTTATAAGTTAGTACAACTCCATATTGGAAAGTGCTTGGATGCAAACAAACCCCTTGTCCATAAATATGTAACCTCCTAGTTATTGAGTAAAAATTTCTAAGCAAAAGATCTTCCTCAAGGATAATATGTCCTATTCCCAAGAAGAAGCTCCTCTTAATGTGTTAGGTTTACCCCCCCTTTGGGATTATTTGGCATTGTATCTCCTCCTTAATGTGTTAGGTTTATCTCCCTTTGGGCTTATTTGGAGTTGTATCGACATCCTTATGACATGGATTATCACTCTTGATAGAGCACACATTAAGAAACCAAAATTTGCAGCAGACCCCGTTGACCATGAAGATTATCCAGTTGCAAGGGAAAAGGTAGCTTTGGCGCCAGGTAAAGTTCCATATCGAGGTTCCTGTGCTAGGAGTCGGGGCATATTTAGATCCTGTGTAAGTGCCCACCATAGAATTTGCACCAATTTAAGAGCATATAGGGAAAATCCAATTTTATTAATTGATTTGTTCCTCACCCTCTTTATGTTAGGTGAGCCATCCTTCCTCACCCTCAGTAGGTCTCGTGTTCTCTTATTGTGCAGTATTAATGGCTAGTCATTCTCGGACTCTTACACTGAATAAATTGCTCGATACACCAACCCTTATCTAATCCCTTAGGCAACCATCCATTGTTTAGAAGGGTGCATCTCAGGTAGGAGGAGGGTGCACTAGCTAAAGGGATCTAGGATTAGATCTTCCCCTTGGGATAATCATTTTGTTGAGGGCGCATTAGCTAAGGCACAACATATCCATCACCACTCAATCACCCCTGTCCAAGTCGTGATTCTCTCAGGAGGAGGGTTGCATCATTATTTATGCGTTTGGGTTGTTTCAGAATCCATTTCATGGCATTAAAATTAGTCTTACATCTTCTACTATTAGTGTTGTCATATTTGCAAAAGGGTTTGAGAAAGAGGTCTAGGTGCCTCTTCTTTCCCAATCATTGTCAGCTGCCAACACCAAGCTAATTTGAGCTCTTAAGGAGTCTACATATCAAATAGGTGGTGTTGCTTCTTGTTGACAGTCACATATAGGCATTGAGGACTCTATAGAGAATATATATTCAACAAGAAAGTACAACCATCTCCAGGTTTGAGATCGTTTCTATCAGTTTGCCCAAAATCTTATACTGCTATTATTTTTAATATGTATTGCAACATGCTATTAATGAATTTATGAAATATTTGTATGTGCCATTGCAAGTACTTTTACTATATGGATGTTGTGGAAACATATACAAATCCAAATAATCATCACAACAAACAAAACTATTTCATAACATTCACATTTAGAAAGGGGATTCAAGCTACAGTAGTTTGCACAACAAGTGTTTGATGAAAGTCAACACTCAAAAGTATTGAAGAACTCGGGTCAGATTGATAGAAAGCTACAATAGTTTGTTGTTGAAGTGTTTGACCAAACCTTTAAGACAAAAATATCAACCATAGAAGGTCATTAACCATTCAAATCTAGTTAGGAACACTACATAGCAATAAGTAACAGGTTCAAAATATTGCCCAACTCTATGTATATAAGCCCAATAAAGCCAAAGGTTGTTGTCTAAACCTATCCGCAACAAGTAATCTTCATGAAAACTCTGAAATTGAATAGGATGAGCTAATCCCCTTGAAGTCACCCTGTTGCTGAAATAGATCTCATTGATATTTATTAGCAATATACTTTAGCATCCTAATAAATAAAAACACTTATCTATGTGCCCAAATTGATTTGGATTGATAGAGAACTATGGGTTGTCTCACTTTTGTCCTACTCTGTGTGTTGTCATAGTTCATTGAATTCCACCCACTTTCAACCTTGGTTTCTCCTCAACCGTGGATTCTTTACCATGTCAGT
This sequence comes from Larix kaempferi, assembly GCA_027924585.1. Taxonomy (NCBI): domain Eukaryota; kingdom Viridiplantae; phylum Streptophyta; class Pinopsida; order Pinales; family Pinaceae; genus Larix; species Larix kaempferi. The sequence continues at coordinate 1,327,864 of BSBM01000937.1, forward strand.
TTTTAGTTTTACACACACGTGTAGATAGATAAGAGTACAAATAGAATGAGAGAGAATGGATTAACTCATTATTCAATGACTCTTTACATGTTTACACTATAGGACACAGAGAGGAGTAGTAATATAACTCCTCAATACGTAATCTTTTAATGACTACACTGATTAACTCACGATTACCTCACTTTATTATTAATACTTATACGTCTAAAGTATGCCTAAGTCCTAATTAGTATGTCTACGTCCTAATTATGACCATTATATCTAACATTTTTGGCTTGAGGAATTCCTTTCTCACATATGACCTGTAGAAAACTAGGAGGTGTGGTTGTTCCAAATAAACATTTGGACATCTTTAGCATCCTTAAACAAAGCCTCCATGCTATTTTCCCAATATCCTTTGAAGTTCAGTGTATTCTTCAAAGCATGCACACACCATGTAGTCTAATAAGTATCCCTATTCTTGCTATGAACGAACAACCCACCTAATCAACAAAGATGTTTCATTTGTGACTATCTGCACAATATTTGAGGGCCCAACCTCCTCTATATAATCTTGTAGAAGCTCATACTGGAAAGTTGAATCCTTATGCTTTTCAGAACCATCGACAACCCTAAAAGAATGGACCTGCTAAATATGTAACAATAATGTTGATGAGTGGCTACTGACTAATATTGGTCCCCCCATCCATAACAATGGAGCACCCTACTGCCATCCAAGTTTGTTTCATCTCCTCCATTGGCAGGGTAATCTTAGCCACTTCTTCCAACATTGATGTCCTAAGTATGTTTTTAGGTGGGGGAGCACATGAAGGTCTACAAAAAAAAGCATCCATGAACATCTTATGAAAAGGAGAGCAATAAATATTTTTTCCGCTACATCATCTGCTTCATGACACGATTGTATGTTATGCCTTAAAAAAATGTGCTTGGTTGTGACTACATGGCCTTCTCTTTAAAATGTCTCTCTTCATCCCCTAACTATAGGACCTGATTTTGTTGGCACATTGGGATGATTGCATTGAGGTGAAATTCATAATTTCTCCAGCATTATAATGGTTACTTTCCATTACATGAACGTACCTTAATAGAATCCCACCATATCCCTTAAGTAATCTGCTTCACTCCTGTATTTCCTCAGAAACTTTTCATTTTCTTATATTTTTTGCTTATGTAGTTGTTCACCCTTCAAGGGCTAGGAAGTACTCATCTCCAAGTATGGAAAATGGTATTCCAGTCTCAGCAATAGCCAGAAAGTACTGATCTCCCTGGAAACTTTGTTATAATGCTCTGAATTGTTAGTTTCCATATGATACAAGGGATTCTTGGAAGCATCCTATAACTTTTCACAGAAGTACCTAATGAAAGATTGAGGTTGTATTAGAATAAAAAATCCAAACCTATAAGAGTATTTATTAACAAACTCTTATCTCCACACATTGATCTATAGATTTTGATCTCTCAACATGCACTTGTTGAAATATTCCATTTCCAAGCATCCTCAACATTGGTTTTTGATCAAATCGATAATTGCAGGCATCAACCCATAATCCACTTTTGATAATGTCAGCAGGAGGAATGAAGCAATCCATTGAAAGGCAATGCACATTGAAAACCACAATATCAATTGCCCATGTTTCTTCCATTCTTTTTATGGTATGGTTCATCGAACACTCTCCAAATTTAAAAAGATTAACCAAAAGTCCATTGTTGTGAAGTTGTTGAAAATGGCCCATGCCATGTGTTTGTCCACAATACGTTGAACAACTCTCTATGTTCCCTGCACCAATGACAGTAACCTGTATCAGCCATTGATAGAACCTCCTCCCATATTGCTCCATCCATCTTGATCCATTCACACTTGACAATCTCTTTGGTGATCATCCAATATACTGTGACTGTTTCTCCTGGGGTGTATGCATCCTTTCACTTGCACAATTACATACTACTTTTTTACTTACCTCGGATCTTTTGGGAATTGAATGAATGCTAGTTTCCAGATGGTCCCTTTTTATTTACAACTTATGTAACAAATATGCTTGGTTTATTTTTTCAGCTATGGATTATTTAAGATGCTTGATGGTTTATTGTTGTTAGCGAAGGAAAGTCTCTTGAAGCTCACAATTAGTCCTTAGAGATCTTGGGCAATTTATTCAAAATACTCTTGAAATATTTTGGACTAAACTGTGTTCACAAAGCAAAAAATTCCCAACATTTCAAGTGGACACTCCACCCATCATCAGGAGTTAATCTTGAACAACGTTGATCAGGAGTTAATCTTGAACAACGTTGAAGATTAAAAGAAATAACTAACTTTATAGGGTTATGTGCACTTAGATCACTGTTAGTATGCTTGAATAATAAATAAAAAATTAGTTTTAACGAAAAATAGTATAAAAATATTTAAATTGATAAATAAGGTAGTAGAATAAAGTATAATAGTTTGAAGAACTGGAAATAATTTATCATAGACTAAAATAAATTAGAAGAAAGGAACTAATTCTAAGAATGGGAAATAATAAAACAGGAAATGAAATAAATTAAAGTCAAAAAAATTAATAAAAGAGAAAAAGAAATATTAAAATACACTTAAAAAGGAGAAATTGAAATCAAAATTGATGATGGGGTAAAAATGTTGTTTTAATAAGGTTTACACAAGCGGGAAAAGGTTTCGAAGACTTTAGCCAAGGAACAAGTTCAGGGAAAACCCCTCCAGAAAAGAAAAGAAAAGAAAAGAAAGGGGATTTGGCACAGCCAGAGGAAGCGTCGTTGAAGAAGGATCAGGATTCGTTTGTTCCAGAAGGTATGCCCATTTCAGTCTCTCGTACCCGTTTTACTAGTCATTTTGTATATGAAGTTATAGGGGGTTGGAACCAGGTGCAAAACCCTCCACTGGGTGGATATCCACTGTTTCACAATTAAATTCTTATTCTTTTGTATCAGGGTTATGCACTATTTTTTAAGCAAGGGATTTGGGAAGCAAGGAGGCAGCTACAGTCTTATTGGTTCGAATCCGGTGGGTAGAGCAGGCTAAAACCACTTCTTCCCCACGGCACATTTCAAGGTTCGGAGTTTCTCTTTCTGTTGGTCGAATCGGTTATGTATTTATGACCCCTAAATAAATAGTAAAGCGATCAAATTTTTCTACATCTCGAGATCAAATGCCCTCTCTAGATCTCGACCTCCTTTTTTCAAACTTTGGGCGATCACCTTTTGATTAAGGAGCACTTTCTCTGATCGAATTTCAATGGAAGGGGCATAATATATGCCAAAGTTGCTTTCTGCAAGAGAAGACTTAGAACCCGTATTTCTTTTCGATAAGAACTTATTCCTGATAGAGAAGAGTGATCCAAAGTTCTTTCTCTATTAGAGTATTTCCAATCTTTCCTTGGCTTGCATGTTGGTTTGGTGACTCCTCCCGGATATTGGTTATTGATTCAAATATTCTAGTAAGGGTTTGCTTTCCTTTTCCAGGCCTAGGAGGATAAATCTCATTTGGGGTAATATGATCGAGGCCTTTTATGCCATTTTGATCGAGTTGCAACAGATATGGATCAAATCCAGCGATCTCTTATTGTAACAGCATAATGCCGATGAATTGAAGTGTTTTTGTAAGAGCGAGTAGAGGGGTGGCTACAGGTTGAACAAGAGATCGATGGTCGGCTTATCCGACTAAGCCTCTCATCCCCTACTTTATTTGTTCCCAAATTTTATTTGGACAGAGGGGCCGATTGAACGGAGTTGTTTAAGTTAAGGATGGTGCAGATGAATGAATCGGCATTGCATCGACTCATCTACTCTTGCGTTGCGCTCCACCATCTTAATAATCCCCCAAAATAAGCAGGTTGAAAGATATATTCGTCTTGAAACCATCTCCATCCAATTGAATGACCAGTCTTTAGAAACAGGGGATGTACAAGAATAGGGCAGAACATTGTTGAAATCGATAGTCTTGAATTCGATGATGCAGTAACGGTCGGCACAACATGAAGTTGGCCTGTCACTGAGGTATTTTCTTCTATTCAGATGGCCGCTACCTTCTTTGAATGATTGATTTCATGAAAAGCACTACATCCAAGCGGAATAACGACACATCTGCATCACGTTGTCTAGGAATGGGTTGGCCATCTCTGCCATCAACATGGGTTTGGCAATCTCCACGACACCAACTGTCAATATTTGCTTCAGTTCCAGTTGATTCGGCCGCCTTGCGCAGAGCTCGGGGAACAAATTTGTTTGCATTTGGCTCTGAGGGTTTTGAAACTCTCGGTTCCTCCTTGATCAAAGCTTTTTTTCGCAACCTCTCCTTCTAATCTCCACGACACCAACTGTCAATATTTGCTTCAGTTCCAGTTGATTCGGCCGCCTTGCGCAGAGCTCGGGGAACAAATTTGTTTGCATTTGGCTCTGAGGGTTTTGAAACTCTCGGTTCCTCCTTGATCAAAGCTTTTTTTCGCAACCTCTCCTTCTTCTTCAGTTCTCTATCACGCTGCTTCTGTTTTTCATCAATCTCATCCAACTTGGCTTTCCTTTCTGCATCCTGTTTTCGCTTTCTTTCCTCCTCTGCAAGACATTTGTCCATGAATTCTCATTATATTATTATCCTTGATAGAGAACAAATAAAAACATAACGCATACATTCAATAAATTATACACAAGATATAGCATATAGCTTGAACTAATATTACCCTCACGCTTGCAGGCTTCTTCCTCTTCCTTGAACTTGATCAACCTCGCCTCCTCATGCCTTCGATAATATTCCATTTTCTGCGCTTCACTCTTTCCTGCTTCCGAATTGCTAGGAGCCCTGCACACCTCTCATCTCGTTCTCTCTTTAGTCTCGCAAACTCTTCTTCACGACGACTGAATACTTGTTTCTAAAAGATATTCTGCATTATCATAACAAACCCAAATAACTCAGTTACAGTAAGCAAAATATCTCCTGCCATAATGGCCAGAAGGATGTAAGACCCAAAAATATCTAAAAAAATGAAAAACCCTATCTTGTCATTCAACATTCGTATAAGCTAGTCTTCTCCAAAAGATCTGCAGCGTGCTGTTGTCTACTTTGTTCAATTGCTTGCTGTCATTGTAAAGCTAGTCTTCTCCAAAAGATCTGCAGCGTGCTGTTGTCTACTTTGTTCAATTGCTTGCTGTCATTGTAAAAGTACCATGTTAGAGAGACCAATGGAGATATACAATTAAAAGATGTAACTGCTTAATTGCAAGAATTTGCATAAAGCCGATTTAAATAATCCATTCTAAAATTAATCTTGCTCGCTCGATGGATTCCGCAGGCAATTTCAATTGCTGGACCATACAACAGATGTAATGTTGTTGGACAAAGAGGGTCAAGATGATGCTCACCTGTTGTTGCCGTGTGAAGAATATTTCATCATCTAGCAAGTGCTTTTGATAGGCTGCTTCAATAAGAGGGGCTTCTTCCCCTCTTTTGGCCCTTTCCAAGTAATCCATGGTTTTTGCTAGTTTCTGGAGTTTGCGTTACATTTCCTGCCTTTCCTCAAGCTGCTCATGCAGATCCTGTTCCATAAGGATTTGCTTCGTAAACTTTTCCTGTGAAAGAACAATCAGAAGAAAAAATGTCATATATCTTTCATGCATAGAATTCCTCTACAACTAAAAAAACTAAAATTTGCAAGACATTGAATAGAACCATAGTAAATTAGACATCTAGGTCAATAGTCCATACCCCTTCAATAGCTGTTTTTTGCCTTTTTCCACTTTCCTTCTCTCAGCTTCTTGAAGCAAAGCTTGGGCTTCTTCCAATTCCTTCTCTTCAATCTCCCTTTGAATTCTCTGCTCTTCTCTCTTTGTATACTCATATGCAAGTCTTTTCTGTTCTGCTTCTTCAGTTATTCTTTGTTGCTTCAATCTCTTGGACTCTTCTTCTAGTTCCTTCACAATACCGGTGAAAGCAAAAAAATTTAGCCCAAGACACTACTAGACTCCAACAATCTACAATATGCAACACACATATAGCTAAAAACAACAAATCTGGTACTCTTGCTCCTCCTTGCGCCTCTCAATAGCGTTTACATGATCATACACGATTGATAGTATAATATTATTAAAATTGGTGATATGTGTGTTAAAATCATTGATATGCACACATATTAACATCTGACATTATTATTCATGTTAATTCTATATTAACATTATCTCATTACACTCCTAGATGCGGGTGCCCTCCACATGCTAAGGAAGGCAACTGGCAACATAACAGGATGGATGGTAATGGGGAAGCAACAAATGGATCATTTGAACATGACGGTGGCACAAGGATTTAAACAGGGGATCCTCGAGGTGTCCCCTTAGTGTTTCAAGTGGGAAAATGAATGTGCTTTCTTATGTAGTAATGGAGCATTAGCTTCATGTCGATGCAGAGTACAGTGGTTATTTGAAGATGATATGTTATAATCACCCAGTTATGTGGTTTGTTTTGCTTGTATGTTGGTCTTAGCAAGATAGAAGGGTGATCAGGACTTGGCATTGCTCCAAGTTGCATGAGTCTTGGATGGGTGTAAGATGTATAGGTCTTAGTTCTAGTCATGACATTGTCATGAGATTCACTGCCATGGCACCCAAGGTGTCAAAGAGGAGGGAGTAGTCACTAAAACACTTACTCGAAGGAGTCATATTACCCAAAAATTCCATTTCCTATCCGTCAAAAAATTGAGGAAGTGGAGGGTCAATTAGTGGAACTTGCCATGGAGGATCAAAACTCCAACTAGGCTCTAGATCAATATTGAATGATAAAACTCCAACTAGGCTTCAGATCAGTATTGGATGATAAAAAATTTGTTGGGAAAAACTCTTATGGAAAGAGATCACCAAGGTGAAGGGACTTGGTTCTTTATCAAGGAGATGAGAGACGACTTAATGCACAACCTCCATACTAGGACTCCATAATGAAGGGTGGAAGTTCTTGGGAATATTTTTGTGGTGAATGAAAAGAAAAATTACAGCTTCCCTTATCACAATTCAAATCAGACCAAGGCCGACCTTGCTAGAGGAACAATATTCTACAAGAAATCTTGGCATTGGATCTAGGATGTCAATGGTGGCATAGAACCATCTCTCTTCAGGACACTTCAATACAAGGAACAATTGCACCTTAGATCCTCCTACCTTTGGAACCTAGTAGTTGTATCCACCTCCAGGATAAAATTCCGATTAACATCAATCATGTGTGCACTGGAGATGAAACAACTTTAATGAGTGCCTAGGACAATGAGCTTGTGGTATTTGAGGATCAACAACTTGTGTCTACTTTGTAACCTTTCTACAAAGTGTGAAATAGCAGCAACTGATGCCAAGATAGTTCTGTTTTTAAGCCTTATCAATGTAGATGGAATATTTTCCTTCATTTAAGGTGTCATTCAGGATCTTGTAGAATTAGGGTGCTTTGAATCATATGATTGCAGACATTATGGGTTCTCTGGGCATGAAAGCATACACAAAAATTGTTCTCAAGTCATTTTTCAGACCAAATTTGTGGTTCTCAGTAAGTAAGAGACTTTAATATCGTTTATTAAATCAATGACTCAAGTTGCATTCTATGATTGAATCAAGTTTAAATGGATGCCCTCATCCATGAACATGGCAGGTTATTGCTAGTTGGCGATGAAAAAGTGGTCATCGAGAATAGAGAGGAATTATATTTGTGTAAGTGAAATCAAGATATGGTAGTATATTGAGGTGAAGTGTGTACAATATTTCTGACATGAACTATAGTGTGTACACATGCCTAAGAAGTACATTTCAAAAACAGCTTATGGGGGTACAGAGATGGCTATGAATTTTTAGACAAAATGCATGTACGTTGAGGTGGAGTGCTTATAATTTCTTTGATCCTAAGTGTGTATATTCCCAATAAGTACATACAAATATTATCTTGCGACTGTAAATTATTGGATAGATGTTTCTTGGAAAATTATGGATACCTGATTAAATTTATGTAACATGAAATTAAGTACAAGTATCACAGCTTCTAAATTTGACAAGCATGGAACTTTAATCATATGGAGTTGCAAATAATTGATTTTCATGTTAAATAACCAGCACTGGAGTGGTTGCTGGAACCCAGTGAGAAATATGAAATACCAATATATGTGATAGATTGATGTGGCTTCCCACTCACGGTCTATACCTATAAGTTTATTGTTACCTACAACCTATTGGGTATCACTAAAGGTGGAGGAATCATCACATGTGAGATCGCTCTTTGCAAATAATTATCATTGTCCAATATAGTGTCATTTGACTTTGTAATCTTTATCCAATATTTGTCAATTACAACATTCATAAATGTTTAAATTCATCTTTTATGTTGATTATGTGGAAGTCATGAAAATGATAAGATAAGATAATTTTATTAATATCCAATAGTACCATTACCAAAATGCAATGTGTGAGCTTAGCAACGGTTTTTAGAGAAGACATGGTTCAGGTTTCAGAGTGTTTGACTTCAAATATCTTTTCTGTCATCATCTCTCAACGAAAAGGAAGAAACTGAAAAGTGACTTTGTAAAACACTGATACACCTTCAAACGCCATTGGAGTCTTTGCTCTTCCAGTGGGATGAATTAACTGAAAAGGTAGTACCTTCTCAGCCGATTGGAAAATAGACAACTTTCGGTCCTAATGCACGTATTCTTTACCATTAAATATTGCCTGACCCAAACTAATCCACTATTGATGGATGTTATCCCTCCTTTCCCTTCTATGTAAACGAGTCAACCAAGATTTTTAGGGGAATATATAAGCGGTTCGACTCCCTTGATGCAAAATAAATATTTAAACTCTGCCCCCTCTATCAGATAAGTTACTGAAAAGAGAAGAGAAACGAATCATTTTCTAGAAAAAAAGGAGTTATTGAAATGCCTTATTCCATCCCCGCCAGGCTATAAGAATCCTTTTTAATGGCCCAAAAGTTGAAATGTCACCTGGTTTTCCAATGTATTACACAGGGAACTCAGAACCATGTTTCCTCATGGAGCAGATGCTTATATTGAAAATATCAATAAACTAATTCCTTTGACTGATGGATCAATCAGGACCTCCTTTGACACTGGCTGTGGGGTATGCTATGTGCTTTCCCCTTCATTCCTCGTCGTTTCAAATTCTTGGTAATTTAGTGGCCTTTTGTAATTCAAAGATCATGCCATTATTTTATGTTTGGGGATCATAATCAGCATTTTGAATTTTGGTTTCTATTTTTTAATTGATCTACATATTTCAGAAGCACAATCATGACCTAAACATTGTCCATTGATGCACTTGAGTTGAGGACTGAGTTGAGTTTCTAATTTTGTTTAAAAAATATTGTATGGTAGTCGATGTCCAATTTATGAATGTGTTTTGTGTTGCATGTTTGCAAGTATTTGCCGATTATTAAAAAATATTGATGTTTCCTTTCAAAACAAATCTTAAAGGTAAATTACATAAATGTTCTGCCCAAGGAAGCCTGTCCACCACCAATGTAAGGGGTTTGTCTGTAATTATTAATAAAGTTATGAGATCCTACTATTGGTTCCATCAAAGACTTTGTTCCTCGTCCATCCGATCAATCAATAAGTAATACGACCATTCATGCCATGCCGGTTGTTCCGTGAATTCGAAAAACCTCACCCTTGTACCCCTCAGGCGAGTGGTATTCATTTTTTGGTTTTTGCATTAGACTTTATAATGATGGTTTCTGATACCAAAAGGCATCATACTTCACAAAATTACGAGGTTCACAAAAAATGTATTCATTCTACATACCCGTCCCAAATCCAATTTAGGAACAAATTTATTCAAGGTATGTATGTTTCCCAGTTGATTGTTGTTTGTACCCAGAGTAGATACAGCTCCAGGCCATTCTAAGAAGAAAATTTAGTGGTTCCAATAAAAATTCCTTAACAAAAATTAATTGTAAAATGCAATCAAGTAATTTAGTGATTCCCATAAAAAGTCCTTAACAAAAATTAATTGTAAAATGCAATCAAGTAAGTTTGACAATATAATGCTGGGATTCACAACCAATTCATAAAATGGAGAGAGAGACAATAAACTTACCCGAATAACTGAAGTTAGGGTTTCTGCAAGTCCGCCGCTAGTCTGCGCGAAGTGCTCTGTATGGACCCTCCCCCGGACCCGGGTCGGGAAGCCCTGGAGGATGCTCGGCTTCTCATCACGGATCATTTCAGAATGCTGGTGGAGTCTCTACCAGCAAACCCCAAGACGGCCTTCGCGAAAGAGTCTAAATTTGTCAAAAAAGCGTAAGTCCCAGAAGTGAAGTTAACTTCAAATGCTTCAAAACGCAAGGCTGTGGCCCTAGCTGACAATGGCTTAGTTGGTCACTTCACGGGCTTATGGCCGTTGCCTCGCTCCATTGAAATATGGCTCAACAAAAATTGGCGACCACTAATTCAAGGAGAAGTGCAACAAATTTTTTGTGGCAAGGGGTTCTTTGTTTTCTACTTTGAAAAGAAGGAAGATCGAGATCTAATCTTCAGAAATGGGCCTTACTTCATGGGGCCAAGAGGAATGTATCTCAATAAATGGGATCTCTCATTCGACCCAGAGAAAGATATCCCAGCAGCTGTTCCAGTCTGGGTAAAGCTTCCACACCTTCCTCTCCACTGCTGGAATGACGAAGATCTCCGAGCCATTGGAAATACGTTGGGGAAATACATCGACAAGTCTGAACCAAAACCCCCAATGTTTTCATGTGCAAGAATATGTGTAGAAGTTGACTTGGAAAAGGGGTTACCAGAAGCAATAAATTTAGCAATGGACGGATGGAGCCATAGGCAAACAGTTGATTACGAGCAAATACCATTCAAGTGTAAGGCATGTCATGAGTATGGACATTTCGCCAGGCTATGCCCAAAAAGGAAAGCTTCAGAAGATGAAGAATTCCAAGGGGGGGAATGGAACGAGGTTATAAAAAAAAAGGGAAGCAAAAGCAATACTCAGGCAGCCTCTAAAACCCCAATGAGAACCCCAGGAAACGCTAACAAATTCCAAGTTTTGCGGTAGAGGAGGAAAATGAGGAACAGGAAAAAGAGAAACAAATAGACGAGGAAAAAGAAAATGAGGAACAGATGAATTCAAAGAAGGAGGGTACCTGTAACCCAGTGCGGCAATTCTCAGTAGTAGAAATAGAGTCTTCATTAAATTCAGGAGGATCAATAACACGAGCAAAAGCGAGACTTTTTCAGGAAGAAACTTCAGATAGTAAAGATGAGGAGCAGGAGCTCACTGTTAAAAGAGGAAGAAGGCTCAATAAAGTAGTAAGAGAACAAGAAGCAGCTCGCGAAAAGGTGGCGGGTAAGCAAACCAGCCTAGATCAGCATGTAAGGATTATCAATAGCACCAAACAGCAGCAAGGAGCGCAGGAGGAAAGAAAGGACAAAGCAGGACCTCTTCCAACAAAGAAATAATGAAACTAGTCTCCTAGAATTGCAGAGGGTTAGGCGGAAAGCAAAAAGCAGAAGCAATAAAAAGAGTAAAAAAAAAGGAAAAAGTTACAATACTTCTGATCCAGGAGACTAAAATGCAAGAGGAGGAAAGTCACAATCTCATGAAGCAACTATGGCCCAACGGAGAAGGGAATGCTACGAATTCCTTAGGAGCTTCCGGAGGAATCATCACGTGGTGGGAAAAGGGTATGTATCAATGTAAAGCCTCTTTCTCAAATCGTCATTGGATTTTTGTTAAACTTGAAGAAAAAGCAAGCAATAGAAATTTTTGGGTGGGAAATATCTATGGACCTACTGTCTACAGACAGAAGGAAATATTTTGGGAACAACTAATAGAACTAAAGCACAGTCTTGATGGGCTTCCCTGCATCCTAGCGGGGGACTTTAACACCACCATATCAGTAGGGGAAAGAAAAGGGGGATCCAAAGTTAGGGATCCTTATGGAGAAAGAATGGAGGATTTGATGTCCACATGGAGCTTAGTCGATATCAAGCCCAAGCAGGGAACCTTCACTTGGAATAATAAGAGAGTAGGACCAAATCATATAGCGGCCAGGCTTGACAGGTTTCTAATAAGTTCTTCATTTCTTAATGATTCCAAGATACCAAATTCGAACATCCTTGCTTCAGCAGTTCTGACCACAAACCCATATCTCTCTTTTTCTCCTTCCCTGGAAAGTTAGGCCCTCTCCCCTTCAGATACAATCCTGCCTGGCTTGAGGATGAACGCTGCTTAAATGAGGTAAAAGCTGCGTGGAGGCAATTCATCCCCGGGTCCCCGGGGTTTATTTGGGAATCAAAATTAAAACTGGTGAAAAGAACCCTAAAAAACTGGGCGAAATTGAACTACATAAAACCAGGGGAGGAGCAGGAGAAATTGCAAAAGGAGCTAGAAAGACACCAGATCAAAATGGAGCAATTTCCAGTGACTGAGGACATGTTAAAGGAGGAAAAAGATCTAGAAGAAAAAATACAAAAAGCTGAGAGAAAGGAAGAGGAAGAATGGAGGTTAAAATCCTGCAGCCTCTGGCTGAGAGCAGGTGACAGAAACACCAAGTTTTTCCATGCCCAGTGCAAGGAGAGATACAGGAAGAATACCATTGAGAGCATTACAAAGGAGGACGGAGCCAAAATTGAGGGGCAGGATCATATCTTAAGAGAGGCAAAAGCTCATTTTGAAAACTTGTACAGCAATAGTGATTTGGCTCTTAAGGAAGAAATGGAACAAATGAGTAAAGAAATTCCTAATCTAATATCTGAGGCAGATAATAAAAAACTAATGGAGCAAATATCTGAAAGTGAAGTAAAAAAGGCTATTTGGTCGCTCCATCCGGACAAAGCTCCTGGCCCGGACGGATTCACAATCAATTTCTATAGGAAATGCTGGCACTGGTTAAAAAAAGATCTCATAAGAATGCTAAACTGGACCAGGAAAAGAGAGAAGATAGGGGGAGCCACAAATTCCTCCTTCATCGCGTTAATTCCCAAGGAAAAAAATCCACTCTCTATGGGAAGATACAGGCCGATCTCCCTATGTAATTCCTCATATAAAATTCTCACCAAAGTCATTGCAAACAGGATCAAGGGCCATCTCTCTCGGATCATTTCCCCAAATCAAGGAGGCTTCATTGCGGGGCGTCAAATTTATGACAACATCCTACTCGTGCAAGAAGCTATACACTCTAGCATACAAAGGAAGGACTCAGGTATGGTCATTAAATTGGACATGGCAAACGCTTTTGATAGAGTTAGGCATGATTTTTTATTCTTAGTAATGAAAAAATTTGGGTTTGCTCAAGAGTTCATAAGCTGGATCAAAGCTTGTATTGGCTCTCCACGGGTTGCCCCTTTGATAAATGGAAGGCCATCCTCCTTTTTGCAAATGTCCCGCGGATTGAGACAAGGATGCCCCCTATCTCCTTGTCTTTTTGTGATCATGGCAGACTCACTCAGCAGAACTCTCAATAAACTTCAAGATTCTGGATCTCTCCCTGGAATCGAAATAGCTAAAGATGTCCCTCCTATAAATCACGCTCAATTTGCAGATGACACCATTTTGCTAGGTAGCGCTTCTCCTATCATCGCCTCCAGATTTAACTCCTCTCTATCCCTTTTCCTGAGGGCGTCCGGAGGCAAAACCAATAATAAAAAATGCAATGTATATGGCTGGAATTGCAACAACCTTCAACTCAGAAATCTAGCCAATATATTGGACTGTAAATCTTGCTTCGATTGGACTTCATTCAAGTATCTGGGCATTCCTATTTTCCAAAAAAAACCTGCCTCTTCTGCTTGGACTCCAATACTTGAAAAATTCAAAAGAAAAATAAGCTCCTGGGGTACCCGCTGGCTAAACCTGTCAAGCAAAGTGATCCTAATTAAAGCTGTACTTTCTTCAATTCCCATATTCTCTGGAGCTATCCTACTGGCCCCAATCTCAGTTACTAATTCTTTTGGTCTGGAAATCAGAAAGTTTCTTTGGCAGGGTGGGAAAACTCAGGGGAAGAAGTTCCATTTAGTTAATTGGAAAACAGTCAAAGAAAAGAGACATAGAGGAGGGCTGGGAATACGAGACCCCGCAACAATGAGTAAGGCTCTGAGAGCCAAGCTTGTTTGGAGAATGATAACAGGGAAAAGAGAATGGTGGAAGGATGCCATAAGAACAAAATATATCAGGGGATCTCGGCAAAGATGTCTAAGCAACCTAAAAAATAAAAAAGGAACAGCAATATGGAGGTTAATCCACTCATCAGCTGGGCTAATCAAAGACCACATCTACTGGATTCCTGGCAACGGAAGCAAAATTAACATTTGGAAAGATAGTATCAATGGAGCTAGCCCCTTAGGAGAAAATGGTGAAATCCGGAATGTCAAGATTTGGCTTCAGGAAAGGGGAATTCAGAAATTGGCTGATATGGCTACCTGGAATTCCAATGGGAGGTGGAAACGCTGGAAAAACTTCGAACCCCCGGATAACCTTGAGGAGAGCTACAAGAAATTTCTGCTGTTATTACATGGGAAGGCTCCCACAAATATCAGAACCAAAGACTCCAGAGGCTGGGGAAAAGAAGGAAGGTACACTGTCAAAGCTGGGTATGATCTTCTCACTGCAAGTTGTCTTCCAGTCCAAAAAATTTGGAAGAAGGTCTGGAACTCAGACAACATACCAAAAATCAACTATTTCTATTGGGTTCTGGCTCATAACAAACAGCTGACTGCTGACAATTTAAAGCTTCGTGGAATAGAAGGACCCTCCATATGTCATTTATGTAAAAATTCGGAAGAGAGTTCTCAGCATTTATTTATAGAATGTAATTATTCTAAGCAAGTCTGGAACCTGGTTCTTGGTTCGCTTTATAACAACATCTCCATCCCCAATCAAATTTCGCTGATGATTGAAAATTGGACTAATGGCTTTCAGGGAATACGGAAGACCAAACCTTCAATTTACAGAATTTTAAAACTTCTTCCGATGAACATATGTTGGCAGCTTTGGCTGGAAAGGAACCAGCGTGTTTTTGAAGGAAA
The DNA here is from genome assembly GCA_027924585.1 of Larix kaempferi. Taxonomy (NCBI): domain Eukaryota; kingdom Viridiplantae; phylum Streptophyta; class Pinopsida; order Pinales; family Pinaceae; genus Larix; species Larix kaempferi. Next base: position 1,342,878 of record BSBM01000937.1, read on the forward strand.
AAGCAAGACAGAAATAAGAACAGCAAACAAAATCATTTCCCTGACTGCAGAAACCCTGACGGCAAAGGAAACAACAATCCAGCAGCAAGATTCCTTAACTTGGCAGGAATATCAATGGTGCAAAAACTTTATCAAAGGGAGCCCGCTTCAGTCCAAAAATACATCAATACTACAAAAATGGGAGATAAGGAAAGATAAACAATCCTTCAACGACTGGTGGAGAAATCAAAAAAGATATACAATCTTTTTTGATGGAGCATCTAAAGGGAACCCAGGGGAGGCAGGAGCGGGGGGGATTATTTTCGATCCCAGAGGAAGAAAGGTAGTCGAATTTGCTTGGGGACTTGGCACAAGAACAAATAACGAAGCAGAATGGATGGCGATGTACCACTCACTCGAGCTAGTCTCTTCTTTAAATGTGGGAAAGTTACAGGTATTTGGAGATTCCAGGCATGTTATTCAGAATATGAACAACACCTCCTCGAGAGGAGCAAAGAACAAAAACCTTCGAAAAAGAATCAAATCCCTCTCTCTTCCCACTGATATAAAATATCTCCACATTCTTAGAAGCCTCAACTTGGTAGCAGATGAACTCGCAAATGCTGGAGTCTCTTTGGGACAAGGCCAAATAGTGCAAAATAAGGTTTTAGGATATGAATTCATCCCCTAGCAATGTTAGCTATGGACGCACTTCAATGTTGGGATATAGTATACTCTCTAAGGTTATCAAAGCGTATTATTTGGAGGCGAACTTGTCGTGGTGGTCTCCCCGTTGCATGCACCATTCAGCTGGCACGTCGAGGCCATGTGCCTCCCCACCTGGCCCCAAGACTCTCACGCTCCAGCATTTATTGCTGTGAGGAGGTTTACAGGATTGACATCAAATTTATGGAGCAGTTCAACACCATTCCGCTTGGCTCAGGGTTTCAGCGCCTCTCCGTGGTGGACTTGGAGATACAGCAGCACGAAGAAGAACCTCGCGAGCTCAGAGTCATGGAAGGAGTCCGGCAGGCCATCGCCACCCTCAGCCAGATAACTTCGGAAGTTAAGGTGTACCTGACAAGGACTTATTCGGCGGTTTGTTCAATCGCAGACCAGAACAAGGAGCAGAATCTGGAATTCAAATACGTCCACTCCCGTCTTTCCTGTGTGGAGTCTCGTCTTGACGATATAGAAAGAAATACAGTTGAAATCCTGGCGAAAATAGATAGCAACAGAGAGGATTTTTCAGTCTTCATAAGTAAAACACAATTCAGCCAGGTGCATGAAGCCCCATCTGTCAATCAGGGTATGACGGAAGCTGCGTCCTACCTGCAGCAGACCAACGGATAGTTTCTTCTTCTGAATTTAGGATGTCGACCCACAGGTTTCACATGAACTTTTTTTCTGAATGTTCTTCTGTATACTGCTCTGTAATCAGTTTGTTAAAGTTTACACTAGTAGAATCATTGGAAATCTCAGGAAAACTAGGAAGAAATACATTGAAAGCCAAACTCTTTGTAAATTCTGCAGCTTATTCCTTTTTGAAGCAGAATCATGGCAAATTTTTGTACTACATGGCTGTGCACAGCCTTTTTTATATATATATAAATTCCCCTGTTCCTGTTAAAAAAAAAAATATAATGCTGGGCATATTTTGAAAGCCTAATGTGTAGTTGTCTGGTATTACTTGTATGTTCAATATTTAATGTTAGTATTTGATCATGTATGTAATTTATCTACTGGTTTCAGACGAAAGAGTGCTTGATTGGTATATATATTCATTTCCTTGTATTTACCAATATATGTTTATTACTAACTTGGGTAGATAATTTTTACCACAACAATTTTTTGTCTCTTAGAAAAGTTGGGCTTTCCATTTCACATTCTTTTTTCCATTCCCTGTACTTGTTTTCACTGCAAGTAAACGATGCACAAACTTGATCCATATTACTAGTCTTAAACTGTAGTGTTGCACTTAACAGAGTAGGCTTCTATTTCACAACTCTTGCCTGTATGTACCATAAATGTTTGTGGTAGGACTCTTAAGCATATTATTGCATAGAAGATTCTAAAGTACTCTTTTTCCAGATTGTTACATCACTACAGGGCTTTTAGACATTTGAAAAAGCTGGATGATGATGACCTTGTAATCTTCACATTAGTGAATTTATCTATAAAGGTGTTGAGATAGGATGCTCCGCTAGATTATTTATCATAAAATTATTGAGACTGCATGGGAAAATACTTCTAAAGAAAATGTTTATTGGTTGAGAATTGAATTTTATTCATTCAAGTTCAAGTATCTCTACTCCTTTCATGGTTCTATTTTGGAATTATTTTTCAGCTTTCATTTTTTGTTTCAACAAGTTTATTTTCTAATCAAGATTTAGTAGATTTATTGGATTTGTTTAAAACAATTTGCATTGTTGGTTGAGAGTCTTTTTTCTCTTCTTTGCAAATACATCATTAGTTAGCTGTCCATTTTGCATGAGTACTTGAGATTTCCATTTGTTTCTTAGTAGTAGTCCTTTACTTTACAGAGAAAGTACAAATTTTAATTCAAGAAAATAAGATTAGTTTCTAGTATTGAAAATTTTTGTCTTTCTCTACACTACATTTCTTTACAAGCATTTACATTTTTTTGTAATTTCATTTACTTATTGTACACACCACTTGTGCACACACTTTTCATACCCTAAATCAAACATCACTTGGTTCATGACTCCAAGTGGAGCCTTAAAAGTAACCTCTAATCTAACACATTAAATTCCCTCACTTTAGGGACAAAACAATCTTGTAGTTAGGTTAGGACTAATATTTGCAATATAACACAAAATATGCATTATGTAATGAAATTAATATTAATGTTTTAAATTGATCATTTTTTGTTGTTTGCAGAAAAATGGTGAAGATGACTCCTTAGATGATCTAGATTATGTTGTCACCAATGTACCAGAGAAAGATATTGTTGATAATGATGCAAATGGATCAAATGAAAATGATGATGAATATGATATTGGAATAGATGAGGATGATGAGGATGAGGATGAGAATGATGATGATAATGGTGGTGATGATGATGATGATGATGGTAGCCATTGATGCTACTATTGAGATTGTGGATGTTTATTGCTTTCTCAATGCTACTAGACATGTATTCTTATTTTTGTGATGATCCAAGTTCATATTAAATTCTGGGTCATTTTGATTTGTATGGTGGATTTATGTTGACATATAAACTTTGATTACCCTTGATCATTTTGACATTTCTAGATATGGATATTAAAAAAGATATTTTTTGTGATATTGGTATTTTCATTGTATATATTGTTCACTTGTTCTTTCAACCTTAATATGATGATCTGTATGATAGGTTATTGATGTGATGATGTTTTCTAAATTCACTTCTTTTGATGAAAGATAATGGTGATGTTATTGTTATTATATTGTAAATTTATCTATATTGGAAGTTGTCGATGATCTTTTCATGGAAAATTAATATATATGATGATGTTACTACTTTGGATAAGTGTTGTCTGTTTGTGTTACATTTCTTCATAAATGCTATGCAGTTAGTTTCAGTAATGGTATCTACAATTAATTTGAATGTTTCATTATGTTATTTCAGAACTTTGAAGTAAATTATATATGAGAACTATTGAAATTAATGAAATAATTATAATAATTTGATATAATAAATATATTAGCACACAATTGGATATAGTTGTAGGTGTTAAATAACAAGCCTAATGTGGTGCTAATAAGGAATCAAAATAGGAAGCAACACTAGGAGCTAAAATGGAAGCTCACTATGTCATAGATCTAGAAGCAACATTAGATGCAATACCTAGCGCTAAGTTGGAAGTCAATTCTGATGCTATTTTGGACGCCAAAGTAGAAGCCAAACCAGAAGCTAAACTAGTGGCCAACAAAGAAACAAAATTAGATGCTTAATGGGAAGCTAAATGCGGCGTTCATGAGGAAGCAAAACAAAAAGAAATTCAAGGAGCTAAATGGGAAGCAAAATGTGGCGCTAGTGTGGGAGTAAAAATGGATGATAAATTGGGCACTAAAGTGGTAGAAAAACATGGTGCTAATGTTGACATCAATAGAGATGCAAAACTAGGCATTAAAAAGAGGCCCAACACTTGATGCTAATGAGGAAGCCAAACATGGCATTGATATGGTAGCAAAATAAGATGTTACTTTGGATGCAAAACATGGCACTACATAGGAAGCAAAATATGGTACAACAATAGAAGAAAAATTTGGCTCCATCTTGGTAGCAAAACACGATGCAAAAAAGGAAGCAAAAATTGTTGAAAAAATAGAAGCACAAATTGGTGCATATTGGAAGTAAAACGTGGTGCAAAATGGGATGCCAAAGTGGTAGCACATATGGATGCAAAATTGGATGCTAATTTGGATGAAAATATGGTGCAAATGTAGATGCAAATATAAATGATAACACGATGCTTTTAAGGATGCAAATAGGGCGCTTATGGGGACGTCATTTAGGAACTAAAAGAGGACGATCTCTAGGAAGAAAAATAAGATGTTATTTAGGAAGCAAACCTCGACGTCGTTTATGAAGCAAAATTGGATGCTATTGTGGAAGCAAAAAAATGGGCGTTATTTTAGATATCAGAAAGGATGCTATCTAGGAAGCAAAAAAAGACGTTATTTTAGACTCTTTACATTTTGTCCATGACGCGTCCCGTTTAGCGTCTACTTTGACCACTCAATGGAAAAAAAATTTACACTAAAAAGGGATGCTAAATGGGACGCTAATTCCAGGATTTGTTGTAGTGCAATGGTGAACAAATTTACGTGCACACATGCTGATTCTCAGGTGTTTGGAGGGCACTTCGAGCTGGAGGAGGGGTGCTTTTTCTCAGGTTGTTCTGGGGCTCAGGAACAGAGGGGCTTTCCAAGTCCTAAGACCGTTTCAGGGATGAGCACTGAAGAGTGTGGAGGGGGCTCCTCGGATGGTGAGACTATTCCAGAGAAGCGCTGTAGGAAGCGATGGCTGAAATCTAGTCGAATCAAGTACAATTATTCCCATGGAGAAGACAATGAGTGGCATCAGGTCATATAGATGATGGATAAGACGCTGGTGGGGAAGGCGCTGGGCAGGTCCTTTGTTATGCGAACCATTTTGGGGTGGACTGAAGAATATTGGCAGGCCCATCTGGGGTATGTACCAAAAGTTGTGGAACTGACCCTTAATTGGTTCGCTTTCAACTTCCTCTCGACTGAACATGCACTTTGGGTACTTAATAGGAATTGGAGCTGGGACCATTTCCTTGTTTTACTTAAGCCTTGGCATCCGATGTTCGATGCTAGCAGGGAAATATTGGACATTGTACCTCTTTGGGTTCGCCTCCCAGGACTCCCATTACATTACTAGTCTGAGCGTCATTTTAGAGGTATTGGGGACTTACTTGGAACCTACCTGGAAGGGGATTATTCATTTCTTCATACCAAACAATGGAAGGTTGCGCGGATTTTGGTTAGTCTGAATGTCAGGGATGGACTTGCTGAAGACATGAAATTGAGTTAGGGCCCTTATACTTATGTACAAAAACTGGACTATGAGAATGTTCCCTTCCAGTGCAAAAGATATCATGCGTATGGATACCCGGCAGTTGAATGAAAACTTCAACTCAAGACTAGGAATGGCGGTCGGCATAAATGGTCGGATGGGATTGGAAATTCTGTGCTAGCCCATTCTCTGTTGGTACAGGAGGTTTCTGGTAGGGAGCAAGTGGGTGGCCTTTCTTCGGAGGAGGAGCATATCCCTGAACTGGTTGAGGAGGTCCCTGGTGGAACAACTAAACTACTTCACACTCACGGGCTTAAGTTTGTGGGTACTTCATCTCCTTCCATTACTCCTTCTTTTAATATTGTTATCAATAATGTTTCACTTGATGGGATGGACTGGGTTGAGGCTCTGAAAAATCTGAAAATCACTCCTCAATCTAATGTGGGTGCTAGTAAACTCATCGAACCCCCTCCTGACTCCCTGGAAGAAGTGGCGCCCATCCTGAATCCGGACCCTGATCCAGCCTTAGGGGAAGAGGCTTCCCATGTTACCCCTCTGGATTCCTCTGATTCTAGTTACTTCCTTCGTTCTGCCACCAAACTTGCCTCTGGGGAACTGGGCATTGGGAAGGTTTTTCCTGCTAAGGTATGGGAAGGAAATATTTTATCTCAAAAGCTCAGTCCAAAACTAAATTGGACCTTTTGGAAGGTAAACAACAAACTATTAATCGGGTGCTTAGAGCGGTGCGAACCCATAAGAAGGGTCATTGATGAAGATTATGTCCTTCAACTGTTGGGGTCTGGCTGGTCCCCATAAAAGATCAGCACTTTGGAGGGTGGTCTCTTTAGATCATCCGGATATCATTTTACTTCAAGAAACTATGGGCGTTGGGGCAGTGTTAAAAGTCAAATTGGAGAGTTGGTTCGGTGGTTGGTCATTTGAAACTTTGGATGTTCGTGGACGTTATGGAGGTCTGGCTATTGGCTGGAATGCCAGGTCTGTTAAAGTTCGCAACATTTGGGGTATGGATTTTGTTCTTGGTATGTCATTTTTCAGCTCTAGACTTAGGAGAATTCCTTACTGTGGTTAATGTTTATGGCCCCTATCTCAATCATGTCCCCTTCTGGGATGCTCTTCTCAATAACACTCTTGTTCAGGGCGATTCTTTACTAATGGGTGGTGATTTCAACTTTTCATTGGGTCCATCATAAGTTTGGGGCCTAGGGCTTGGACGGATCCCTGGGCCTATTTTTTCTCTCAGAGACTTGTGGATAAAAACTTGATTGATATTGAGCCCACAAAACTCAAACCTACTTGGAGAAACAATCTCATTGGCAATAGTAGGCTGGCTAAGCAGTTGGATCAGTTTTTAGTTTTGGAACACTTGGTGGACAGATTCTTTCTCTTGCATCAATGGGTGGGGTTGGGAGGAGCCTCTGATCATTTTCCTATTTTCATTGAATTGCGCCCTCAACCTCCTAAACCTCCTGGTCCTCTAAAGTTTAATAAAACCTGGATGAATGATGATTCTTTTTTTACTTTGGTTCTTTCCTTGTGGGTACCCTTCAATCCTAGGGGTACTCTCTCAGCCTCCTTCCAGTTTGTTGCAAGTCTTAAGAGGGTTAAAGGGCCTATTAAAGAATGGGCACATGAAAAGAGGATCAGAGAGGACAAAGAACTCAAACAGATTAAGGAGGACCTAGTTGTGTTATATGATGGCAAGGGTGGAGGCATGAGAACTCAGGAGTCTAAAGATCTTTTGGTTAGGTTGGAAGGAAGAAGAAACATCCTTTTGTTGGAAAAGGAAGAAACCTGGCGACTTAAGAGCAAGGCGACTTGGTTCGAAGCAGGGGATGAGAATACTAAGTTCTTTCTTGCGTACTCTAATGGAAGGAAAGATGCGAATACTGTGTGGAGCCTAGAAGATGCTCATGGTGAGACTCAAACGTCTTTTGAAGGGATGTCTAGGGTTGGGGTTGAACACTTTCAGGAACTTTTTCGGGCTCCTAATAAGGCCATTGTTGCGGAGGTGATTAGAGTGGCTCAATTTTTTCCTCGTTTTGTAGATGAAGAAGACAATCGCACATTGATGGAAGAGATTTCTGAAGAATAATTAAAAGCAACTCTTCAGAGCTTTCAGAAAGACAAGAGCCCGGGATCGGACAGTTGGTCTATTGAATTTCTACTGGCATTGTATGATTTTTTGGGGGAGGATTTACTCCAGGTGGTGGAGGACACTAGAATCTTTGGAAGGATCCTGGCCTATTTCAACTCAACCTTCATTGCATTAATGCCCAAGTTTGACAACCCTTCTTCACTCAATGATTTTAGACCTATTTCACTTTGCAATTGTGTGTACAAGTTTGTGACTAAAATCATCGCTAGAAGGTTGAAATGTATCTTGTCCATGAATATTTCAGGTGAACAATTTGGTTTTTTGGAAGGTCGTCAGATTCATGAGGCCATTGGTGTAGCACAAGAAGGCCTGCACAGCTTCAAGACAAAAAAGCTTAAAGGAGCTATTCTCAAAATTGATCTCTCCAAGACCTATGACAAAGTAAGTTGGCTTTATATTCGTATGCTTCTCACACACTTGGGTTTTGATATTGGTTTTATCAGGTGGGTCATGAGTTGCATTACCACGGTTTCTTTCTCTATCCTTATCAATGGTGTTGCCTCCCCCTTCTTCCACTCGGACAGAGGCCTTAGACAAGGTTGTCTTTTGTCCCCTTTACTTTTCCTCTTGGTTGCTGAAGGTCTAAGTAGGGCTCTTAGGGAATCCAAAAGACAAGGTACCCTGAGGGGCATTCAGGTGGCTCCAAATCTCTACATCACACATCTAGTTTTTGTAGATGATGTACTCATTTTCTACACTGGTTATGTTAGAGATGTTGAAACTCTTCATGGTATTTTGGAACTCTTCTCAAAAGCCACCGGGATGGATATTAATGCAGGGAAGTCCACACTCTCAATAAATTTGTTAAGGGCAAATGAGATTCAAGCATTCAGTAGGGTCTTCCCTTTTACTCTTTATGGTATGGACGAGGGACTCAAATATTTGGGCTTTCATCTAAAGACAAATGCTTATAAGAAACGGGACTAGCATTGGATTCTTGAAAATTTGCATAAGAGACTCAAGGTGTGGAGCCACAAATGGCTCTCGAGGGCTGATCAGTTAGTTCTGGTAAAACCTGTTTTGGAGGCAATTCCAGTCTACTAGATGTCTTTATCCTGGATTCCCAAGGGGATATTGGAGATTGCTAGGAAGATCTATTTTCGGTTTTTGTGGAGTGGGAATGAAGATTCCTTTGTTTAACCTTGGGTAAGGTTGCAGAGGGTTGTTGTTCCTAAAGCTTTAGGGGGTGGGGTCTGAAGAACATCTTCCTTTTTTTAAATCCCTGGCTGCTAAAGGGGGATGGAGGATTTTGAATTCCGAGAGCCTGTGGACTAAGATAGTAACTCAAAAGTATATCGCTCCAGACTCTATTGTTGACTGGGTTAGTAATCCTGGGAAGTCTCATGTGGGGGGGTCGGTTATTTGGAAGGCGGTGGTCACTTCCTTTCTGGTGATTGGAGCTAATCTGGCGTGGAATATTAGCGATGGGAGGTGTCTCAAGGTTAGTGAGGATCCGTGGTTTGGATGATCTGGGTGTCATCTTCTACAGGGAGAGATGGTGGCATCCCTGTGGGCTAAGGGATACTATTATTTGTCACAATTGGTTGAACCTGTACAGGATAGGCCTTGGGTTCAGTCTTCGAGAGCGGTGAACACACTAGGCATTCTGGAACAGGATCAATTGGTTGTGTCTCGTTATTATCAAGAACTCAATAGATCTCAGGTAATGTTGAGGAACAGGGATGATGAATTATTATGGGAAGGGGATCCTTTGGGTATCTATACCCCGAAAGGTGGTTATACGTGTCTCAGTGCACTTGGAAACGTCAGAGAACTTGTTTGGTGGTGGAAGAAGTTGTGGAAGCTCAAGTGTCCACCTAAAACTCGGTTGTTTATGTGGAATGCTCCTAAAAAAAAAATTCCAACTTGAGAAAACCTGCAAAAAAAGAACAAATAGGGCCCGGGGTGGTACATATTGTGCAAAGCTGCGGAAGAAACTATCACCCACCTCTTTATTCATGTCCCTTTATGAAAGAAGTTTCGACTGAATGCTCAAGGACACCAGGTATTAGCTGTTTATGGTCTGGAAACACGGTGTTACATGCTTGGGAAAACTGGAATGCGGGGCCAATCCATAATTTTGTGAAATCTCTTCCTTTATTAGTCTGCTGGGGAATTTGGTTGGCTCACAACAACTATATTTTTTCTAAAAAGGGTTGTACTTTGGCTATTACTGCAGCCCTTACCTGCGGTATCCTAACTGCTTTTCCCTAATATGTTAGAGCTGCGAAACAAAGGGAGTTTTTAGAGGTTGAGATAGATCGGTCGTTACCTTAGGGGTTTTCGATGGGGCAGCCCAAAATGATAGTTGTGGGGGTGAGGCAGTGCTCTTCCTTTCTGCTACACATTACTTTACCTTGTACATGGGGTTGGGTGAAGGTGGTAACAATTTTTCCGAATTGATGAGCTTAAAACTCCTCTTAATCTTTGCCATTGAAAAAGGATGTCAAAACCTCAATATTTATGGTGACTCTATGAATGTTATTAACTGGATTAAAGGGACACAACAATGCAGAAACATTAGATTAACAAATATTCTTCTGGACATCAAGGAGTTGCAGTTCTCTTTTGATATTTTTTCTTGACGACATGTTTATAGGGAAAACAACCAGGAGGCGGACACTGCCTCAAAGGCGGGCTTGCAACTGGCTTTGGGGCTTTGGAAGGTGAAGGAATTCTTAGATGGGACAGAACAAGAATATTACCATCGTCCTTTTATTGAATGAGCTCTGAATTCATTTTGTCAGCTGTGATCACTTTTTTTATATTTTGTTCCGTTTACTTGCTCTCAACATTTTTCTAGAGAGCAGATGTTACTTTCTTGTACTGTATATTGCTCTCTGTCTAGAACCATCTGGGGCTCGGGGAGCCGAGAAATACTTTTTATTGCCATAACAGTTTTTGTAAACAGAATACTGTGTAAAAGCTCTGTAATAGAGCTCTCGAAGAAGACTTTGATCTGATAAACAGTTTTGGAACTTTTTCAAAAATGCACATTGGATGTGCATATACAGAATGTAATTTTGTTCACCACTAATGAAATAAAATTACGCTTTTTTTCCTGGAAAAAAAATAGTGAGGAGATATTTATTTTAATAGTAATTTTTTCTTATGTAAAAATTATAAAATATTAATAATTATAATTTAAAATTTACTAAGATTAGTTTTCAATATCTTTATATTAAAAACATATAAAAAATTAATAATATATCTATATCATTTATATATAATTCCACATAATAGTTTTTTATAAGGCTTATATTTATCACATTACCCAAAGAGTGTCTTAACAATACACCTCATTCACCATCTATTTTAAGTTCCCATAAACATATAATTCTACACAATTATTTTATATTAAAAATTATATAATAACATGTATCAAATCATTTTTATTAAAACTTAACCATCCATTTTAATATAAGTCATGAATTGCATTTAATTATGAATACACTATGCATACCATACTTTCAACTAATATATATATATATATATATATATAACTTGTACTCTATGTTAGTTAGTTTAAAGGAAAAAATCACATCCACATTGATCTTATAAATAATCAAAATATATATATATAAATATAAAACCATATAATGGTCTTATAAATTCATCAAATATATTTATTTTGAAAGGTGGTTCACGGTTTGTTAGAGGGCTAGTCCACCTGGGAAATGGTCACCACTTGCTATTCTAGAGAATCAAGGTGGCACGAATTACAATCATTACAATATGGGCTCAACAACAGCAATATGTCACTTACAAGATTGAAACCTGGGTGGGGAGGGTAACAAATATTCCTCCCAACCACCCAGGCTACAACCAATGGACATCAATCAAATATATTTATATATAAAATAATGATGTGAAGACGTTAATTTTATATAAAAAGTAAGAAAAAAAATCAAATCCACATCATGAGCTTTTAAATAATCAAACTTGTAATATAAATATATAAATCATGAGCTTTTAAATAATCAAACTTGTAATATAAATATATAAAGATAATGATGTGAAGAAGTTAATTATATTCAAATTGATGGACTTTAGCATATTTGAAATGTTGGCTGGATGTTGGAAGTTTGATCCCTATACGCCTCTGGTTTCACAAGGGTGAAGAAACCTCGCATAATCAATTGCGTGTGCATATGGCAAATTATTAAAAACCTCATCTTCCGTATAGCGTGGTTAGACCGATGACCTTAAATAATACAAAATCAGAAATGGAACACTGACTAAGAAATTTATTTATAGCCGATAATATAGAGAGCCGTAAACATTTGTTATTTTCATATTCCAGTTCTATAATCACACTCAACCTCAAAATCCAGCTCTTCACGGCATTGAATATCAAATTCGTTTAGCAGAATATACCTTATTGGGCTTCAACGGAGATTAATGGCCGCAGTTCGATTAATGGCCGCGGTTCGTTTGACCTGATTAGTAATACCTAACCTAACATATTATATTCATAAGAGACAACAGTAACGTTCAATTACCTTGGATTTGCAAATTTCTATCAGCCGGACGTTTCTCTTTCTGGGAATCTCTATATCCTTCCGTGCTTTGTGCATTAGCAAATAAGTCTCCCTATAACTACACGTTCTATTTTCTGCTTTCTGGTTATAACATTGCAAGGCGCATAAGACCGCCTCCCGTCAATAGCACTGCCTGTGGAACCCCTTATTGGATTGAGAATACATCTTGTACATATAGATTCAATGCACCGACACGCAGTTCTAAATACTGTTAAATTTCTTGATGAGGTGAAAGAATTGAAACTCCAGACTCAGTTTCAGTCGCTCAGTGGATGTAATATTTGGAGAAAGCAGTGAATTTTTATGCACAAGATCTATTCTCAATCCAATAAGTGGTTCTTCAGGGAGTCTTACACCAGCCAGTTCATGAATCAGAAGAAATACAGAGAGCAATAGTAAAGCAACGACCGGGCGTTGCAGGCAGCAGCTGCCGTAGCTAATTTTCCAGCGATATCTTGTCTGCAACACCCTACAGATATTTCACGAGGACAGGAGATATACCTGAAAACAGGATGAAAGGAAGAATTTGTTATACTCCAGCAGTGCATTGTTTGTGCTGGAGGAAAGTCCGCTTCTGCGTATAATATCCATGAACCAGAGAATAAACTCACAGTTTTATTCGAAGCGAGGTAAAGTTAACTTATCAGTCAGTTCAATACTTGGAATACCGCAATCTACAACTATCGTTCACTGTCATGGGAAAATATTCACTTTCAGTTTGGTAAAGTCTCACATGTAACGACGCATTGAAGCTAACCTTCTTCTGCCTAACTTGTTATTTTGATTGAGTCTTTACGAAATAATTTGAAATATTATTACATAATGTCACGTCATCTCGATTAAAAATTAAAAAAATCCACATAAAAATAAAGAAATTTGATTTTTTAGTTGTTTTATATATATATATATATTTAATTTAGATAAAAATAATAGAAATTTATATTTTTAAATTTTTAAATAAAATTTAATATTTTGATATTTTATTTTTAATTTTAATATTTTAATATTTTTAAGCTTTTAAATAGAATTTAATATTTTTATTATTTAATATGCAGATAAAAATAAAAGAAATTTTATATTTTTAAGTTTTTATATAAAATTTAGTATTTTGATATAGATTTTTTTTAATTTTAATATTTTTAAGTTTTTAAATAAAATTTAATATAAAGAAATTAATACATGATACTTACATCCTTCTTCATAGTGCTTAAAGTACCCTGCTTCTCACTCTGAATCTATATGCTCTGTATCCCCAAATGGATCAGCTACTGTATTGTGCACGGAATCTGTATCTGGATCAATGGGTTCAACAAGAAGCTTTTAAATTGGAACTACTAGTGTCTAGAAAGCTTTTCTCGTTGTGCAGGGTGTATAAAAGTTAAACAGGCACTTAATCCGCGCCTAGAATTGGATCTTCACCTGGGACCGGAACTAATCCTGTGTTTCTGTGGTCCACAGCAGCGTAAGCACTATGGGTGACTATGATGAGCCTGGTTCTCGTCTTCCCATGTTCTTCATAGTGCTTAAATTACTTTAGGATAATGTTTCATCTTTTAAACATGATCCATACCTGTGACTTAGGAGAGGTAGATTTGAACTAAAATAAAAGAATTTCTAAATTTATATTTATATAAGGAATAAATTTCTAAATTTCTTATTTTTTAAAGTTTTTAAATAAGTTTAATATTTTTTTTTAAGTTTTAAAAAAAATTATAGATTTAATAACTAGAATAAAGATTTTAAAATTATTTTGATGTGATTGCATCATTGAACAACAATTTGAAGAACTAGAAAGATGGCGGCGAGGGTTTGAACAGTGGTAGAGGAGCCAGCCAAGCCCACTGCAGACGGCAGCAGGCTGTCAGCCGCGTCAGGGGTTGGCACGGTTCCCTAGGCAGCCATGCGTTTGTTTCAAGGTCAGTCTAGATGGTGTTACGGTGGTAAGTATTTTTTTACAGTTTTCTTTCTACCCTACTTTCCCCTCCGGTAGCTTCATGGACCTCCCGGTATGGAGCAGATGGATGAAGTGGACTATGGCAGCGACACGCTGCGGCATTGTGATATATGGAGCTCACCACCTAGCGATTCTCGGTTTTTGAGCGGTGAAGGTGGTTTTGGGGGAGGCAGATTTGCGGAATACCACCTGACCGAGGGTTTGCCTCTTCTTGGTGTTCGGGCTTCTCCGGTGTATACTTCGGTGCCTACACAGTCGGCATCACCATTCTGGGACAGGAATGGTGCCGGGTACGTATCGGAGGGCAGCGCCGTTAACATCTGGGGCGTTGAGGTTCCGTGCACATTCTCTCTGGACCCTGTAAGTGCAGGGCTTGGAGACCTTCCTGATTTTTCCTGAACTCATCGAGCGGCTCTCACGAAACTCCGGTGCGGGAGATTAGCGGTGTGTCGATAACAAGGGAGGATTTATAGGTGGAATATGGTAGCGGGGCCACACAGGGTGGTAACGGTGCAACGGCTCTAGACTCAGCGGAACAATGGGGGTTTTCTAGCCCGACTGGAGACTCAGCACGGAAGGTTTTAGGGTGTGGTGCAGGTCATGAGGGCTTTAGGAGTCCCCGGGTGAAGACACGTAGGAAGTGGATCAAGAACACGGGTAAAGCCCCGAACTACGCTCTGGGTGAAGACATCGGCTTTCAGCAGATTGTTGAAATGGTTAAATCTGTACTGGTGGGCAGGGTGTATGGTAAGGCGGTGAGCCTTAAATCGTTGATTCAATGGGATACCGGAGTATGGCTGGGACACTGTGGGTATGTACCGCGGATTGTGGGTCTCTCGGGAGGCTGGTTTGCATTCCATTTTAGCTCTGAAGCTCATGCAGTATGGGCGCTTAGCATGAACTGGTCGATTTTCAAGGCTCCACTCCTACTTAAGCCACGGAATCCGTTGTTTGATGCGAGTCGCGAAAGAATGGATACTATACCTCTTTGGGTAAGGCTACCTGGGCTACCCTTACAGTATTGGGCTGAGGAACACTTTAGGAGGATTGGTAATCTTTTGGGGATTTCTTTGGAAGCCGATTTCTCCTTCCAGGCAACGGCAATACAAAAGGTGGCCAGGATTTTGGTAAGCATAAATGTAAGGGAGGGTTTATTTGAATGCATGGATTTGATATGGGGACCTTACACATTCACACAAACATTGGACTATGAAAATGTGCCATACCGTTGCAGAACGTGCCATGAATATGGGCATCCGGCCATAGAATGCTCCTTACCGGTTCCTATGAAGATTGGCAAAAATCTGAAAAGGCGGTTTGTGGAGAAGGAGGTAGGGGTAATATGGGAAGAAGAAGCATCGGGTGCACAGTGCAATGAACGTCCATCTGAGGAGATTCCCACCGGGGTAGTGGAAGTTGAGAACATTCTGGTGGAGGATGGCAATGTCTCGGAGATGAATGATTATTTGGGCACTACAGAGAACGAATGCTTTTTGCCATTAGACAAGACATCGGAGGTTTCTTTGCTTTCTCTTTCTCGGGCATCAGACACTGTGGCTGGTACACTTTCTGCTCCCTTTATAAACCCTTCCTTCAGTCTTTTTATTAAAAACTTATCTTTTCCTGGTTTCGATTGGGTGGATGGGTTTAGGAATTTACATATTTCTGCAAAGTCGTTGGCTTCTCTTCCTTCTATACTGGGTGATGTTGGTTCTTTCCTTGTTTTGGAAACCCTTCGGATTGATTTTCCTCCCCTTGTTTCTCTTGAAGATTCCCCTGTGCTTGTTCAAGTTGTGGCTGAGCCTTCTTCACCCACCGGCTCTTCGGAGTCTGGTTTTTTTTTGCGTTTCATGAATAAAGCCACTGAGGGAGGGTTAGGGAAGGAAAAACCTAAACAACCTAAAACCAGAGGA
This sequence comes from Larix kaempferi, assembly GCA_027924585.1. NCBI lineage: Eukaryota > Viridiplantae > Streptophyta > Pinopsida > Pinales > Pinaceae > Larix > Larix kaempferi. The sequence goes on from BSBM01000937.1 coordinate 1,358,989, forward strand.
AGGAAGTCTTTCATCTCACATGCTAAGTCCAGAGCGCGCTTGGATCTTAGGAATGGCAAACAACTCTCAATTGAAAGGGCACTTAGAGTATTGAATGCCCATAAGGATGGGTTGAGATGAAGATTATGTCATTTAATTGTTGAGGTATTGCTGGTCCCTCCAAAAGACCAGCATTGCGACGGATGCTGCTCCTTGAGCATCCTGATGTTTTGCTTTTACAAGAAACTATGTGTGGTGGTGGTGAAGCTATTGACAGGATTAAGGCTTGGTTTCCTGGGTGGTGTTTTGAAGCCTTGGATGCTCGGGGTCGTTCCGGAGGTTTAGCGATTGGTTGGAACGAAGCTAAGGTTTGTGTATCCTCTCGGTGGGGGATGCAGTCGGTATTGGGAATTTCTTGCAAATTTCTGGATTTTGATAGAATTTTTACTATTGTAAACATCTATGGCCCATACTGTGAAAGGGAAAAGTTTTGGACCTCTCTGCTGGGTAGAGAGATGCTCAGTGGGGATTCTGTGATATTGGGGGGTGATCTTAATTTCTCTTTGGGTCATGCGGAGGTTTGGGGGCCGCATGCAAATGTGGATCCCCTTAACAATTTTTTTGTTCGGAAGTTATCTGAAGGCAACTAGATTGATGTGGAGCCTGTTTAACTGAAGCCATCTTGGAGGAATAAGAGAATTGGTCTGGACAGAGTGGCAAAGATGTTGGATCGTTTTCTCCTTTCTAAGCAATTAGTGGAGGCAACTTTCTTCGTTCGTCAATGGATTGGATCGGGGGGTAACTCAGATCATGATCCTATATTTTTGGAGATGAAAGATGGTCCAATCAAACCTCCTGCTCCTATTAAATTTAATAAGGTATGGCTGGAAGATTCGACTTTCTTGGAGCTTATTCAGTAGCATTGGATACCTTTTCATACTGGGTCGATACATTCTGCAGCTTTCCATTTTGTGGAGAATCTTAGAACACTTAAGGAACCTATTAAATCTTGGGTTGCAGAGAAGAGGAGGAGGGACGATAGGGTACTTAAAGCAATTGAAGGAGAAATAGCCTCTATTGCTGAAGAGGCGGGTGGTGGTTTCAGCTCTCAGACTTCTAAGGACCATTTAGTTCATTTGGAGAATCAGAGGAACAAAATACTTCTACAGAATGAGGAGACTTGGAGATTGAAAAGCAGGGCCATCTGGCTGGAAAGTGGGGATGAAAATTCTAAATTCTTCCATGCTTATGCAAAAGGAAGAAGGTCCGTAAATACTATATGGAGCCTTGAGGATGTAGAAGGCAATTCTATGTCTACCTTCGAAGGGCTGGCTTCTGTTGGGGTTACTCATTTCAGGGATCTATTCAAAGCCAGTGAGAGAGTGAATATTGAAGAGGTGATTCGGGTAGCACAACTATTCCCAAGGTTTGTTGAAGCGGAGGATAACAGGAAACTGATGGCACCCATTACTGGAGAGGAATTAAAGGAGGTTTTGGGAAGTTTTCAGAAGGATAAGAGCCCTGGGCCTGATGGGTGGACTATTGAATTTTTAATAGCTCTATTTGATACCTTAGGAGATGATCTACTACAGCTTGTTGAGGACTCGAGGAGGAATGACAGGGTGCCAGCCAGCATCAACTCCACTTTCATAGCCCTTATACCTAAAGTGGATACTCCTTCTTCCTTAAATGATTTTCGGCCTATCTCATTATGTAACTATGTGTATAAGATAATTACTAAAGTGATTGCTAGTAGGCTTAAACCTATCCTATCTACTCATATATTAGAAGAGCAGTTTGGGTTCTTGGAAGGGCGTCAGATTCATGAGGATATTGGAATTTCCCAGGAAGGGTTACATAGCATTAAGACGAAAAAACTGAAAGGAGCAATACTCAACATTGATTTGTCAAAGGCAAATGATAAGGTGAGTTGGCTTTATATCCATCTCATGCTTACCCATTCAGGTTTTGAGACTGGCTTTATACGTTGGATAATGAGCTGCATTACTACTATATCTTTCTCTGTTTTAATGAATGGAGTGGCGACCCCGTTCTTCCATTCTGGACGTGGTTTACGTCAGGGATGTCCCCTTTCTCCATTATTATTTTTGTTGCTGGCTAAGAGCCTGAGTAGAGCTATAAAGGAAGCAAAACAGGACGAAGAATTTGGGTGGATTCTGGAGGCTCTAGGACTTTCTCTTACTCACTTGCTCTTTGTGGATGATATTTTGATCTTTTGTTCTGGTTCTAGAAAGGATGCAGACAACCTCAGAGAGATCTTGAACCTTTTTTCAACTGCAACAGGAATGGAAATTAATGAGGGGAAATCCTCTCTTACTGTTTCTCTTTTGAGGGAGGAGGAATATATTTTATATACTAATTCATTTCCTTTCAAGATTCTTAATCTCCCAGATGGGTTAAAATATCTGGGATTCAATTTGAAGCCTAATGACTACTTAAAAAAGGACTGGTCCTGGTTGTTGGAAAAGCTGGAAAAGAGGTTGAAATGTTGGAGTTTTTGGTGGCTTTCACGAGCAGGGCGGCTTGTTCTTGTCAAGACGGTGCTGGAAGCCATCCCGGTATACTGGATGTCACTTGCTTGGATCCCTAAAGGGATTCTGGAAGCAACGAGGAAGATCTGCTTTAATTTTCTATGGAATGGAAAGGAAGATGTTCATGTTACCCCATGGGTGAAGTGGGACCGAATTGCAGCTCCTAAAGCCCTGGGGGGTGGGGTTTAAAGAATATTTTTCACTTGTCTAAGGCTTTGGCTGCTAAGTGTGGATGGCGTTTAATTAAGTCCGAAGGTTTCTAGGCTAGGGTTATGCAGCTGAAGTACGTTGAGCCCGACACTGTGGAAGATTGGATCAGGTCACCTCAAAAGGAACATACTGGCGGTTCGGTCATTTGGAAAGCCTTAGTGACCTCTTTTGATGTTATAGAGCATAATCTTGCCTGGGATGTTGGCAACGGACATAGGGTGAGGATTGGCCGCGATCCATGGGTAGGATGTGAAGCACAACACATACTGTTAGAGGGTTTGATGGAGGCGTTGAGACAACAAGGATTGCTCTTTCTTAGTCAGTTGGTGGATGTGGAGAATGTCTGGATGGGAAGACCAGCTTGGAGAAGGGCAGATTCTTTCGGCCTAAGAGTGGAGCTGGAGGAAGAATTTAGACAGTACTTAAGAGCACTAAGTAGGGATCAGATTTTCTTGAACGAAGAAGATGACACTCTTATCTGGGATGGGGACCCGTCCGGGAATTACACACCAAAAAGTGGGTATCAGTGGATTAGTGAGAACTATGTGCACAGAGATCTGGTTTGGTGGTGGAAAACTGTTTGGAAACTTCATTGCCCGCCCAAAACCAGATTATTCATGTGGTGTGTATTGGCAAATCGGATTCCGACGTGGGATTTTTTGCAGAAAAGAAGCTTTCACGGTCCTAGCAGATGTTACCTGTGCAATTTAAATGAGGAAACTGTTCCTCATCTGTTCCTTCAGTTTAGTTTCTCTAAAGAGGTTTGGATCACTATATCCAGATTACTAAAAACACCTCTGCCATGGGAAGGAAACACGATTGAAGAGGCATGGAGAAGGTGGACAAACAATGCTGCATTGAGTGGCTTTAAAGCACTACCCCCGGTGGTGATCTGGGGCATTTGGCTCATGCGCAACAGCTGCTTGTTCAAAGACAAAATGGGAATTTCGGCTCTTGTGGCTGTTAACAGTTGTGGGATCTTTCTAGCTCTTAAGCGGTCTCGTCAGGCACCAATTCCTCGAGTTATTCAACCTGTGGAAATTGATAGATCTCAGCCATGGGGTTTTTTTGACGGGGCTTGTCGAAATGAACAATGTGGGGGAGGGGCTATCCTTTTCATTTCACCTGTTCACTACTATGTGATGTCGTTTGGTTTTGGGAGGGGAACAAACAATTGGGCAGAGATTCTAAGTCTCAAACTCTTGATTTCATATGCTGTGGAACTATCTGTCCAGAAACTTAATGTTTTTGGAGACTCTTTGAATGTGGTCAGTTGGGTTATGGGCACTTACATCTGCAACAGTCGAAGGATTGCTTCTGTTTTGGAACAAATTCAGAATGTCACTCTCACTTTGGAAACTTTTACTTGCAGGCACATATATCGTAAAAACAATGCTGAGGCGAACAAGGCCTCAAAGGAAGGGCTTCTTATGGGGGTCAGCACTTGGATAATTTATGAATTTCTGAATGGTAATGAACGAGCCTTCTATCATAGACCATTCATAGAATGATCGAATGATAACAGGTTTTTGTCACAGGTTATTGTTCCAGGTTTTAATTTTTGAGGTGATAGATAACAACTACAAACTGTTTGGTGTAGTTTGCATATACAGCTCAGTTTTATAAACTTTGTAGTTATTTTTGTAATAGACAATGCAAGTTTTGTACAGATACAAAAGAAGTTATTATACTCGCTTATTGTAAAAGATGTTATTGCTCACGTAGTGAGAACATCGGATCTCTTTTTGGGCTCATAACAGGATGCTCGATACAACAGTTCTATATTCCACTCTAAATGAGTGTGTTGATCAATGTAATTTCGTACTCTATGGATGAAATGAAATTACGCTTTTTTTTCGGGGAAAAAAAACTAGAATAAAAGAATTTGTAAATTTATAAGTAATAAATTTCTAAATTTGATATTTTTTTACAGTTTCTTTTATAAGTTTAATATTTTTATTTTTATATTTTTTAAGTTTTTAAAATAAAATAAAATATTGTTATTATTTAATATGAAGGAATTAATACATGATATCTTTGTGGCCTTTGACAAATCAAAGTATGGAAGTGAACAAACATTAGTCATCTTTTAAATATGGATTTTAGGATCTTAAGAAGTAGATTTAAAAACTAAGATAAAAGATTTTATAAATTTATAAGTATAAGAAATGAAATGAATGTAATTGTCCATAAAAAAAAATAGAACGATTAGTAATGAGAAGTTGTAAATGAAAAATCACAAGTATATATCTCTCAAAATACTTAAAAAAATATAATTATAATTTATATATAATAATTTTTTTGACTGAATTTTAAATTATAATATTTTATTAGCAATTAACCTTTATTATTTTTAATAAAAATAAATTATAAATAAAATTATATTAATAATTGATTTTTTTAAAACAATATTTTATTAAACTTTGTTTGTCTTTTATATTTATGTTTTATATTTATGTAAAACTCTACTCTTGAACTTGTACCCAAGATAAGATTTCTTAATGATTAAATATGACAACATCATATTTTGTATAAAAATCTTCTCTAAACTTGTTAGATATAAATATAAAACAACAATCCTTTATAATTTTTTATAAGCCATCTAAGATGATCATTAAAATTAACCAAGTCTAAACTTGTTAGATATAGATATAAAGCAACAATCCTCTATAATTTGTTGGCTTATTGTAAGCCATCTAAGGTGATCATTAAAATTAACCAAGTTTGCTTGCATGACATTGGATAAGCAACCTTTGTCACATGTTTTTAAAAGGATATTCATTATCAAATCCACTACAAATCTATTTTTTTATCCGCTAAACTAATTTGTCTATTGGTTAAAGTACTAAGTTGCCACCATTGACAATTAATTTTTTTCTTCTTTCTTCTATAAGGATATTCATTATCAAATCCACTATAAATCTATTTTTTTATCCGCTAAACTAATTTGTCTATTGGTTAAAGTACTAAGCTGCCACCATTGACAATTAATTTTTTTCATCTTTCTTCTTTAATTTTATGATGCTCATGCACATTTTTCACACCAGCTATGACAATACAATTTCGTTGTGTTGAATATCTATATAACAATGCAATTAACGCTACAATGAACCCTTCTTTTAAACTTTTTAATTCCTATAACATAAAATAAAAAATAAAAAAACATATTAATTCATTATAATATTTAATAGCATTTACTTCCTCTTCTTTGTGTGGCATATAATACCTAGAATTGTATAATATTTTTTTAATGCATAAAACAATCAATTTAGAATCTTTCCTAATAAAACTTTTTATTAACATTGACAACTACACAACTTCTACCACCATTATTTTGTAATTGTTTTTAAAAAAAAAAACTTATTCTCTCAACTATTTTTAAATCATTAAAAAACACATGTCCTATTTAAATTCGAGATCTTATCATTTATAATTTTAATAATCTTCATAATCTAGTTTTTTTATCGTAAATTCGATAATATACGTCATAGAAACATATATCATGCTTCCATTAGTTAAAAACAAGTTATGCTTTCGTGAACGCCTTATGGTTAAAGCCAAGTGACATTATATGAATGAATTTGTGGTTTTCTTTAGTGATAGTGTTAGATTAGATATTTTCAAAAACGTGTAATTTAATTTAAACATTTTCGTCGAAATACAACATTATTAACAACGCGTTCCTAACAGTCTTGACACAACTTTATATCTCATATCGGCCATTAAATTGAACTTATAATGAATTTAATTTGATACATTTACATGAAAAAAGTACGGATGTAGGGGTTATGTGTTTCAATAATTTTAAATTTTTTTGGGAAAAAATATGAATGTAAAGGTTAAGTGTATCAATAATTCTAAAACCTGTTTGAAATGTCTAAAAAATTAATATTTTAAAATTTTAAAATGGTATTAAATATATTAATATATTTAAAATATTTAACAAAACATTAAATTCTCTATTGAAATTGGCAGTCTAAAGGCAAATCCATTATGGTTTTCGTATTTCTTCGTGACATCGGAATGAAATTAGATTTTGGAAATATAAATTTTATAATATATATTTATAAATAAATTTAATTTTAAAAAATAATTTATATACAGTTTTTTATTATAAAGATATTGGAAATATAATTTATATAAATGTTTGATTACAAAATTAATGAAAATAACTTTAACAAACTTGATTTTCACGGATTTTTCCAGTTTGTTGATACGACACAAACATAGGAGGAAGAATATACAACGAAAGTTAAAAGATATTTCTTAAAGAAAAAGAATAACGATTTTGGTAGCATCGTATCACTCACATGTATGTGAAAAGTAGGTATCTGTAATTTCAATCTTCTACTATTTGATATCAATGAGAAAATTATTATCCTACTTATGTCTAAACTTTATATTTAAGGGTGAAAACATGATAACACGTTAAACTTTTGATTGTTTTTACTTTGAAATGAAACTAAGAATTGCAAAAAATTATTATTATTATATATGAATGAGAGTTGTTTATATATATATATATATATATGGTTGAGTTGCTTGCTTTATGGGACCTTTTTGGTTTGCTCAAAAGAAGGGTGTTTTCAGTTCATAGATTGTTGGTGACTCCGAGATAGTTATTGATTAGTCAACGAGAAATTCAAATTTACAGGTGCTACAACTGGATCAATAGGTATGCAGAGTAAGAGTTGATCAAGAGTTTTTCAGCTATTTCCTTTACTCATACCTATAGAGAGTTTAATTATGAGGTGTAACATCTCCCAAAATCTTGGTTAGTAAATTGGTGAATTTTCAAAGTTTTATTCACACAAAAAAAATCCACCAATAAAATTTACTAGGTTTAAGGAGAAAAAGTCCTCCATCATTGCATCGATAAGGAGGAGATTAGTTAATAACATTTAGGAAATAACATGACGATACTTTCAAAGTCCACAGGTGGGGCCTTGGCCTTGAGCTCCTCACCAGGGCTGCTTACATAATCATAATTATATTTACAAAAAATGATAACAATAGGGGTCAAATTGGAGGGATGTTACACACTCCTCCACTTAAGAATAACACCGTCCTTGGTGTTCAATAGTTTTTCTTTCGCATCATTTCACCATCTTTCGCTTGCTTTATTTTTCTACCTTGGTCGTCTCCTCATTTTTGCGATTTTCGCAAACTCTTATTGCTTATATCCTACTCATTATACAGATCATACAAGATCTTCCCATGTTATTTAGCATAATCATAAATATACAAAATTCCAAAACAGCAATTGTTCATCATTCTTCCTCTTCCTTGAGGGAAGAAATTTTTTTATTTTTATTTTTTGCTTACTCATCATTCATAACATTCACACAAAAAGACATCCCATAGTCTAGTTATAATACAAATCATTAATATTTGCTTATATCATAAAACAATTCTTTCAACAAACTTTGTTGATCATCAAACTCTTTTGTATTTCAGCAATCATGGAGACTTGCATACAAAACACGAGCCTTCTGCAAACTCAGCAAGAAAATCTGGCAGTCTTAATTTGCAACTTATTAGCTAACATCTCCTCATCGAATCTCTTGTGTGCCCAACATAGTACTTTTCCAGCAACACAAGGAAAAAGATTTGTGAGCCTCCTTCTCAATTCGATGGATATAAATATTTCCTAGGTCTTTTGGGTCAGTATAACATTTAACGAGCCACCTGCTCTGTTCCACTTCCATGGGGAACATGACCACATTTTTAGGGAATTTGCCTCCTGCAACAGCTAGTAAGTGAGTGCAAGTTGCCGCTTCACTGCTCGAGTCCAGTAAATATTCTTTTCCCCTCAAACCTTCTCGTTTGAGTCCAGGAAATATTCTTTTTCCCTCAAACCTTCTCGTTTGAGTCCAGGAAATAATTATTTGTAACAATCATTTTTTTTTTATTTCTTGTATGCCACATGCAACAACAAAATATAAAAATATATTCACCTATCATATACTTTGCATTTTCATGATTACACATCATCAATCATAATCCTTACCACTAATCATGATAAAATAAAAGTAAATCATTACTTACTTTTGAGCAATTTAGCTCAACTTATATGTATAAGTGTTTTTTCAATGTTCTTCCTTGATCATGTCATCAGTCAAAGTTAAGATTACTCCCTGAAATGTTAGTATAAAGAGAAAATTTATTTGCTTCAATTGCTCAACAATTGATCACATCTATGCGCATGCTCGTTCATTTAGCTTGTGCATCCTCTTCAATTCACCCTTTAGTATGAATATAACTTCTTCAATATCCTTCTGAGGCCAAGTGTGCTAACAAACAAATATGTTAGTATCATAATTTAAACAATTAGTTGCATATGGATTCATTTCTATACTATCCAAAGATTTTTTTCTCTATAATCTTTCCATAGGGCCTTTGTTATCAATCATAACAAGATTTAGGATTCTTCTTTTCCTATGATCAAACATGATCCCTTAACTTGATACACATCAGTCAACTTGCCACATGAATTCATTCACATTTTTTTTTAACTCGTAACCTAGTATGTCAAATTCATTCTTGCCATCAATACTCAAGACTAAGAATTACTTACGTTATGTTTTGCATGAAAATTTTGTAACAACTATGCAATATCAAAATTAAAAATGTAGCTTTATATTTTGAAGATGTTCAAGTGGCTTCACCTACTCAAACCATATACAACGAACCTAATATTCCTTTCTCTCTTCCCAGACAACAACAAAGATATTATTCTAAACATAGAAGGACATGATGCTTCGAGAACTTATTAAATAAAAGAGTAATCGGACATCAAAATTATAGAATAATACAACACCTGAAAACTAGACAGCCTCTATGATTAGGTCCTAAAAGTGCACATAACATTCGAATAGTGTTTTCTTGAACGAAGGCTATTCGACCTTTAGAATGTATAAATAATCTTATCCAACTTTTAGTAAAAATTGAAACTGATACTGATATTCATCTATGAGGCTATATTTCCTGATATATCTTTTCATGAAACCGTCGTAACCATTAAGCACTATCAACTACTATGTAACTATTTAAAACTAAAAATATGCAAGTGACCTTGCCTACTCTAACAAACTCTCTCTTCTTTGGAGTATACTAATAGTACTTCATTCTGAAACTTATAGGTAGTGTGCTTAATAATTCATAATAGAATACCAACAATTATAATGCACATTTTACTTGATACTCTATGCAATTTGAAAACACTATTCAAAAACCTTTGTTTGATTAAGGTAATAACAAGTTTTGCCAAAGTTTTGATATCTTTGTTTTTCCATAGAATAGTACATACTGAATGATATAGAATTACAAATCCATCCAACATAAAAGATTATGACGCGTCCTTTCTTTTTAACAAAATTAATCAATCCTGATATAGAATCATTACATTTCACAAAAAATTCCGAAAAGTCATAAAAACAACATCTATATCGATGCATCCTTCTTATGCGATAATTACATCCTAGTGTCTCTTTGCTTCTTTCAAACTTGTCATGTAATCATTTGAACATACCTCAACTAGTTTGATCTTTATAGCTATGTCCTAGAACGTGCTTTTCATGCTAACATTGATTATATCATTTTTGTAACAAAACTCATTGCTTCAATAATTAATGAATCGTTCTTTTAGGCAAGAAAAACATTTTCTTCTACACATAGTATGTGATTAGAGTATTACTTTATGCATTATAGTAAATCAATCACATACTTGTATAAACTCAATCTAAATATAAGTAATTCATACTTAAATGTAAATTTCATAACCCTTTGTACATAGACTGAAATCATCTCAACATTATACTACTTTCCATAACAATACTATACAACCATGTAAGTATTTATATCTTCTATGTATCAAGGGAAGACTCTCGACATACCTGACTTATAACAATGATGAAAATACTTATCTTTACTCCTTTGGAGAACTTTAAAGTTTGAACTTTTGAATGACATTAAACCCCTTGTCCATTCTAGTTCCATGCATCCAAAATGAAACAAAAACAATTGATTAGTAAACTTAACAACCTTCATACTTACTTATCGCATGTTGAGCTCATTAGGCCCAAGTGTTGTAACCTAATGCTCTGATACCATATGCAACATCTCCCAAAATCTTGGTTAGTAAATTTTATTGGTGGATTTGTTTTATGTGAATAAAACTTTGAAAATTCACCAATTTAATAACCAAGATTTTGGGAGATGTTACAATAGCCTATCTAAGGAAGCTATTGGATTTATAGATGGTTTAATTCTCTTTGAGGAATCCGTGGAGGATTCTTTGATTGTTTCTGGGTCTATTTCTTTCTTATAGTTTTTTGTTTTGATTCAAGTTCAGTTTTGGAGATGGAACTTTATCAGTCCTTTGTGCCCTGATAGCAGACTTGATGCTCAAGTTTATTTTGTGGTGCTATGATGACAATTTTGTATTTGGGTTACTAGGTTGATGGAATAGTCATATTAGATCTATTATGTTTGGAATGACTAGACTGGAGGTTGTTTGTATTGTCTTGTTTTGGGAAGTAAGTACGCGGCCTCATATGGCTTATTTTGAACAGTTCGATATAACTTTGATTCTCTAAAAAATGAATAACAAATGTTTTTTTTCTTATGTGTGTGTGTGTGTGTGCAAGTTAATGAGGGTCACTTTTGACGCATTAGATTCAATAGAAAAGTGAAAAATCAAGCATCCCTTAACTTAATTGGATTTTTTGAGATACTTACACAAAGTATCTTGCATTGAATAAAAAAGATGAAATGTAGGAAATTGAATCACATTTCCAAATATATAAATTTTGTGTATTGAAAATTTTCATAACTTTTTCAAGTTTCATCTTTTCTAACAGTCGCATTTTATTTTTTTGGCAAATGATAAGGTATATGTCTTTGTGGGTGCATCCTTTGAGTGCCGAAATGATGGTTTAGACAAAAATTGGTAGACATATACATAACAAGTAGCACTAGTGGAGCACTACTTTTCCAAAATTAATTTTTTTTATTTTTAGTTTTTTTTAAAAATTATCTATGTGATCAAACATTGAAAACGGTACATCAAATGTGGGTGCAGCTTTTGAAGGTCTTAATGCAATGATTTTAAAAAAGATGTTTTATAGCATGTAGAGGTTCGGTTCTAGTAGTGCAACATACATTTTTTTTTAAATTCTTGTGAAAGGAAAAAAGTTATGGAAGGAACACTAACAATGTGTTTTTTGAGTTGAGTCATGATACAAGAAAATTAGGAAAAAAATAGAAAATATTAATATTAAAAAAATACATATTGGTATCTACAGAAAAAATGTTATTTGTCTAAAATTTCATAAAAAATGATTGTGCCTATCATACTGTAAGGAGTGACGAAAGATAGGAATACTGAAAAAATGGAGGAAATGCCCAATTAGCTACGGTTTACCATATTCCATAGCACAGGGTTGGTAACTCTGAACCAAACATGTAGGATTGTGGATGACACACAGGCGCATGAGGTGGCATGTTTTAGGCGCTAAGGAATGCTCACGCGTTACCTTTAAATTTAATTTTTTATTCCATCCTTTGATGTCAACGGAAATGCTCTTGCGTTTTTACTCTACGAAATGCGTGAATGTTTAGTTTTTACAATTCGCTCTAGCGTTTCTTGTTTACAAAACTCTCCAGCATTATGGAGTTACAAAAATTTCTAGCGTTTCTTGTTTACAAAACTCTCTAGTGTTATGGAGCACATAAACTATGTGCTAAGTAATGGATGGAATAAGGGGGGGTGAGAGAGAGAGAGGGGATACGAGAGGCGGGGGGAAACCATATGCTAAGTAATGGATGGAGGTAAGAAGGGTGAGAGAGAGAGGGGATACAAGAGGGGGAGGGGGGGGGAGCGACATAAATTGAGGGAGGGGGAGAGAGGAATGATGAGGGAGGAAAATAAAGGCCTAAACCCATAATCCCCAAGGGACAAACCCCCTAAAGCACTAAACCCCTAAGTCAATAGCTCCTAAGCACCTAATCCCTTAGCACACAAGCCCTTACACTTTAACCCCTTGACACTTAAACCTAACCTTTTATACCTTAACCTACAAATAGTCAATCCCTAAATCCCTTAACCTATAAAGGCCCTAATCCCTAAAGCCTTAGTCCCTTAATTAACCCTTTATCTTCCATCCCCTCACTCCTTAACCCTTAATTCCCTAAGCCCTTAACCCCTTATAATCCCTTAACATGATAACACCTAAGCCCTTAATGCCTAACCTCTTAAAACATAACCCCCTAACCCCAGGGCCCTAAATACCTCTACCCCTAAAGCCCCTAACCCCTAAACCTCTTAAGTCCTTTAATTGTTTACCTCTAATCTCTATTTGCATGTGCAACCTCCCTTGTGCAAGTGCGCCTTTCATTTGCTTGTGCTCTCTCTCTCTCTCTCTCTCTCTATATATATATATATATATAGAGAGAGAGAGAGAGAGAGAGAGAGAGAGAGAGATGGTGGGGGGAGAGAGAGGAAGGGAGGGGGAGAGAGGGAAAGAGATGTATGTAGAGATGGGAGAGAGGGGTGGATATGGGATGACACATAGAGAGAGAGGGGGGGGGGGTAAGGGAGGGAGAGGGGGGGGGGGGTACGGGAGGGAGAGGGGGGGTAGAGAGAAGGTTAAGGAAGTAATATGTAATACAAAATGCTAGAGTTTTTAGTAGTTACAATAAAAAATCAACATTGTAAAAATCACAATACCAAAATAATAGTAAAAAGAATATTCATGTTCTTTTCATTGTCTTCTCCAAAAGAGATTTTCTAGTTTTCTTGGTAAAATCACATGAAACCAAAAAAAAAAAGCCCCTAAAAATGTGTTATACATCATTTTTTTAAACTATATTTTCATAAATATTAAAATATCACTTAAATACTAAAACTCACAAATGTTTGTAAATTGTATGTTATAATTGTTTTTCCTAAAATATATATCTATCTCTAAAAATCTAAATTCCCATGTAAGTTGAAATATGTACATTTATCTTACTATATGTCCTCATATATAGATATAGATATAGATATGGGTCTTCGCACAAAGTTAAGGGACCTTTTAGATGCAATCCTAGTTTTATGAAACCCGTGAGGGTTTAGTAAAACCAAAACACTCGAACGTTTATTTGAACTAGGCATGGGCGGACCCAAGCTTGCCATTTTAGTTTACACGCAGGATCATAAACAAAAATGTAAGCACGTTTTTTAACTACAAAATGCTCATGCATTTTTTAACTACAAAACACTCTAACGTTTTCTAAATACAAAATTCTCTAGCATAAAGAGTTAGATTGTAAGTCACTCTTTCCCACCCGTACTGGGTATCCCATGGTATCACATTCAAGGATAAAGAGTTAGACTGTAAGTCCATGTCTACTCCAATGGTGTCTAATCTGAAGAAGCTACATGATTCAGATTCCATATCAAATCTAGTGGATCCTACCATGTATAGACAACTCATTGGTTCCTTGATGTATTTGATACATTCTAGACCATACATATGTTATGCTATGAGTATCTTGAGGAATTTCATTTCTGAGCCAATATGGTTGCTTCCAAGCATGTGCTTAGATACCTTCAAGGTACTATTTCTTATGGACTCAGATATGCTTCCAGTGGAGGAGTGATGCTACTTGGATATGTTGACTCTGAATGGGGTGGTAGTACTGTGGACCGAAAGAGTACATCTAGATATTTTTTTAGCATGGGATTAGATATGATCTCTTGGTCCAGCAAGAAGTAGGGATCCATAGCCCAGAGTAATACAGAAGCAGAGTATATTGAAATGAGCAATTCCTGCCGAGAAGCTAGGTGGCTTAGAAAGCTACTTGTTGGGTTGTTCAGTGAGAAGTTTGAGACTAATGACATTCACTCTAACAAACAGAGATACATCAAGCTCTCAGAAAACCTTTTGTTTCATGACATATCAAAACACATTGAGATGAAGTACCACTACATCAGAGACATGGTCCAAAAAGGTGTCATAAGACTTCAATACATTGCTATTGATGAGCATATAGCAAATATGTTGACTAAACTTCTATCTATGATGAAGTATAGGTACTTCCAAGACAATATTGATGGCAGAGAATGCCTCCCTCGCTAAGAGGGAGTGTTAAAGTTACAACATCATGAGTCATTCTCAAATTCAATCTTGTGTGTCAAGATTAAGCCTCATGTGTCGAGATAGTTCCTTATAGGAGCATGAGTTGGAATTAGGAAACTTGGAGAAGAATCTTGAGTTCGACTCAAGAAATAATAAGTGTCAAGTGTTAACGTAAGTGCTTTGTATTTCAAATTGATGATGTTGTACAATATTGCTTATCAAGGCTAAGTTCTTGCGTATCAAGACAGACCCTCGTGTGTTGAGGTGGCGCCTCATGTGTTGAGGTAATGTTTTACATGTCGGATCATGAATGGTGTGTGATGTACTACTAACCATGTTTGATATATTAAGTCTCCTCTAGAGATTGGACACCACTAGAGTGAATTAATTTAGCATATGACCACTTGGAATGATAGTAGAACAAGATGATCACATCATTGGAAAAATATTCTTAGTATATTTGATATGATAATTAATTAAGCTAGCACATGTGGACTGTGCAAATAAGACACGAGACAAAGATAAGATGTGATAAGATAAGAGAGAATTCAATTTTCTCACTTCATTAATGATAAAGACTTTAGTAAACAAGAGAGAACTCAAATTGTTAAACTTTAATGATGTTAACAACAAATACTTCACTCAATTAAAGGAGAACTCGAATTGTTCACTTCAGTGATGTATACAAGAACGACTTCAGTTAAAAGAGTTAACTAAGTGATAACAAAGAATATCTACTTAACTAAGTGTTTTCATGACGACACTTGAGTTATGACTCTTGCATGACGACACTTGAGTTAAACTAAAAGACGACACATGAGTTGTGACACTCGAGTTACGACACTTGCATGACGACACTTATGTTAGCCACATAACTAAGTGGTCTAGAATCTAGTTAAAGGGCGAGTTCATCTTGAAGTCAATACATAGAGTTAAAACCATTGCATGAGAACTATGGCGCAATTTTTCATGCAGGATTGATGTATCTAATGTTGGAGCAAACTTTCTTGAAGGAAATTGACGCATGTGGCCAATACTAGTGAATTGGTTGAGTGGAGAATATTATTTTGAGTTCCTGTTCTTTGTCTATCTCTCTTGCTCTGAAATTGCACTAGGTGTGCTTGATGTAATATGTTCATTGCAAAGCAATCATTCTCTGCTATCTAGCAATATACTAAGGAAGATTTTGTTGGGGTTTTCTCCCTCAATTTATAGAGGGTTTACCAATGGTAAATTTGTGTGTTGAATGTGAGTGCTTATAATTATGATTGTTCATTGATTTCAAGTACTTTTGTAATTCCAAATTAAAGATAAAAAAATTAACAGTCTTGACTTAAATCAAGTTGTAGTGGTACCTGAGGAAGAAAACAAACCTACTCATTTATTGCATCAATGATTGGGACAGAGAAAGAAAGGAACAAAGATACTTATAAATCATAACCCTAATTCCAAGTTTAAAATCCTTGAATTTGAATTTATGCAAGCATCACATCTTTGAAAAATAGTGTACATAGAAGTTTAAAACAGGTATTCATACAACTAAGGGTATTCTCAATGATTTCTCTAAAAGGTATGGGTCTATGTGTTTGATGTGTTTATGAATTTTAGATATTTGGTCTAAAAGAGAACCAAAATTTCAATCAAGTACATACCACTAGTACAAAATGAGAAATTGGTGACTAAAAAATTACTAAAATTCGCATATAAATGACTATTTTTGGGTCGGTGACTAATAGTAAGTTCCAGTATCTTATAGCTTGAATTAGTCATATTTAACTTAGTCATTAATTGCTTTCCTTATTTATTCGTATATTTGGTAATTTATTTAGTCATTGATTTAGTCATTAATTGCCACAATTAATGACCAAATATACGACTAAATAAACTACTAGATGATAAATCTAGGAAACCTATTAATGACTAAGCTAAATATGACTAAACGTTAGTCACACTATAAGATACTGGAAATTAGCTACTAATATTCGTGTATATGCGAATTTTAGTCATTTTATTCGCCACAAATTTATGATAGGGCACGGAGGAATTGAACCACCAACCTCGTTCATGTAAGGTAGGTGCTCTTCCATTGAGCTAGCATCCTTTAAGAATTGAAGTATAAATATGGGTTTAACAGAAATGTGTCATTGACTAATTCAAAGTATTACACGAGCATTCCAATTGGAAAAATGATCTAAAATTTGGGAAAGGCACCAAACTCACCTTCATGCAATTTCTTGGTATGTGCTTGTAATGATGAAAACAACATTATTCATTGCAAGAATATCAACAATGAATGGCAAGAGAAATGATACTTTTCATCAAAAATTTTCCAATTTAGGTCTGAATTGGCATATTTGGTCTTTTTTAATCCATGTGCTATGTTGCACTGATACAAGGGTTAGTAAAATAGTTAATTTTGTTTCATGAGTTTTTCTATTAAAATATTGGGAAGGAAAACAACATCTACAATTATTATTAAGCACATTGTGGTCAGGAACTAAACACTTGAATAATCCCAAGTTTGTTTGCAACCAATGAAGGCACTAGATTCCCATCACTATAATTCCCAATAATTAGGTTTGGTTTCCCTTGCAACACTTCAATTATTTCATTTGATGCATCCTAAATATATATACATAACATGTATGTAGATGAGAAAACTAGTTATTCATCATAACATGA
This sequence comes from Larix kaempferi, assembly GCA_027924585.1. Taxonomy (NCBI): domain Eukaryota; kingdom Viridiplantae; phylum Streptophyta; class Pinopsida; order Pinales; family Pinaceae; genus Larix; species Larix kaempferi. The sequence continues at coordinate 1,376,537 of BSBM01000937.1, forward strand.
GGAAAATGGTTACTACATATTGCTTCAAACTTAAATAAAATGTAATACATAGCATTTTAAGCTTAAAACATTTATATGTTGAACTGAAAGATTTCAATAGTTTGAGAGAGTTTTTCATTTCATTGTTTTCCATCTAGGGAGTTGTGTGCATAATGGACATATAGAAATGGAAAATACGTGAAAAAAATCGGATAAGCATGGGAATTGCATATCCAAACTTTTCAAGATAAGGCTAGACATCAAATCTAGAAACCCAACATCGTAGAACCCCTTTCTCTATTTTGAAGGATATGCACAATATATGTGCATATTGTGCATTTAGAAAATCATAATTTTTTTGTTGCATTTAGTCCCTTGGGCCTCAGGGATAAGACGAGTCACCTGAAATACATAAAAATGATCAAATCAAGGTAGACAATTATGCACTCACAAATAGATCTAGCCGATTTGGAGTTTACAACAAAAGATATACCTTTGCATTCTATTTCCAAATGAAGAATTGATTTTATAAATGATAAAAGTAAAAACTAATACATTATGATAGTATGCAATCGCATCTTACCACAAGGATCCAAAGTGCAATTTCCAGTCCTTGTTGTTCAATTCTACTAAGCAATTCTTCTTCCAGTGCTTTAACTTGATCCAATATGTACACAACCCATGTTTGGAAGAATAATAAGATGAAGTTCTTAAGGGAGGATAAAGAATGTGGTTGGTCTCATGGTGCATTCCTTTATATCTCTAAATTTGTAGTGCTTTAATATAATGAAAGCAATTATTCGAAACCAAATAAAGAGGATCATTAAATCGTTTTCAATAAAAAAGGTTCAAAAGAGAATGGTTTTCATGTGAACTAACAAACCAATAGAAACTATGTTTTATAAAAGAAATCAGAAGCTAAATATTACTTGTCCACCATTGTTTGGACTATGTTAATCCCAAAGCATCTGCTTGGATGAAATAGCCATGAGGTGAGAATATTACCACGTTGAATACATTGGGAATTTTTCCTAAAAACTTTTCTAAAGCAATTGCATCAGGTTCTTGCAAAACCTCCAACAGTAAATGTATCGTGTCAAGTGCATTATGTGCATTATTTCCCCATCCTTTGTCTATTCCAATTCCCTGTAAACTCTATAGTTATAACGATGGAGCTTTTTAGCCAAATAAGAATGTTGAGTTTACTTAGCATGCAATTGATAATATTTCACTAATATTGGCTAGTTACATCCAAAACGAACTGTGCAAGAAATAAAGAATCTAATGATACAAATGCAAGCTTCCACAAGCCCTTGCTGGAAGCTCAAGGATTCCATTACTTGTGTTCAAATTATTCATATGGTACATCCTTTCAGAGATCAAACAAGATTTCATTTACCTTGCCCAAGGTTGTTTGAATCTAGGAAATGGTATTTATCATATCACTCACCATAAATTTCTGCCAATCAAGTGAAATGGGTTAAAGCAAACAATCCATACACTAAACATGCCAATGAAAAAAACACCAAAGGATGGTCAATGAGAGAAACACTAGTTGTGCAGCTTCCCAAGATCTGAAGTGATTTGAACAAAGTAAGAATTCAATCGAACTCTTAAATCATTTGATTAAGCAGAGAATTGATATGGTCATGTTCCTTCCCAACGTTAGTGAGATTGGACTTAATATCAAATTTTGAGCTAATACTTCAATTACTAAAATTTTGAGTATTCCTTTTTCAATTGTAGGGAATCAATAGGACAAACAAACTGATTCTACTACTAATGGAATTTCTTATCTACCCCAATTTGTTTCCTATAGAGAGAAATTTATTCATGTTTCTGCTCTTAGCCATATAAACTACTCATAGATGTTGACCTAGACTTGAAAGTTTCACATGTGCTTCACATTTTACCTCAGTGATGTTTTGCATATATGTATGTGTATTTCAAGTCCTTGATGTTGGCTCGAATAAAGTTTGATTGCTATAAATTAATTCTATATTGGCTGGGAATTTTGAAGCATATTTTAGCAGAATCAAAATGTTATTTCGCTAAAAATACCTATATGCATTGTCTAACGAATTCCCAAAGTCAAGAGTAGCCCCCAATGCCTCCAAATATGTGAAAGACGATAAGGAAAGAGAGTGCTCCATCTCCTAAAGGGGACAATAGCTAGGAGAATGTTAAATCACCATAATAAGTATCCATATAATCTAAAGATCTCATATACCAAGCTCTAAATCATATCATAAAATGTCAATTCCATGTATGATACAACCATAGACACCATTAATAAAATGACACTCACCCTTTGAGAGAATTCTCCATTAAGATGGTTCCTATGCAGCAGTATGTTGATGGTGGGGGCACAATTAATGAGGGTGGAGAAAAGGCACATTTTTTTAGTGGCTTTAGCTCATGCATGCATGAGCTATCTTTAACCTAATTCAGTAGGTATTAGCTTAGTTAGAGTTTCCATCCATATTTAGAATTTGGTTTTTAGGAGTTGTTTTATCTTTAGCAGAGTGCTTTTTTTAATTTAGTAAAAGTTTCAGTTTAGGAGTTTTATTGTTGGATATTGTGTTATACATGTGGAAGGTTTCCTCAAACAAAAAAAAGTGCACATACATAGGAAATACTTGCTTGCATGCTTGTCCTCTTCCTTGTGGGCACTTAGCCTTTGATTAGATCATGACCTACATGACAGGTCAACCTAGGAGATCTATAATTAAGGTTTGATATTTCTCAAGTGTCCAAATTCACTGTACATCCCCTCTTATTATTCTATAGAAGTGAGAAGGCGCTCTACTTGTTAGGAACTCAGAGTTATCTAATGATTAGGAGTTGTAGTTTTGGCAGTGTTGTGTATTTCATATTTTCTGAGTTAATGGGAAGCAAAATTTCTTTGAGTGTCGAGTTCTTCATTGCTATCATAACTTCCAAAAGTGATTTATATGTAGATTTAGTAGCATGTTGTAGGTTGTTCTAATTCTTAACATTATGCAGTTTCTACACTTGTGACATATACAACTAGTGCTTTAAAAATTGGGCAATTTGGACTCGGACCTGGCCAAGTTGACCCTTGAAGTTACCGAGTTTTCCTTCAAACCGGATCAACTACCAGTTTGATACAGCCAATTGTTAAGTAATATACTATGATTCGAAGCCACAAGTTTGCAACCACACATACCAAGCTTGTGACTCTCTCTGGTACGGAAAGAGCATGCAACATAATATTGTCTCATAGTCTTTACTTTCCCTACATAGAAAGTATGCATTGCACCATAATATTTATAGGCATGCATTTTTTTCATGTCTTGTAACTATGTAACACAACCAAATTTTCACTTTGCACTAAATGAAAATTTGGGCAAGAACAACGCTTAGTACATTAATCCTTGGAACACTACAACATGACTTTCGAAACTAGTGATTTATCTTCGATGGGTTGTTTGTTTCTTCTTGCTTATGAAAGACCGATGCCATGCTTAAGCATTAAAGTTTTTTTAATATTATGTTGCAATATAATTGTGCCTAGTTTCATGATTTAGAAAATCCAACTTAATAGATGTTCTAATCCTCTCAAATGAATTAGTTTCTTAAAAGAAGCAACAAATGTCATGATGTGAAGTTATACAGAGCCCAAACCATCTTACTTTTCCTTAGTTCCTCCAATAAGTTTCACCCATGACTCTATACAACGTAAATTTCTGACACTGCTACAAGAAAAAAGTTAAAATTTTCAACTTAATTTGCTATCATAAAGATATCTAAAAGATGTAATCTTTTACCATTTCTATTATTACCCATACTTTTTGCACTACAATTGGAAGCTTGTTCTATATATCCTACAGAGAATCCTACCCACTAGAGATAACAAAGAATTGTATGACCATTTATCTACGTGCAAAATTTCTTTACCTGAATGCCATCTGGAAAATTCATAGAAGAGAGCATCAACAGAGTAGCCTGATTATAGTTGATGTCCACTTGCCATAGATTTGAAGCAAAATGAAATTTGAAATAAACTAGGGTAAAGACCATTTTGAAAAGTAATAACAAGCACATTCATAAATGTATATTGCTACAAATTACAAAGTAGGAGCAGTTTAACAAGGTTGTGAGACTTAATATGGTCATGTTAGATGAATCCTGTAGAGAACGACATCAGAACAAGAGAAGTGTGTTTTCAAGCTTATTCCCCATTCGAGAGGATTCTCCATTAATCAAATTGCCTTATCTACATAGGACTACTCTTTTGTAGCATTTAAAAATATGTCATATATTGTTGAGATTAACGACGGATCTCTTCCCCTTATTTTTTAACATATTTTTTTGTAGAATACAGTGCGAGTGAAAATGTTTCAAGAAAGGGTGGAGACGAGTAGAACTTCTTAAATCCTCATTGTTAAAAAATAAATATACCCATGACCCAAAGAGGAGGCCAATACGATTATGCTTTATCTTGGAGGCACATCCAACAAATTCCAAGCTCCGTTGAACTATTTTTCTTCAAAGGACAGTATAAAATCATTAGTGATAAGTGGTTTTTGTGTTCGTATAGTCAACAAACAATATTTCTCTATCTTTCACAACAAGTGCAAGAAGAATCAAATTTATGTTTAGTTTCCATAAATACATAATCATGAAGATGGGTACACGTTTAGAATTTAAGTGATAAAACAAGGAAATGATGCTTATTTTTATTATTCTTGTGAGAATGTGTTTGACAAACTGTTAGAGGTTACTAACTTTTATTCCTTGTGAGAATGTGTTTGGCAAACTGTTAGAGGTTAATAACTTATATGACTAGATTGGAAAATCAATATATTCTAAATTGCTGTCATTATTTTGTTTCTTGCTAATTTAGATAATTTGATGATCCCGACATATTACCATTGGATACATCATACAACAATGTGAGCTCAACATGGATTGAAATTTATATGAATTTTATGTCAAGATTCAGTTAAGTCTCACCGTTGTTAGTAGTGCACAATGTATCAAGTATGTCAAACACACCAAACATACTGAGACTCTTGCACCCTCTCATTCTTAGGTGGGTAAGATATGTTTCTGACAATTAGAGTTTTCTCAGAGTATTCATTCATTTGATGGAACTTACAATAAATAAATCAATCAATACCCATTGGAATAGAAATTTGCAAAAGCCTTCAATTTGTCTTGGAAAAGGCTACTCTCTTGCTTCTATATTTTCTTAATTGGAATTGATTTGTTCTTTTATGGTAGAAAATGACCATATGGAACAGTATTTATGGTATCAAATACAATCAAAGATATAAAAGTAATTGCAACCTATATGTGATACTCAAAACTTTGAATACACATAACTTACAAGCATCTATGTTTTAGCTAGAATATACTCCATTTGCATTTGTCCTACACAAACCAGTCTTATGCCACCTAGAATCACTCCATAACCAAATCTAATATGATTACCAAGATGAATAAACATAAAATCTAAGTATTCTCTCACATTCTAATTCAAACAGATAACCTTCCACGGGCCCTGTCCTAGGAATTAGTTGATTTCAAGCTACCTCTAGATCCAACTGGTCATTTTCAGCTTCAAAATCGCTGCAGTAAGAATATATTAGTACTAGAAATATGACATAAAATGGAAAAAGAACAAGTTTCTATCAATAGGAAACATTACTCAAAACACAACATTTTTCAAGGACAAAAAAAGATTGCCATAGACTTGTACAATTTCTTTATATAGAAAGAAATTATATCGGTACCATGTTCAATGAATAACCAAAAGTAGTTGATGGGATTAGAATGATACATTAATTGATAAATCAGGAGTATTCAAGGGTTTCGAGCATCTACATCCCATCTACAAAGCAATTGAGGAAGGCAAAAACTTGCTAGATGTGTACTTAGACTTGCAATGCTATTAGGGGAAATGAAGAGAAAATCCCACCGATGAGATATCCTAAATAGATAAGGCTTATGTTACAGCAAATACAAAAACCACTGTCCTGTTATGCTTAAGCCTAATGTGTCTTTTTTTTTAAATATTTTTATTTATTTATGTACATTCTATATAAATTTATTTCCCCATTACGTTTTCTTTATTTCTTGGATATATTAAATTTGTTATAGACAAAATTTCACTTGTATAACCACTTCCGTCATCTTCCTCCTAGGGGCCCCTAATTTCCCATGCACTCATAAGTTGTTTCCTTGGGATTTCTTCAAAACGCATTTCTCTTCCAACCTCCCAGCTCATCATATTCATAGAATGAGCAAGTGCACTTCTTCTGGCTTTGTCAAGCAAGCATCTATTTTAGCCTGCATCATGTCATACATAGAACTAGCCTTTGATTTGATGTGGCCAAGTACATGTAGCTTTTGTAGCTTTGCTATATCATTCCACTGGACAATCTTTGATTCTACACCTAACAACCATCTCCTAACTATCATCTGGTCCCCTTGGATGTTCTAATGGCATATCTATGTCTTTGCATTATTATTTTTTCAAATCAACTATGCTTTCAAACCTCACACTATTCTTCCATTATATTATCCATCTCAAATTACAAATAGCAAACCTAGATGGCCCTTTTCTCAATTGTCTTCCTTGCACATGAACTCTACTTCTACCTCTACCCTGAAAGAACAAAATTTTGTCTTAACTCTTTCATGTTCAAACTATGATATACAAAACTTATCTAAACCTTTGAATGCATTTGTATGCTTTATGGAATCATGGATTATTATTTATAAATAACATCACCTATAAGTGGTAGAAGGTTTAACATAGCAAACTACTATTTTTGCGTCTTGCATATACAATATTCAAATTTACAACTAAAAATCATGGATAAGGTCAATGATATGGAATTTTCACAGATTATATTGATAATATATGTAACCCTAAAGGTCTCGGAAGTTCATATAGCCTATATGCCATTGATCCAAAGTTTATTTTCACCCCTACCTACTTAACTTCTTTTTTCTAGCTTCTTGGTATTAAGCCACATATATTAATATTCTAAATGCTTGAATTTCTATAGTCATATCATACGCGTAGGCCACATGTTAGTAATTTCTACAAAAGATCAAGTTCATACCAAATATTACCCCTTATATTGCATGAGGTTCCATCCGTAATTTTCATCACAATCTAGTTACATATGACATAAACTTCTTGGATTACACTAATGGTTCAACTAACATATATGGGGATGTTATGATGGATGCCCACACTTTCCCTAGCATTGAACTTATGGCATGTCCAACCTTGTCCAACTGGAGGTGCATGATGTCTAGAGGAGAGTGTTGATTGTAGAGTTATTGGATTATGCCCCCAAATCCCAGCAATATCTCTAGTTATTATTGGATCACCTTCATATTGTGATATGTTTTAGTGTTGGGGAGATGCACTTGGTATTTTACTTTGTTGCTAGGGGTGATAGCACCTTCATGGTCCTTTTCTTATGTTGTGTTATTCATCACATGACTAGATGGTGGGTATGGTTAGACATTGTTGTTGTGGTACATAATGCCTAGGTGGATCACCCTAGCACTTTGGGCATCAATTTTCCTATGGTTTAAATTTTGCATTATTTTGTTAACATGTTCATTGTTGGGGCTTGAATGATAGTATTAATCACATTGTATTTGAGATCATGATCATTCTGGGAATGCAACTTATGTCATAATAAAAGTTCATTAACAAATGAATGAAGGAAAACTTGTATCTATCTTTTACTAGTCTTTTATTATATCCATTAGGGCCCTCTAAGGATATTTTTGCATTTATTTATAGCAATTTAAGGTTGATTTTGGCATGTTTACCAGCTCTATTTGTTTTAAGTATTAACCTATTTATCCAATCTAAATGATTATTTAGGTGCTTTCACTCAAGAGAGAAGATATCAACTTATAAGATGCCTCCATAGGTGAAGATAAAACTTCTGATAAGACCATTTCATAGCAAGTATGCATTATTTTAGACTAGGGATGGAGCTTTAGGACATAAGCAATTGTGGATACCTTGTGGATATCAAAGTAAAGAGTAAACATGTATTGCATTTTAGAAAAATATAAGCAACATGTGTCAGTCTGTTTATGGTCTCATGATTTAGATGGGGCATCCCAACATTAATGTCAATGACCCAAGTTCAAACCCTAGATTATAAGTTAGTTGAGTTTGACGGGTTTCATATGCAACATTAATTCAAAAAAAAGAAAGGCATAGAGAAAGGAAAACATGAGGAAAAGACAAACTCCTTGATAGGTGTTCACTCCCATCTAAATCAACAAGGTTAAGCACTCGATGAACATGTTGCTCACTAATCTGTAACCAAAATGCATTAATACCTTGCATAAGACATTATTTCATATTTACAAGAAAACAAATGGACTTCCAAATATTCATATCCTACAACACATAAAATGGATCTTAGAGATCTATTTACCTCATTTCCACCAACAATCCAAAATGTGAAAATACAATGACTTTAGGAAGAATGTTCATTCATGGAAGTATTTTCTACTATCGGAAATAAATAGTTAATCACCTTATGCATCAAAACCAACTCCCACGTTTGATTATGTACATCAATGATAAATATTAAATATAGTATAGCTGTATGAACAAACTTCAATATATTATCTTCACTGCGTTACCCAGGAATGTGGGATATTCATAGAAAGAAGTAACAAACTTTGAAGTTATCAAGGGAAATTCAAAGGCATAATAGGAACACAAAATACACACAGAAGAAATTCGTGATAATTTGTTGATTCCCCAATTGTTTCATTTTTTGATGGACTTTTACAATGTTTTGTTTCACTTGGATGAAGTGGTGATTGTTGGAAAGGAAATTTGCTAAAAAAGTTGTTTATTACAGAGGATAATTTCGAAATCCTTGGATTGAACTGCAAATAAAATATGCCTTGGACTTTAGTATTGGCATTTGTTCCTTGAATGATCATTGTAATGTCAGATATAAAAGTTACTATTTGGGGGGCATTTAATATTTATGATGTTTATAATCTATTGCTAGTTGTTCTTTATACACTGCTAAGATGCATGCAACTCAAAAATTTACTCCAATATATTTGCAAAACCAAATTTAATCCATTGCTAAGAAAGGTAACCGGGTGTTGATTCATTGAAATGATGGTTCATATTCAAGTAGTTTGTTCCAAAATTTGTTATGTTACAACTATTTAGCTAATAGAAAATTGATTCTGATTGAAAGGTAGTTGATGTATTCACAGTTGTTTCCCTTTCTGGAATTATAACTAGACTACTGAACAAGGGAACTGTGTTAGTAGAAACCGGTAATTGAGCTCTAGGACATATGAACCAGGTTTTCTTAACTTCTTTATAGATTCATTATTTTTATGTCAATCCAAATTCATGTATCATGTTCTATATTCATATTCAACATTGATTATTTAATGTTGAACATGCAATTTAGAGTATGAGTTATTTGGTGTTTTGTTCTTCTAGTCACTATTTAATATTGGCCTATAAGTTTTTAGCAATTGTTTCATTGAACTTACAACTAACTAATTTGACATAAAAATTCCATTGGGAGGGAAATCACCACATTTCAGAACACATGCATTGACTTGTTCTTATTTTCAGGTATGGTTTGTTATAGGTATGGTTGCAGACTAATTCTATAAATGATATCTTGTCATAAAAACCAGCACTTAAAGGTTTTCAAAATTGCCTAGTTGGATAGATTCTATGGATATAACGTGACTGAATAGTTAGGCATAAACATATTCAAAGTTTATTATCCAGTAATATTCATGGCTATGTAAATTTGTGGATAATGCCATTCATGCATTCATTTCACTTCTGGATTAGTATTATTATCCTTCAAATTCTCCCCTATAGGATGGTATAAGGAAATATTCACTAAATTCATTACAAAACTAGAAAAAAATTGTCAAAGTGTACCAGTTGGATGTCAAACTAACTACTTTCATGTAATAGCCCATACAAATTTGATAAGGTGCACTTTTAATTATTCAACATCTAGATACTTGTTTCAAATTATCTCTAGAAAATATTTTTGTGTTGATCAATAATTCTATAAGCAACAAAATATGTTTTTTGAGATGTCTTGTTTAAAATATTTTTCTTTGTAAGAAAGTATTTGAGGGTGTCTAGATGCCTAGAGTGGGAAACTCTATCTTGGTTTTCTTTATTGGTTGGGACAGTAGAGTTTGACATTAATGAAATATTGCAGGCCTGTAAATTGACAATCTTGTTTTGAATTGTTTTTTCCTATGTAGTATTTTATGTATAGTATTGTTGGAAAAATTGTGAAGGACGACTGTTGGGATATGTTCTAGTGGTTTGAATGGGCCATAATTGTTCCTAATTATAAGGTTCAAAACCAAACTTCCATGTTAATCATGGCCTAAAAATTTTCATACTTTCATGTAAGAAACCTAATATAATAAACCTTATCAGTAATTAGTCTTATCTTCAAATTCAATCCAAAAAAACAAACCGAATATATATCCTGCCTTCCAAATAAGAACTCATCTATACCATATTTTCCAACCACATTTAGACTCCAATAATATACTTTGTGTTCAACCCCACAAATAAGAGGCATTAAAATTCAATTTCCAATATAATTCACAAGAGAAATTGGCAACTAAGCCTTTTTCTACAGACACCAGCAAAACCAATCCAATCAACAACATTCACCACATAATGAAAAATAAAATCCTCTCCGCCTATTTCTATTCCATACAAGATCTCTTGAAAATAAAATTAACATAAAAAACACACAACCACGAGGAAAAGAGCCATATATCCTTAAACTTTGGTAGCGACATGAACAATGTAGAGAGGATGAGAAGGAATAGAGGCAATGGTAGATTCGATGTTTATAATGGAACCCTTCTTCCTTTTCAAGTTTCTAGGGAGCACAATGTGGACCATTCTAGCGGTACCCTCTACTTTCATTGCTATGAGATTCTTGAGAAGCTAAGGATCAACTTCATGAAAGAACCTGGGATAAGGGTAGCACAACCCAACAATGTTATTAAATATTCCACATCCAAGTCATTAATGGCATCATCTACTTTGTTCATTCCTTCTATGAATATTCACATAAATCAACCACAACAATTTTTACTTGGGTTTTGTATTTGGCCTATATTTCATCTTCAATGTCGTTAATTTTGGAAGGACTTCTTCCAACCAATACTGATTTGATCTTGCAACTAGATAATTGAATGTAAAATGAACTCTCAATCCCATCTATGGGGTCTATCACTATTTCCCAAGATCCATACTTGCTAAAATTATTCCTAGGTCTAATATTCTTCCCCGGTATAAGAAAGGCCACCCCTATCCATTTCAGGAATCCACTTGAAGTGATTAGAGCGGTAAGTAGGCCAATGGCTCTAACAAGGATGAGAACCATTCTCTCTAAGCATGCTTGTTAGTTAGGGAGAAACACCAATGGATTTGATGCTTCCATATCAATATCAATCCCCTCACTCTATGTTATGTGCTAAATCTTAGGATTTATGAGAAATCCACACATCAAACCAACCCCATAACTGAAGAAAGCAAAACAAATAATTAAGTGGAAATGATTTAACCTAACACTATATCATAAAAACTAGGGAATATGCTATTTTAAATAATTAAATCATAGAATTTCCAGGCTCCTACCTTTCATCTAATGCAATTGCAAAAACCCAATTCGTAAAAAATGGTAAAACACAAACCCAATATAGCTTCAGAGCCAATATGTGAACCCAATTCAAATTTGAAGGCCGCACTCTAACAACAACATGAAAAGCGGGTGAGAAAATTTAGATACTTAGAATGTGAATTTGGGGAAAAGGTGAAAAATGCACATAACATATGGAAAAAATGCGCATCACCCGGTTGTGGAAACTTGATTCCACAACCTCTCCATAACTTCGCCTCAGGTGAGACCTCAGTCTACTCGCAGACTGTTGCCGAAAGGGATGGTGAAAAGGGGTTTTGTTGGTTCCATGAACCGCGTAGAACCTGGGTCAGTCTTGAAAAGCTAAAGAATGAGTATACGAGCCAACCAATTGTTATGTTGCCGCGCTTGAACTGGTGATGTGTTCTGAATATTGGAATCCTAAGAGAACATAAATATAGAACTCGGTGGATAAGACAGAAAAAAATATTTTGCAAGAAAGGAGAACAAACATCCACGTTTCTCTGACGTAGAATGGTTGCAGAGATACCTGTGGGCGGACATTTACGAAGTTTTCTTTGCATTTTTCATTAATTACCTATATGAATGGTTGTTAAGATTATTAGAACGCAAAAATTGTTATCAAGGAGGAGAACCTACGGAATGGACTCCAGAACTCATTTAGAGACTTAAAGAGGTGGATAGTCCAATCTCGCGAGCAGTCTACTTTTGGGTTGACAGTGTCCTAGAAGGCTACGTTACAGAGTTTGTCATGTCCCCTCCCTAGTGACCATGGTCACATCTTGGATCCTCTCATCCCTAGGGGGTCTAAATGATTAATTAATTATGAATTTAATTCATGGGGATAATTTTGAGGCAAGTACACCTTAGGAAATAATTAATTATTAAGTTATTTAATTAATTAAGGAAGTTGGAATTAATGTTGAGAGGTATTTTGGTATTTTTAGTATTTAAATGCTAATAAATGTTGCCAAGTTGGATAATGAATGCTAGGAGGTCGAATTAGTGGCAAGTGGATAACCTTGCCCAAGTGGAGAATATTTCAGAAAGGAAACAAAGTCAGAATGGAAATAGAAACTGACAAAAGATGGAAAAATTGGCAAAAGTAGAAAAGTAGAAATAAAAGGAAATGGAAAGAATCGGGAAAAGCATTCAGAAAAGAATTAGCAACATCAAGAAAAGCAACTAAGGCGCACTTGCCAATTCTAACTGAAGGAGGTTAAGGAAAGAAAGTGGAGAAAGCTCAGAAGTTGCCAATATCAGAGAGAATGCGTGTGGTATGGCTTGCCAAGCAAGCTATCTCATCTATTTAGGCATGATTCCAACTTCAGGAGAGAACTTTTGTCATTTGTAATTTTGGTTTGAGAGCTCTGAGCTTCTCTAGTTGAGTGATGTGCCTCAACTGTTCCTCTTGGGTGATGTGCCCCAAGGTCCTTTAGTTTTCCAGAGAGTGTTTTGCTGGTCTAGAACATGTACTGGAATCCATTATCAGCTATTTTCATCCATCATTGAAGATTTACAGTCAGAAGAAGAGCAGATCCCTTAGATAGTGAAACTACAACTAGTTTTGGTGAAGATTCTCCTGTTGAAGAAGTTTGATCCAGTGAATGCGCCCAAGATTTGGTGGAGAGATGGTTCAGCCATTTTTTCAGACATCAGAAGAGTCACATATCAGAAATCAGCTTCAGAACTGAACTATCCTTCTCTTCTATCTCATTCTCTCAACCACGGCTAGATTTGGAGGTGTTTTCTCTGCTAGAAGAAGAAGACAAGTGAAGGACTCCATATTCTTTCTCAGAGATCCATTTTTCAGCTCATACTCTGTTCTAGACCTGTAGATGATCATCATGTACTTTCATATCAGATATCTAATCATTTCATATCTCACACAGTCCATCCTGGGCTCTAATGTGAGGATTTCCTAGTCATTAAGATATTGTTCTACTGAAGAATCATTAAATGGACACAAGCTTGGTCCAGTGAGGTATATTTAGACTTGCTGCTGTCATATATATTATATCATAATCATATAACACCTCAGAACAGAGTATTACATTTAACGAAGGTCATTTAATAATCCAGAATGGAAGACTAGCTCATTAAGCATTGTTTTATGACTAATTTTACTGAAATGACTGCCAAATCCATTCTAAGAGTCATTTTTGCTTTCTACAAGTTGTAGGTGGTCAATGATACAGTATAACATCCATATCAGTTATTAATTTTATAATTTGGAAGCATTTAACCTTTGTTTGTAAAGTTTGAAAAATTCCTAGCTTACCAATCCCGGAGTGGCTTAAGACTCCCAAATCACTCCTTCATATTAAAAATCCTTTTGAATGTTGTCCAGAATGTTTATTTAACTCCTTTGAATATTATAACTCATCCTTGGACCATCAGGACCTTTCCCAGTCTAGTAAGCATATGCTGGTGTACCCAGAAATCTTTGGAGTAGAGCTTCAGCTGGCTGAAGCTTGAAACATAAATGGCCCCAGTGCTTTGTGCTTAGGACTATACCTCTAATCGGATTTGCTACTGCTTCACATACCTCATATAAATTCCAGAATTGAATATCCATCCCACCATCCTCATTTGTCCCCGTCTAGTAAGCATATGCTGGTGTGCCTAGGTAGCTCTGGAGTAGACTTTAGCTGGCTGAAGCTTGAAACATAAATGGCCCCAGTGCTTGGTGCTTAGGACATCTTCCTCTGATTTTCTACTGCTGCACACATCTCATACAAATATCAGAATTAAAATTTCATCCCATCATATTCATTGTTTCCTCAGCTACCCATCACTTACCACCTGCACTATTTGTTAAAAATTGTCAAAATTTGTACTTGTGAAATTTATAAAAAACTTTTAAGTTGAGATAATATCTGGGTCAAATCTTGCCCAGGATATTACAGTGGTATCATAGCATGGTCCTCTGAACCTGTTCTTGATATTTTTGTTATGAGTCCAAAGAGAATCCCAGTCCCCAAAGGAAAGAACCCCGAAGATCCAATTGTGGAAGAGGAGGTGGAATCCACTGGAGGAAAGATACAAGGGGGGAATAACATGGCTGAAAATTATGACAAGGATAAGGAAGAATTCAGATATTTTGTGCAGATTATGTTAAAAGGGCTGCATGACATATCCCATAACATCATCCAGTATGGGCAAGAGACTAGAGAATTTTTGGCCAAACAAATAGGACAGAAAGAAATAGAAGGGAGTTGTAGTGGTTCTCAGAATGGGGAGAGAAAGATCATTGGTGGAATGATCTTTTCTAGGACTGGTCCCCATAATAGACCCAATGAATTTAAATATGAGTCTAAATATCAGCCCCGATAGACCATGCCAAAATTGCTTGATGAGCATAGGGAGGAACAACCTGAGACACATACTGAATCTGTCAATACATGGGAAGATCGATATGTAGAATACCAAACTCTGAGTGAAGAGTGCAGAAGGGCTCCGCCTTTCAAAGATTTCTATGAAGCACATTATAGAAATCAGCCACAGAGTGGACATAGGCATCCAACATATAATTATGAATTGAGAAATGCTATTGGTAAGGTTCAGCTACCTTACTTTGATGGGTCAACAAAATGCACTGCTAACTCATGGGTGCAGAAGATGGACAGATATTTTCAGTTGAATCCAATGGCTGAAAGGGATGCCATCAGAATGGAAACTCTGCATCTGCAAGATAAATCTAATTACTGGTGGTTCCATGGCGTGAAGACTTTAGGCCATGACCAAGTGTACTCATATGTAGAATTTACTAGAAGATTGATGGAGAGATTTGACAGAAGGGATCCTGAAATTGCATTCCGGGAACTAGCACATGTTAAGCAGATCGGGACCCTGGAAGCTTATATTTATGAGTTTCAGAAGTTGGCAGTAATGGTTAGTGATATATATGAGGCCTGATTGATTCTTTGTTCACATAAGGATTAGAAGAACCCTTAAAAGGGTTGGTTAAAGCCTACCGACCAGCAACTCTCCAAGAAGCACTAAGCAGAACTAGAGATTTGCAAGATGCAATTCCAAGGACTAAATATCCATAGATATTTAGTGCACCTATTAAAAATTAGAACCAAAGGCCACCATTCATAAGTGTGGCCGCACCAAACATAAAGGATTATTCATTCCGAGATCAGGATGAGTTAAGGAAGAAAAAGCTTTGTTTTTCCTGCCAAGAACCTTGGGTTCCTGGGCACAAATGTGCCAAGGGTAAGGGTCATTACATAGAAGTTTTTTCTGAAAGTGATGAGGAAGAAATGGGTGTTGAAGTTAGAGAAGAAGATACAATAGAAGAAGTGTATGACATAGCAGAAGAAGAAGAACCCTCGCAGACAGAAGGAAAAATTGTTGTTTTAAGTGGGGTCCCTCGCTACCACACTATGAGATTTAAAGGAGTGGTAGAAGGGCATAAAGTTTCAATATTGGTGGATGGGGGTGTCACACATAACTTTATAGATGCATCCATGGTGGAGAGAAGGAAACTCAAATCAGAAAAATTTGGGTGTTTCACAGTCATTATACCAGGAAAGAACAACACCATGCAGTGTAACTGGTGGATTCCCAAGTTGCAACTGACTATTGGAGACCATACTGTGAGTGACAGTTTTTATATTGTTGGTGTAGCT
Organism: Larix kaempferi; assembly: GCA_027924585.1. NCBI lineage: Eukaryota > Viridiplantae > Streptophyta > Pinopsida > Pinales > Pinaceae > Larix > Larix kaempferi. Next base: position 1,392,867 of record BSBM01000937.1, read on the forward strand.
AATACTAATGTTTTTTTGGGAGTACAATGGTTGTTTTCCATTGGTGAACATGTAGTAAATTACCAAATTCCTCAAATGTGCTTCAAAAACACTGAAGGGAAACAAGTGGTTTTGAGGGGTGTTAACACCTACCCAAAACAAATCATTTATGCACATAGTATGAGCTCTATTATGAGGCATGGTGACATAGAGTGGGCTGCAAAATGATTTATCAGTACCAAAGGGACCACCATTGATGTGTCACAACATCCAGAGGATATCCAAAGATTACTCCAAAAACACAAAAGGGTGTTTGAAGATCTGCCACATGGAAGGCCTCCTGATAGGGGTACTGAACATTGGATAGAGCTAAAACCGGGTACATTCCCTATAAAAATCCACCCCTATAAACATCCTAAGAGATTCAAAGATGAAATAGAGAAAACTATAAAGGAGCTGCTTGAGATGGGCTTCATTAGGCCAAGTTCCAACCCCTTTGCTTCATCAGTAGTCTTGGTCAAAAAGAAAGGTGGTACAATGCACATGTGCATTGACTATAGAGCTTTAAATAAGAAAACCATTAAGAACAGATATCCTATCCCAAGGATAGATGAACTGATGGCTGAACTACATGGAGCCAAGTATTTCTAAAAAATAGACCTCTATTCTGGTTACCATCAAATCAGAATGAGAAGTGAGGATATTCAGAAAACTGCCTTTCGGTGCCATTTTGGGCACTTTGAATTTCTGGTCATGCCTTTTGGTTTGACAAATGCACCTGCAACATTTCAGTCATGTATGAACAAAATATTCAGCAAACAACTCTGTAAGTTCATACTTGTGTTTTTTCATGACATTCTTATTTATAGTAAAACTTGGGAGGAACATTTGCAGCATTTGGATAGTGTTCTAACCCTTCTTGTAGAACAATCCTTCTTTGCTAAACTGTCCAAGTGTGATTTTGGTATGAAGAAGCTGCTCTATCTTGGCCACATCATTGGGAAGGAGGGAGTTAAGGTACACATGGAAAAGATTCAGGCCATTCTTGATTGGCCTAGTCCGAAAAATATAACAACTCTACGAGGATTCATTGGCCTATGTACATACTACAGGAAATTTGTGAAGGGATTCTCCAAACTCACTTCTCCCTTAACTGACCTTACCAAGAAGGGAGCCTTTTGCTGGAATGAGGAGGCTGAAAAGGATTTCAGCAGAATGAAAGAAGTGATGAGCAGCTGTCCGGTACTGGCACTTCCAGATTTCAGCCAGCCATTTATTCTGGAATGTGATGCCTCGGGTGAAGGCATAGGAGTATTTTAATGCAGGACATACACCCCATTGCTTATAAGAGTAGGAAATTGCAGCCACATGAAAAGCTGTATTCCATCTATGATAAAGAGATGTTAGCTATCATGCATGCACTAGTGAAATTCATGCAATATTTGGTGGGAGGAAAATTCATAGTCAAGACTAACAACAATAGCATGAAACATTTCTTGACTCAAAAGGAGCTAAATGACAGGCACCAGAAATGGGTAAGAAAAATCCAGTCATATGATTTTGATATTGAATACAAGAAGGGTAATCTAAATGTAGTGGCTGATGCTTTATCCAGAAAACCTGCTTTGTCAACAATGCAAACTCCTGCTGATTGGAAGGATCAATTAATTAGTGAATATTAAAAAAAACCACTTTGCATGTGAAATTTTGGATAGGTTGATTCAGGATGACTCATACCAAGCTGTCAATGGTGTAATCTATTATAAGAACATAATTTTTCTGATTCTTGAATCCAAACTGAAAGAACATATTTTGATGGCTGCCCACAATGCACCTGTAGCAGGCCATCCAGGATTTTTAAACACTTACCGAAAGGTAAGAGAGAGGTTCACTTTGAAGGGCCTCAAGGAAGATGTTTTAAAGCATGTGAAGGAGTGTACTGCATGTCAGCAGAACAATGTAGAACATACTCATCCTGCTGGACTCCTTCAACCATTTCCCATTCCTGAACAGAAATGGGAAAGCATATCCATGGACTTCATCACCGATTTACTGAAATCCTTGGATAAGGACTGTATTTTTGTAGTAGTTGGAAGGTTAACTAAATATGCTCACTTCTTTGCTGTCACTTCTACCATTTCTGCCAGTCAAGTTGCTGCACTTTTCTTTAAGGATATATTTAGGTTGCATGGGCTTCCCAAAGTTATAATCAGTGACAGGGATAGCAAGTTTACTAGTACCTTTTGGCAGTCTTTGTTTGAATTGGTGAAAACTAGTTTAAATATTAGCACAAGCAATCACCCCCAAACAGATGGGAAAACAGAGAGAGTTAATCAATGGCTGGATGGTTATCTCAAAAATTATGTCACAAGGCAGCAGAAAGCACGGGTCAATTGGTTGCACTTGGGTGAGTTCTGCTACAACACCGCATTCCACATGTCCATTAGAATGGCTCCATTCAAAGCTTTGTATGGGTATGAGTCTTCTACTTTTGCAGATTTGGTCTTTGGAAACTGTAGGGATCAGAAGGATAAGGATTGGCTACAAGAAAGCCAAGATATCCTTAAATCACTGAAAGAAAATTTGCAGGTTGCACAAAATCAGCACAAAATCAATGCAGATAAGAATAGAACTGACCGGACCTTCCAAGAAGGGGATTTGGTTTATCTGAGGTTGCAGACATATAGACAAACTACTATTAAGACCAAGGGAGCTGGAAAGTTGTTTCCAAGGTTCTATGGACCCTACCAAATAATCAGAAAAGGGGTGAAGTAGCATATGAATTGGATCTGCCAGCTGGGAGCAAAATCCACAATGTCTTCCATCTGTCCTATTTAAAGAAAGCAATTGACCAACAAGTTAAGGTTTCAGAAATTTTGCCTCCACTTGATGATGAAGGGCACCTGGTTTTAGAACCAGAAGAAATTTTGCAGGAAAGAGAGCGGAGGCTGAGGAGCAGAGTCATCAAGGAATATCTGGTACAGTGGAAAGGTTTGCCCAGTGAGGATGCCACTTGGGAGGATGAGAAGGTTCTGCAACATCTTGGTTTGAAACTGCTTGAGGACAAGCAGTCTTGGGAAGGGAGGACTATCATGTCCCCTCCCTAGTGACCATGGTCACATCTTGGATCCTCCCATCTCTAGGAGGTCTAGGTGATTAATTAATTATGAATTTAATTCATGGGGATAATTTTGAGGCAAGTACACCTTAGGAAATAATTAATTATTAAGTTATTTAATTAATTATGGAAATTGGAATTAATGTTAAGAGGTATTTTGGTATTTTTAATATTTAAATGCTAATAAATGTTGCCAAGTTGGATAATGAAGGCTAGGAGGTCGAATTAGTGGCTAGTGGATGACCTTGCCCAAGTGGAGAATATTTCAGAAAGAAAACAAAGTTAGAATGGAAATAGAAACTGACAAAAGCTGGAAAAGTTTGCAAAAGTAGAAAAGTAGAAAGAAAAGGAAATGGAAAGAATCAGGAAAAGCATTCAGAAAAGAAATAGCAACATCCAGAAAAGCAACTAAGGCGCACTTGCCAATTTTGACTGAAGGAGGTTAAGGAAAGAAAGTGGAGAAAGCTCAGAAGTTTCCAATCTCAGAGAGAATGTGCCCTATTTCCCTCACACGTGTGGTATGGATTTCCAATCAAGATATCTCATCTATTTAGGCATGATTCCAACTTCAGGAGAGAACTTTTGTCATTTGTAATTTTGGTTTGAGAGCTCTGAGCTTCTCTAGTTGAGTGATGTACCTCAACTGTTCCTCTTGGGTGACGTGCCCCAAGGTCCTTTAGTTTTCCAGAGAGTGTTATGCAGGTCCAGAACATGTACTGGAATCCATTATCAGCTATTTTCATCCATCATTGAAGATTTACAGTCAGAAGAAGAGCAGATCCCTCAGATAGTGAAACTACAGCTAGTTTTGGTGAAGATTCTCTTGTTGAAGAAGTTTGATCCAATGAATGCGCCCAAGACTTGGTGGAGATATGGTTCAGCCATTTTTGTAGACATTAGAAGAGCCACATATCAGAAATCAGCTTCAGAACTGAACTATCCTTCTCTTGTATCTCATTCTCTCAACCACGGCTAGATTTGGAGGTGTTTTCTCTGCTAGAAGAAGAAGACAAGTGAAGGACTCCATATTCTTTCTCAGAGATCCAGTTTTCAGCTCATACTCTATTCCATACCTGTAGATTATCATCATGTACTTTCAGATCAGATATCTAATCATTTCATATCTCACACAGTCCATCCTAGGCTCTAATGTGAGGATTTCCTAGTCTTTAAGATATTGTTCTACTGAAGAATCATTAAATGGACACAAGCTTGGTCCAATGAGGTATATTTCGACTTGCTGCTGTCATATATATTATATCAGATCCATATAACACCTCAGAACATAGTATTACATTTAATGAAGGTCATTTAATAATCCAGAATGGAAGACTAGCTCATTGAGCATTGTTTTATGACTAGTTTTATTGAAATGACTGCCAAATCCATTCTAAGAATCAGTTTTGATTTCTGCAAGTTGTAGGTGGTCAATGATATAGTATAATATCCATATCAATCATTAATTTCAGAATTTGGAATCATTTGACCTTTGTTTGTAAAGTTTGGAAAATTCCTAGCTCAACAATCCCGGAGTGGCTTAAGACTCCCAAATCACTCCTACATATTACAAATCCTTTTGAATGTTGTCCAGAATGTTTATTTAACTCCTTTGACTATTATAAATCAGACTTGGACCATCAATACCTTTCCCAGTCTAGTAAGCATATGCTGGTGTGCCCAAAAAGCTTTGGAGTAGAGCTTCAGCTGGTTGAAACTTGAAACATAAATGGCCCTAGTGCTTTGTGCTTAGGACTATACCTATGATCTGATTTGCTGCTTCTGTACATACCTCATATAAATTCCAGAATTGAATATCCATCCCACCATCCTCATTTGTCCCCGTCTAGTAAGCATATGCTGGTGTGGCCAGGTAGCTTTGGAGTAGACTTCAGCTGGCTGAAGCTTGAAACATAAATGGCCCCAATGCTTGGTGCTTAGGACATCTTCCTCTGATTTTCTGCTGCTGCACACATCTCATACAAATATCAGAATTAAAATTTCATCCCATAATCTTCATTGTTTCCTCAGCTGCCCATCACTTACCACCTGCACTACTTGTTAAAATTTTTCAAAATTTGTACATGTGAAATTTATAAAAAAAATTGAAGTTGAGATAATATCTGGGTCAAATCTTGCCCAGGATATTACAGAGTTCATTGTGGACACCCTAAAGTCCTACAGCGTAGCAGAGGAAGAGTTCTTCAAAGGATTTAGAGGTAAGTACCTAAACTATTTAAGCCTATACATTAAAATGTTGTTAGCAAGGAAAGGTGTTTTAAGAATGCAATAATAGACCTAGAATTTTTTAGTCTGTAATGTTCAGAGCTAACGACAATGATACAGAAGAACATATTCATACACTAAGAAGTTGTAAAAGATATAAGTCTAGTGTAGAAAATAGGTCTAACGAACATGAATTTCGCATAGACACTGAGTTACACGCTGAGCATGATACCGAAACAGAACCTCTAGTAGTTACTTATTAGCTCATTGCTCCACAGAATCCTCCATTTGACAATACTGCTAATCCACAAAATATCAGTAGTAGTAACACCGCAGGAGTGAGTACTCAAAACATTCCGCGCAGTAGTATTCCTACTACAGCACATAATACTGCACCTCCTAGAAGGAGAATGAGAGACGATATCAAACTGTCGATATTCAAAGGAACAGGTCTAGAAGACCCTGAGTAACACTGGTTTCTGTGTGAAGCCATGTGGAACGTCAAACAAGTCCAGGATGATGTTGTTAAGAAAGCACAACTCGTCACTACATTCAGGGACAGAGCCTTGAATTGGTTTATGAAATATTATGTTGAACATAATAGGACACTAATGGATATCAAGGTTGTGCTCCTCATAGAATTCAAGAAACCTAAGCCTGAGTCACAGTGTATCAAAGAACTAAAAGAAATCAAGCAAAAACGGACTGAAACAATATGGGAATTTGACCAAAAATTCAAAGCACTACTAGATCAAGTTAACGTGGACATCGCACCAAAATAGCACCAAGAGTGGTTCATAGTTGCGTTGTTTCCACATATCAGACTTCCATTGATGCAACAGAAGGTTGCTTCACAAACAGAGGCTCTAGATGCGATGAAACTAGAGGCTGCAATGATAGGAGAGACTAGCCAAGGGATGATTCAGATATAGACCCAGCTAGCAAACCTGACATTACAACTACAAAACTTCAAGAAAGGAAGGGAAGTCTTAGAAGAAGTTTGGTGTACAAAGTGCAAAGGAGAAGCTCACTCCAAAGAACCTTGTCCGGTATTTAAATACTATATCAACAGCGGAGCTCCAAACCCATTAAATCAACAACAAGGACCATGGTGTGAAATCTTCCAATGTAGAGGACATCGACCAGGAGATTGTTATTTGATTCAAAAATATGTGCAAACCCCTAAGAATATATATTGCACATTATGTAAGTCAGTTGGCCATGATGATACCAACTGTAGAGCATATGAACTAATGATAGAAAGGAAGCATGATGTTTATAGAGTCTAAGAAGAAACACCGCATCACAATGATAATGCGCAGTATGATCAGGGCGCATACAGAGGACGTGGTGGATTCAAAGGAAGAGGAAAAAATATTGGGCAAGGAAGAGGAAGAGGTCATATCGTATGCTATAATTGCGCTCAACCAGGACATTTATCTAGAGACTGCACAAATACTTGTACTACATGTAAATATTGTAAGTCTTTTGACCATGTCATTGAGGCATGCCCAGTATTGCAAGCGAAGATACAAGAAAGAAGACAAGAAGTGTAGAACCTGAACGTTCAGATGATCACAGCTGAGAGAATAAATACAGATTGTAATATTAATGTTGTGACACGAAGTGGATCCACCACAGGAGAATATCAAAGAGCAGAAGCTTCGACTTCTGAGAATCATCAGACTAAGCAAAATCCTACTGAAGGGGCTTGGATAAGAAAAGTAACTAGAAAAGCACTTGCTTTCAATATGGACAGAAACAGAGAAGTCTTCGGAGAAGCAAGGGAGACCTTCAAAGAATCAGAACCTGTGACACCAAGAATTAAACTGCGAAGTGAAACAGCGCATACGAAGGATATGCCAACATCATATGATAAAACATGTACCACATCAGAACCAGTGACTTTTGTTGCGTAGTTCCTACGAAGTTGTATGAAGTTACTAAAAAGTGAAGATGCCTTAGTGGAATTGCAAAACTTACTAAACCACTATGAACAATGTAGTTGCACGAGTACTGTTCATAGAGCATTTCACGATATAAAAAGTCATAAGAGAACAGGCCGAGAAATGAGGCTAAGTGCGCAAATTGGAGACTATGAAATGGACCAGATCATCCTTGACTTGGGATCAGAAGTAAATTTCTTGACCAAGCAGACCTGGGAACAGATGGGGAAACCAAGGTTTTCATGGTCACCTATCCAGTTGAGACTAGCTAATCAGTAGAAAGTTATTCCCTTTGGAAGACTCTCGAATGTACTCGTAGACATCGATGGAGTAAGAAGTTCATCAGACTTCGAGGTTATTGAGATCATCAACGAAAGTAACCCATATCCATCATTACTGGGGATAGACTAAGTGATGGATAACCTCGTGATTATCAATCTGAACAGCAAAACAATGGTATTTGAAGGGATGTATATTAGGGTCATCTCACCCTTGGACCCTTCACAAGGACCAAGATACAGTGAACCAATACGAGAAGAATGCAGAGCACAAGACCTTGATCGCATCTACAAGATGACTGTGAATCAGGCCGACTACATCAATCCTATGGCTGATGGAACGCTTAGTTGGCACTGCGACAACTCTTGCATATCAAACTTCGACACAGGATTGGAGAATTGGAAAAGCAGAATGCACGAAGTATCTTCCAAGCGATGTGTATAGATCAAAAAATCACTACGTTGGATTGGAGCAAAGGTAAGTCCAATCCCTACCTTTGATGGTTTGATTAGCATTCATTCATTTTTTCAAGTATATACTGTAATTCCAGATGAGTATAAGTTGTCAGCATTAGATTCACCAATGCGAGCTACACCTACTAGATGGTGGGCCGCGCATAAGGACAATCTAAAAACATGGTAACAGTGCAAGCACATGATGGAATTGGGATTCACATAGCAAGCTGCGCTGACACTAGTAAAGTACAATGGACAAACGAATCCAAGAGATCACATAGAGATTTGTTAAAAAACATGGGAACATAGACCTCAAACAGAGTGGGTCCATCTATTTGTGCACACATTAGAGCAAATACCAAAGAATTGGTATACAGATGCAGAACTTCGCAGAGGAACAATAGACCGGTCTATCATGACTGTGAACTTCCAAAGAACTTTCAGCTTTGAAGATGACTTCTCGAGCATAAATGAGACTTTACAGATTATCAAAGAGAATATATTTGAAGACATACAGGTACCTGTTTATCAGCAACCAGAATTGGCAAGACAGAGAGAGCATGCCCTTGAATGTTACAACTTCACTACAGATGAAGAAGATGAAGAGGAAAGCGATGATGAGGATATGTGCAATATCAATATACCAGAGTCAGAAGGAGCACGCGATGTAGAGGGACCTCCATTAGAAATTCCAGATATGAGACGAGAAAAGTTAACGTTGGCACGAGTGAAGAACCAAAGTTCGCATCTATTGGGGATTACTGGGATGAAGAAACGGTCGCGCAGATCGTAGACCTTCTGCGTGAGTATCAAGATTTGTTTCCAACAAAGTTCTCTTAAATGAAAGGAATTTTGGGTGACTTGGGAGTCATGAAGATACCTCTCAGTCCAAATGTGAATCCCATTAAGAAAAGACCTTACTGACTGAATCTCAGATACAAGGAAAGAGTGAAGGCAGAGCTTGATAAGATGCTTGATGCAGGAGTCATCAAGCCAGTAGAAGAATCAAAATGGATCAGCCCTATGGATATCCAGGATAAGAAAACAAAAGGGGAAATCAGAATCTGCGTAGACCTCAGGAAGCTCAATGATGCCTCGCTACATGACCCATTTCCTACTCCATTCACAGATGAAGTACTAGACAACGTTGGAGGAAATGAGTCCTACTCCTTCACTGATGGATTCTCTGGATACCATCAGATCGGAATTGACTCAGCAGACAGACATAAAACTACATTTTCTACGGAATGAGGATCATTCCAATACACAGTTATGCCATTTGGTTTGAAGAATGCACCTGTTATATTTTCAAGAGTTGTTGTTGTTGCATTCAAAGATATTATCCATAAGTTCCCTAGAAGTACACTTCGATGATTGGACTGAATTTGGTTTACTAAAGAACCACTATGAAAACCTCATAATGATGTTAGAAAAGTGTAGATAACATCATAGATAACATCAAATCTCATTAAAATTGATGAAAAGTGTTTTCTGTGTTCCCTATGGAATTCTACTGGGACACATTGTGTGTAAGCAAGGTCTGATGGTTGATCCTGTGAAGATTGCAGTCATTGTGAATCTACCAGCACCGAATTCAGTAAAGCAACTTCGCACTACACTGGGACATACAGGATACTACAGAAAGTTCATCAAGGGTTATGCACAGATAACCGTACAGATGGAGAAACTTATGAAGAAAGAAGCGAAGTTCCTATGGAATGAAGATTGCCAGAAAGGATTGGATACATTAAAAGAAAAAATGGTCATTGTGCTGATTCTCGTTTTTCCATATTGGAATAAACCATTTCACGTACATGTGGATGCTTCATCTATAGCGTTGGGAATTGTGCTCGCTCAACCAAGTGAAGGAGGCATTGATCACCCCATTGCATTTTCAAGTAGAAAGCTGTCTTCAGCAGAAAATAATTACACAACCACAGAAGGAGAAGGTTTAGCTATGGTTTACGCACTGCAAAAATTCAAACACTATTTGTTGGGTGCACACTTCTCCATGTACACTGACCATTCATCTCTGAAGTACTTGGTCAATAAGCCAGTGTTAGGGGGGAGAATATGCAGATGGTTACTACTCTTTCAGGAGTATGACTTTGAAATTATTGTTAAGCCAGGAATACTAAATCTAGGACCTGACCATCTTTCAAGAATTGAGTCAGGCGAAGAGCCTACAAACCCGGACAATAATCTACCTGATGTGCAGTTATTTTCCATCCAGATTATGATTATTACAAAGACATCATAGAATTCTTGACTACAGGGTTGGCACCTACAGAGTTTACTACGCAGCAAAAGAAGCAGTTAGTAGTAAAAGCAGTAGAATTCACCATCATTGCAGGACATCTATACAAGTTAGGACCCGATGAAGTGCTGTGAAGATGTGTGTTAGAACATGAAAAGCCATTTATATTTCCTAAGGCACATTCATGTGTGCTTGGAGGTCACTACGCAGGAAGAGCTACTGCGCAGAAAATATTAAGAGTAGGACTATGGTGGTCTACACTCCATAAAGATTCAAAGGAACATTGTCGCAGTTGCGATGTGTGCCAAAGGACTGGGAAACCATCGCGAAGAGATGAAATTCCATTAACACCACAATTGACTTTACAAGCCTTTGATAAATGGTGATTTTGTGGAACCTATAAACCCACCAGGGAAGCGAACTGGTGCAAGATATATTATCATCGCTACATATTACCTCACCAGATGGGTGGAAGCTAAACCAATAAAGGACTGTAGCGTAGTTACTGCCGCGCAATTCATCTTTGAGAATATCCTTTCCAGGTTTGGATGCCCAAAAATTCTAATGAGTGATCAAGGAACTCACTTCCTGAACAGAACCATTGAAGCGCTGACTGAATAATTTCAGGTATATCATTACAAGATTACACCATACCATCCACAAGCCAATGGAACTGTTGAAGCATTTAACAAAGTGATGGAAAATGTGCTGACCAAAGTATGTAACAAAAACAGAGACGATTGGGATCTGCACATACCAGCTGTATTATGGGCATATAGGACAACTTGTAAGAAACTGACAGGCCATACACCTTTGAGGTTGGCCTATAGACATGAAGCTGTGATGCCAATGGAGTATATAGTACCAAGCTTAAGAATTGTTGCATTCACAGACATGGAAGATGAAGAGACATTCTAGGAGAGATTACTACACTTGGTTGGCTTGGAGGAAGATTGCTTCATTGCAAGCTTTCACCAACAAGTGCAGAAGAACAGAGAAAAAAGCATGGCATGATAGACACATCAAGCAAAAATTCTTCCAGGTAGGAGACCTTGTCCTCCTCTATGATAGTAAATTTATGAAGCTTCCTGGAAAATTTAAAATGCATTGGCTTGGGCCATATATTGTTATGCATGTTACTAACGGTGGCATAGCTCAGTTAGCCACATTAGCCAGAGAAAACCTATCAGGTTTTATAAATGGAAGTAGACTAAAACCCTACATGGATAGTCCTACTTCACCAAGCCCTCAATGATAATTAGAGAAGGAAGTTTTTAAGTGTCAAGTACAGTTGAAATTGGGCACTAGAAATTGAACAGAGTTTGTACACAGTTTTGGTCTGATATGTGAAGCTCGATGGAAAGGATGCATACATCGCGTAGTACTAGTTAAGAAGTGAAGCTGCACAAAATAAGCAAAGAATGAAAAAAAAAGAGAGAGAAAAATAAAAAGAAAAAAGTAGAAGCGCGCAGATTGTGAAGTTCAAAATGTAGCTGCGTAGATCAAATGAAACAGGAAGGATGTAAAGTTCAGTATGAAGAAATACAATGCCGCACAGTTAACCGCGCCAGGAGTGGTGAGAACCCGTCTTCACAGTTTGACGCAACACATCAATATAGCCGTTGGAGCTGAAAAGTGATCATTATACAATGTTTTGGAAACTACCCATTTCAGCATTTAAGGAGGAATCGCCCGTTGAAGGCGTAGTTAAGGAAGGAGCCAGAAAGCTCGGTACCAGAAAAAGGGAAGAAAAAGAAGCAAAAAGCCACAAAGCTACCATCGAAAGCACAATTTCATGACGATGATTATGAGATCATCGCGAGTAGGGTCAGCGCATATCTGGATGACGCACTCACCCTAAAAGACAACAAAAACGAGAAGATTCAAGCTAGTCTACAAGAGAATCTCACCACATTGCAGGGCATAGCGGTGAAGATCGAACAAGTCTAGAAAGACTTGGTTCGAGAATCTGATTCAGAAGGCAGATCGGGTAACACACCTCAGCACAAGAAAAAACCATTAGCTCTAACCATGGCACCGCGACCGCGCATCGTCCGCATGGACCCGCTAAGTGTAATTTTGTCGAGCGATGAATTAACTGAAGGCGCGAAGAACCTACCACATGTGGATATTGATATCTCGATGTCACCACTACAAGGTCTACATAATCTACACTTATAGGTTGTGGAGGGAATACACGACAGACAAAGATATGGTGACTTGGAACCAACACCAGACCTTAGCATCAAACTATAAACAACTGCAAGAAGAAAGTGCGCAAAAGGCTAAGGAACTTGAAAGTGCACATGAGCAACACCGAAGAACAGAGGAGACCGTTGCTTTGGTTTGCGCAGATATACCAAAGTGTGACGAGCAACCAAAACTTGAATATACCATCATTAAGATCGGCGCTCTGGTAAGCAATCTTAAGGGTGAAATGGCTGAAATGGAGATAGACTACAAATAAAAGCTTGCTAACATGGAAGCACAAATCCTCCCGAAGACACCGCCAGATCAAACAGAAGTTAGAGCAGCAGAAGTGAAGGCTACCGCAGAAAATATATCCAGTGAAATATATATGTACCAGAACTTATTGGATGAAGCAACCAAAGTATCGATCGCGCTCCAAGAGGACCCTAACCTGCTGCAGGTCCAAAACAGTTTACAGCAAACACAAGCAGAGTTAGATTCTTTGAATGCGAAGATGAAGACCCTACCGATGAGACAAAGACTCTGAAGATTTTTGGAAGTCAAGGAACTAAAGAGGGAACTCCAAGTGTTAAGAGAAAGGGAGGTTGACACTACATCAAATTCACAGCCCCTACAGGAAGAAGCTCTTGCCATCTCGCAAGAGATTGAAGAGAAATTGCAAGAACTTCATGTTAGGATATTCCTATTCTCCATCCTAGTCCCACCAGTATTTTGATCATTTACATTTTCAGTCATGCATGCACTTTTAGGGTTTGCATGCATTCTAGGGTTTGCATGCATCCCAGTCATCAGTCCAGCACCTAGCCCTCAGTTATCCAGCCCCCAGGAGCTTCTCACTATTCAGTTTTAGCCCTCCAGTTGCTCAATGCACCCTTTTTCCTTGATTTTAGGGAGCAACTCGCCCTTCTTCACCTACCAATCCAGTTGTCTTCAATTTACACTGAGTTACACTCAGTTACACCTACCAGAGTTAGTTTGACTGATGGTTGACAGTTACTTGGGCATTGATGACTCCACTGATGATGATGAAGAATTTGAGTTGTGCTCCAATGATCATGAGGACACCTAGTTGTGCTCTAATGACACTCTATTGATCTTATGATCACTCTGAGAGGCTAATTCGAATTGACACCTTAGGCATTCGAATCCTCTCTACCATTGTACTATTTATTTGTACATACTGTGATTAATTAATTAGTGTGTGTGAAGTATTATTGCTTCTATCCGAGTTCTATTGTACCATATTATTCTGTTTCTCATTATACTGTATTGATCACTCTTCTTCTATTTTCCTGCTTAATCATAATTACTCTTGTGAGGTATACATCATCTCTTAGATTTGCTGTGAGGATTTTCACATTTCATGCATTGGAGACAACAGTGCAAGAACAGGCCCTATGGAAAGACTTGTCACCAGAAGTGGTGGAAACTGTCAAGGCAGTTGAGCAGGAAGCTAAGGACATAGTTGTGAAGCTAAGCGCAACTTATGAAGAATTCACTGCGAAGATAGCTTAGAAAGGAGAAGTGAATCCCACTGAACCTACTGAGAGTGGCTCGAGGACGAGCCACATGTAAGTGTTAGGGTCCTATTGGGCATGGCCCAAGTTAAGACAATTTTGGACAAGTCAGTTTTGGAGCTGTGAAGTTACAGCATAGGGTAGCATCGGCAAAGTATAAGTTACATCATTGTGGAGATCCAGCGCTACGAAGTGCCAGCTCCGCGAAGATCCAACATGGCAGAATTTTGGACGAAAAACAGTATAAGTTCTGGTAAGATCGATCGACGATCTATTTTTGGGAAGATGCTCCGAGATTCCCAGGAGGCGGGTAAGGAGTGGAAAAGAAGGAAAGAGACCAGTCGCACGAGAAAAGGAAGTACTAAGTGAACCAGGCGCACTAAACCGTTAGAGAAGGAACATCGGGATGAAAGAGACCCGTCGACATGCGACCAGCAGAGGGGCTAAAAGCGACATGACCATGCACAGTTAGAATATGTCAGAAGCCAAATACATCGTAGAGGGATGGCCATGACAATGAAGTTGTTATCATAGCCTAATAGATCTGGTTAGCGGGGTAACCGCACCATTTTGGGTACCTTAGGGTTTGATTTAGCCCACCATGAATGTAAAGACGTGACCTAAGGGCACGATCTATATAAAGGGAATTTTTTTAAAGGGAAGGGTTGATCTTTTGGGGGTTAATTGTTGACTGTTGTTGGGTTTTGTCGATCTCTTTTGAGATACTTTTGTAAAGAGGCTCTGCAACTGTGTGCGCAGAGACCTATCGAAGAGAGAAGAGAGTTTGTAGTTGAGTGCGCAGACTGGAACTATTGAACCCTTCCCATTTATAATAAACAACAATTCTTGTGGACGTAGCTCCCATCCTTTGGGTGAACCATGTTAAATCTGTGTGTTGTGCGATTGAATGTGTGTTTTCTTTTGTTAAATGGTTGAGTTCTTGCTTATGAGTATATGTATCTTTGCTTTCATGTGTATTCCCCTTAAGAATAAATGAAGGGAATAATATGTTAAGTATTGAACGTACATGAGTGAATGCAGAATGTGCAAGTATTTCTGAACATGATGAATGCATGAGTTAATTGGGTAAACACTTAAGTCAGCAAAGTCTGTGTAGTGCGATTCCCTGAAGCGCAGCACCAGAGGTGTGTAGTTGCACCGTAGTTCATCATATTGCCTAAGTCCCAAAGTATACAGCCTAATATGCTTATCGAATGCACAATTTACACTAAGTAAAGTCAGTCGAATATGTGTGATTGTTAAAGAGGTAGCGCAATCTTCAATTGTGTTGTCCTATTGTTGAATAGTTGTTTAGAAGCACGCAGTCTCTATATGCGCGATAACACAAGTGCTAGCCACGAACTGGGTAAAGCTTCGCGCAATCCCCCATTTTGTTGAACCGCGCATCACCCAGTTGTGGAAACTTGATTCTGAAACCTCCCCATAACTTCGCCTTGGGTGAGACCTCAATCTACTGGAAGATTGTTTCCGAAAGGGAAGGTGAAAAGGGGTTTTGTTGGTTCCTTGAACCACACAGAACTCGGGTCAGTCTTGAAAAGATAAAGAACAAGTATACGAGCCAACACTGCATCATAGATACATATGTATAGATATATTATTTCATAACCCATGAAATAAATTTAACTCTTAAATATGTTTAAGAAATCAACATGGTATTAATATATATATTTATCACATATACCTACTAGGTAACACTTCCTTAATCCATTAGAGACATATATAATACTGCAACAATCATATAAATTTCAACACATGGATTATAATTCAACAATCATCAACTAGGTTATTATACTAACATATTCATCAACCAACCAATCATAATAATGTACTCATGAATCGACGTTTATTTGGCCATCCCACACGTCTTAAGCGTGGGTACTGTTAATCAACATTTATTACCCTTAATGAATCATTTTTATATACTTGAAAACAACATACAACATAACAACTTAAATAATGCATGATTCATCATTCATACTCATTTATACAAAGAGTGATAAAAATGAATTAGATAACCTAATGAAGCAATCAATGTAGAACACCATCCAATCCATTGTTGGTCCCATCCATCTTGATAAGTACTCAAAACAATCTATTCACCACTACTTCCATCACCTGACCTCACCATCCCATCCTCTGTTGGAATATACTATGACATCGGCTATACCGACCTAACCATATATAGAACCCATAAGCGGAAGTGTCGACTACATCACCCAAGCTTCCCCAAAAAGAACCCACTAGTCGTCATCACACATCTAGGGGAGCGTGCTCAACATATCCCTCCCACCACTCCGAGTTTGAGGGGATAAACGGTGGGAAATGCCTCCACCCCCTTGATAGTACTAGGATCAACACCCTACATAAACCATACTGTGCCATCACTGTTCTAAGGGGTATCATCATTGAAAAACACTTTGGGCAAGTCATGGTTCTTGTCAAAACTTACACTCACCCACAAGTCATAGAAATATTTGAATTCACTATTAACTAACATCAAAATCGATATCACAAGTCGTATCATTGTTTCAAATCATAATTACAACATATAATACATTACTATCTCATAGTTGATCCATTTGTATGTCATCTCAATTACCACATACGTATCTCATGCATAATTATATCCAACTATTTCAAGTAATAAGATATTTCACAGACTGATATTGAAATAACCAAGTATGTTCTTCCATGTCACATTATGTTTGTTCTATATTCAATTTATAGTTTTAACTAATATCAAGGTACCACCTTTCGCATCCAATATGCATAATCAAATGGCATACATAATCATCCCCATTACTAAAATAAAACGATAATTTCCATTTACTGTTCATAAATAAGAAGGTCCATATGCTCTCATAACAACATCATTAATCAATTTAGCTAAGTCCAATAGTTAATAACAGTTAAAAGTGTTAAGCTAATTCTCATTAGGGTTTAATTAATAAATTTCAAATATGGGGCATTACAGTCCAGGGATGAGACTGAGAGGAGGTTATCCCTCATCCGTGGAACAAATAATATTCCCTCTATCTCTAGAGTCTCTTCAAAATCAAGTAGAAATATGATTGTCGATTCCTCTCACCTGAAGAGTTTCATTCACAAATTGACCAAGACAAATTTCTGAAATACTAAGGAATGTATCCCACATCCCTGGCATATGCTTAGTTGACCTTCAGTCAACTACCATAGTACGATCATACCCATAATTGTTGCTAATAGAACTGGAAACAAATTAGAATTTAACCTGCTCAGTACTAGACATTTTTCACTGACAACCTTTGAAGCACCAAGAAATCCTTGGTTTAGTGTCAATTTTAAACCTTGATATGTGTGCACTATAAACCAACACAGACTGTCAATTTTGCACAGTATGGATAGTTAAATATCAGTTGTATTACTGTGAATCCTATGCTATACGAACTAAAGAATATTGCTCTCTTTCTTGGTTATTGTGCATTAACTGGTGTACAATAGTACACACTACTATACTATTCTTGTAACATTTATCACCTCGAAATCAGTGTCAAACAACTCTCAACACTAATCTGCAAGTATAGTACAAACTTTCTAGTGCAACTTTGAAACCACTTGTTTCAAACCCTCTACTCAGTTCCTTTCTCAAAGAACTTGCTCTGATACCATGAAGATTTTTTAATGACAAAATGAAAATTTATCACATGTACATTTTGTTAAACACTTAGCAAATCTGAGATTTTAGTATTAATAAATGCTCCAATAACCAAATGCAAAAATAAAACTAAAACAATTAATCCAAGTAAATCATTGACACATACCCCAAGAATGCAGCAAATAAACACTATGATTCAGGTCCAATGACCAGAGAAAAATCTTGGAATGGGGAAAACCCTTGAAAGAGAGATCTTCTTTATTCATCCAAGTACAAATCTGAACTTTACAAATAAAAATTTGTAGCAATAATCATTACTTATCTCGGCATCAACAACAAAGAAACTCTTAAAACTCTCACACGTGCCAACAAACTAATACAATTATAGCATTAAATGTTGCCTCCCTATCTTGGAATCTGCATCCATAATAGGGTACAGACTGTATTTTAATGCTCAGCAACAGCCTCGAATTTTGTGGCAATATATACTTGGAGACTGTGCATAAATGATTCATCAAAAAACTGTGAAAAAACCTACCTTGAAATATGTTCACACAATGAATCGTATGGAGTGTACTCTCCTTCAAATTCGTACAATATGAACTGCTACAATACTACAGATTTGCCTCAGAAACTATGTTCTTTGTTTGTAAAGTTTTCAATTGGTTTCTCACTTCTCTCTCTTTCAAACTTGGTGTGCTCTCATACACTCACTGCCTCATGTGCTTCTCACACTGAGAATGATGATTTTCTCTTTTCCCTAGACATTCTTTTCTACTTTATATTATTGAAACCCTAACCCTAACTACCATAACTATATAATCAAAGGATGAGATTGATTAGATCTTAGGGTTCTCATTAATTGCATAATATAAACTCACTTTTATTAATAAAGTGCATGTTAAATATTTAGACCCCACAACTTAAATCGCACCTTAATGATAAAGTACAAACTCACTTTTAAAACATAAAGTCACTTTACATTATAAAGTTTCCTAGGAAAATATAACTTATGCCCTCCCCCATGATAAAAACATCAAAACATAAGAGAGGACATTCCTCGTTAACTTTTCAACACCTAGGACCTAGTATTGAGCGAATAATGCTAACAATATCCCCCTTAATCATTGATCCAAATGGATATCAGTGGCCACCCACCTATTCCACTGGCTCAAAATAGTTTTTTTAGTTTGTATTTTTTTTTATGTTTTTTGGGCCCAAATCTTCAAGAGTCGTTTTGAGGCCCTAAATGATTATTTTTGGAAATGCCACAGTCTATACATATCCAAAGGTAGGTCTGGATGGGAAAAATGTGTACTTATCGTCTATACCTTTCCAATGGGCTACTAAGCACCCTGAAGAGAGATCGTATGCAAACTTAATGCACTCAAGAAGTTGACACCTCCACTAACAACCTCGAGTCCCGCAAACCAATTTACATTTCATCTCCTAGGGTTAGGTTTTTCCTTCATGCTTATGATAAAAAGGCCCTTTGGCCTCCTTTTGTAATCATATTTCCACGAATGATTGTAGTCGTAACATCTCTTCTCAAAGATAAAACTACCACCATTCTAACTTCTTTTTGTTTTAGAAATTGTTATGTTTCATTCACTTAATAGAATTTGAGTTTAATGTATCACTGCATTCCCTAGGATATATCTATGTATGTGGTTCTATATATGCTCTTTCATTTCGTTTCTCACTTAAATATGGACCAGTGGTATTAGAGCAACCTGCGCTTTGTTATTTCTCTGTGCATGTCCCTGATGAGGTTGGGATTTAGATAGTTGGGTATTGAACTAGTTGATCTTGAGAAAGACCACTCTCAGCGTCCCAAGATGCCTCCCATGGACGAGAAAAAGAGAGAATTCAGAATAGGAGATCCTATAATGTTGTTTCTCAAGGAATCCCTTACATGACAGAGGAATGAGATGATGGACAATTTCACCTAAATCCTTTTACAAATGTTGACCACAATAGATGGATCATCAAACAGTCACTTCGGAGGAGCCACACCATTCATGTTACAAGTTAACTTTGATGTCCCTTTATTTGAAGGCCTTATCGATGTTTATTCCCTAGATAAATGGTTGAGTCTGCTAGAAGGGTATTTCTCTGTCCATGTAGAATTTTTTCGAGAGGTAAAAGATCACCTTTACACTCCTTAAGGCTATCCCCCATGTCAAAAATTGGAGGGAAACTCATTATGAGAAAAACCTAACAGAGGAGTCTGGAATGTTTGAGGCCAATCCCACTTGGGCCTCTTTTATAGATGTCATTAAGGAGCAATATTATCCTTTGGGAAACTATGACGACTAATACATGATATGGACCATGCTACATCAAGAGAGGGACCAAATAGTGTTGGAACTTACAAATACCTTCCATACCTTGCGCATCAATTTGGGTATCAAAGACTCCAAGTGGAATCTTATTCTAAAACACCATGGGGGAATACATAGGTACATCCAAACTGAAATGGATTTTCTAGACATCTTGTCACTTGGAGCCACTTATCGATATGTTGTCAAGATCAAGAAAAAATTCAAGTAGAAGAACAAGTGGGATTTTGGACCTGCAAATCTGCCATATAAGCAAGGCAAGAGTAACCCTAGCTTGTAGAACAAAGGACGGAGTAAGCACAACCAACCCTAGGACTGATTTTCCAAACCACAAGTAAAGAAGGGGAACGGGAAAACAAAGGACACTAGGAAATGGCATGAGTTCCATAAGAGCCCCTGGATCAACACTGATGAATGTTTCTCAAAGCAATCATTGGTGGTCAAGATCAAATCTTCACAGTTAGACATCGGCTCTAACTTTGATTTAGAACCTAGCAACGTAGTCACAGACAAGGGGAAGTGGATCATTGAAGCAGAATCCAGTGTCACCATCGCTGCCACAAAGATCCAGCCTGATGATCCAGAGGACCCAGAAGAAGGTGAGATCGTCTTCCACTCACAAATGTGGGTAAAGGGAACTTCACTACATTTCATTTTTTACAACAGAAGCCAAAATAACTTGATTTTGACATAGGTCATCAAACGATGGAAGTTGCCAACAGCACCACACCCACAACCCTAAAACATTGGGTGGCTTAGCGAGGGATGGGACATCCGAATCAATCAACAATGTCGCCTACCATACGACATCAAGCCCTTCAAAGATGAGGCAATGTGCGATGTCTCCCCAATCAAATTTTGTGATGCCCTAATAGGACAACCATATATGTGGAAGCAACATGATGTGTATGAATCTAGACCTTGTAGTGTCATTATTACTTTGGGAAACCAACTTTATAAGATACCAGAGCAAGTAACCCCTATTGCAGTGTCTCTCATCACAACTAAGCAGTGTAGGAAGGTAATCTCCCAGTTTGGGAAATTTGTCCTCTTCATGATTCACTCTGAAGGTGAATGAAAGATCACAACAACATCCACCACCTCCGCAGGGTCTCTCTATACAACAGAAGCCGGTGAACAAGATCATGGAAGCACACAGACAAATATTCACCACACCTATTGGGGTGCCATTACATTTCCAGTTCAAACATTCCATTGGTTTGGTACCTAGGGCGCCTCTACTTGATGGGCCAATATACAAGCATTCCCTCATGGAAAATGGAAAAATCAAGTGACATATTTAAGAATTAATCCAAAAGGGGCACATCTAATAAAGCTCCTAACCTTGCAAGATCACAATTGTGTTGGTGCAGAAGAAAGATGGGACTTGGTGAATTTGTATTGATTGTAGAGCTCTAAACAAAATCACAGTCTCGAATCGATATCCCATTCCCTGGATCAATGACCTTCTCGGCCAACTCAAGGGTACAAATTATTTTAGTAAGATTTATTTGAAGTCCAACTATCATCAAGTATCAATTGAGTCGGCTGATGTTTGGAATAACTCCTTCAAATCTCGGAAAGGCCTTTTCGAGTGGTTGGTCATACCTTTCAGCTTGACTAATGCTTCAACAACTTTCATGAGTGTAATGTTCCCAAGTACTATCACAAACTATAACATAACCAGACCAACATTTTTTTTTTACAACAAGAGGAAATTTAATAAAATGTCTTTATTAACTCTTCATGGGTTTTCTTTAAGTTACTAAATGTCTCAGTACTCTGATCATTATGAATCCATTAGAATTTCTATGATGGTTTTCTATTTATTATCATTTTCAATAGTTTATCATTTCTTATGGACACCTGCACTATATCATATAAAATATTATTCTTATTCTTATCTCTGTAAGTAATGCAGGGAACTCACAAAATGGTCGGGAAAAGGGATCTCCTAAATCCCTAGGGCCACATATTTAGGGTCCTAGGTCAACACTTTTAAACATAAAAAAAATTGTTAGATTCGGGATAATGGAAGAGGAGTCCCATTCCTTTCATTAAATTGCCCGTTAATTGAATTCGTTGATATTGGAAAACTCAAAGTCGACGGTCTCCTTGGTTGACATGTGCTTTGAGTGATTTCGAACTTAACTACTATCATAATTCTACTTAATGCTCCTCAAAGAAAGGGACTTACTTCAGTTTTTCTAGCAGCTTCTCTTTCATTTGATACTATTTATGAGTTCGGTGTTTCCCGAAGAGGCCGAGCTGCCTCTTCAAGGGTTGACTACTTACATCTGTCGTAAATTTTCTCAGAGAGCCCTTTATGCCTTCTTGAAGAGTTATTTGTTTACCTATATTGTACAACAAGTTCACTATGTAGGGTTTGGTGGCATAATTGATGTTCATAGATGTATGTTGGGTGATTGTAGGGGGTTTACACATCTTCCTATTAAGCCATTGGCACTCTTACTCTTGAATGTGATATACAACAAGCGAATAATGGTTTATCGGTTTTCCACGGGTGACCTATCAAATTATTCAAATTTATTTGAATAATTTATCAAAGCAAATAATTCTAGATGATATTTTTTTTTCTCCAACTAATTTATTTACTTGTTCATGGCAAATGGTGGGAGTTCACCAATGCAAAGGATAAAGGAGTTTTTGGGTTGAGGGAAGCACCATGAAAAATTCAGCATTTAAGAAGACTCCTCTTTCAGGTATGCCAACGTCAGTATCTGATCTCTTATAGAGAGAGGTTTAAAGTTTTACCCAAGAAGTGGTTTGGTTACATGTATACTTCTTTTCTTCATCAACAAGAAAGATGATATTTGTGTTGACATTTGTATTCTTTGATATATTGTATAACTTCACTCATAGGAAGGAACCTGAATACTCTCCGTGTAGATCATTTTTTCGTACGTTTGAATACACAAATTTTTGTGTTGACTATAGAAATTTTCTTCTTGTTTTTAAATTTGGTTACTCCTAGTTGAGGGGATTTCTCCTATTTAATTGTTAATATATTTCAATGTCATTGAATTTTAGTCGACACTTCTATCTTTTGGGGTTTTTTCCTTTCTTTGAAAGGAAGAAATGATTAGGTTTTGGGAGTTTTGACATACCCCAAATCCCTGGCAACATAGAACATGATATTGTTTCTTGGTCTATTTAACTAGTCTTATGGACATGCTGCCAGAATAAGGGTTATAGTTTAAATTACATGTTTGTTGTAATGGCATTTTTTAAAAAAAATTGGGATATTTTAGCCGATTGTTAATACATAATTATTTTCCATTTTCAAAAACCATTTCCCATGAAGCACTTTATCTACGATTGCTTAAGGCCAAATCCTTAACAACGATGTCTCGGTTAAGGGTAATAGCCAAGGTTATCATTGAATGTTTCCTTTTAATTTTTTATAAAGAATTCAGTTATCTAATTGACTATCTTCACCCTTACAAATTTTTGTCATAAAATCATGTATACTCGTTCCCAATATCTTTGGCCTAAAAGACAAAGCAATATTTCTTTGTTTTCGTAATGCCATGGTTTTTCTGGTTGTATTGTCTTGGATTGTAAGTAGTCTCTAAGTTAATGTACGTTTTATCATGGACCACATTATTTAAGTTGTATGTATGATTTTTCCATATTTAAATCAATGTTCAAGTAAAATAAACAACTAAAAAGAATGATTTTATAGTGCTCATGTTGGTTACAGATCTTGTTTTCTATTTTGACAGTGATATATAAAAATTATATCCCTAAAGACTGCTTTCACATTTCAAGAATTAAATATAAAAATACATAACTTTTACTCTGATTTGATACATATTTATTCCTTAGCCAAAAGAATATTACCATCAATAACTCAAATACTCTTATTCATAACAGAATTTCATTATTAAAATATTAATAACATGATTGTAGAGTATTGCTCTTCGATAATCAAAATATTTCTTATTCATAACAGGACTTCATAATAAAAATTATCAATAACGAATCTGTGTAAACAGGTAGGAATACTTATCGATTTCTCTGAGGGGCAATCTCATGAAAACTTAATAAATTGAACCGGAAACGGACCTCCCAACGGTAGAATGTAGGAACTTTCCTTTTGTTCACTGCCAATACACCCCCGAGCCAAGATGAGATTCCTCTAAGGAAAATAAGATTCATTTTTAAACCCTTAACCTTGTGTAATTAAATTCTTTGACTTTGGACAGATTTTAGATAGATAGTCCTTGGTTCAGTTCCAAGAATATTTAAACTACCCTGCTCACCAGCACCAAAATAGGCGGTACATAATGTACCTCTCAATGCACCAACCATGGGAATGGTGATATACCAAATACCTCTCAGTACAAGTACTGGATTTACAGCAACCATATGCTAAGAAAGTTCACACTTAGTGAACAATATTTCCAAATAGATCTCTGATTTCTTCCCCTGAACCACACTAGGATTTTTTTCCACTTTGTTCCTCTTTTCTCAATTACGTTCTTGGTTTTTCAGTGATAATACTAAAAGTTGAATTCAATTAATTATTACTTTAGAGTGGTATTCTCTTTTATATTCCCCTTCCTTAAGTTTTGTATCTTTTACTTTTTCTTAACTTAGGTTATTTTAAAATTATTCTTCTCTCCCTCAGAGGAATCTCATTTCGTATATTTTTCCATTGCTAATCCATTGTTATTAAATAGTCATGACCCTTCATAAAATAAAATAAAATATAAATGATTAATTACTATTGTCTTAAATTGTCTAGTTTGCATGGAAATCATCTATCCTTATTACATCAAAATTATGGAAAAATTGGGTTATTACAATGAGGATGATGGATGATATTCTCCATCCATTCACCAATTATTTTACGTTCATATCTCTAGATGACATCCTTATTTACAGGAAAATGTGGCCAGAACATTTGCAACATATTAAATAGGTCCTCATCACCCTGTGACAGCACAAGTTATATGCCAATCTAAAGAAGTGCTCATTTAGCATGGAGAGAATTCAGTATCTAGGATACATCATGGATTACCATGGTGTTCATGTGGATCCAACCAAGATCCAATCCATTCGTGATCGGTCGACCCCTATGACTCTCACAAAGCTTTGTAGCTTCCTAGGCCTTTCCAACTTCTATCACAGATTTGTATTGGGTTTCTCTCATATTGTTTGGCCTCTTATCCAGATGACCAAAGGAGGATCTAAGGACAAGTTTTTTGGGGCCAAGTCACAATAGAAATCATTTGAGGAGCTAAAACAATGGTTATGTTTGGCACCCATCCTTATTGTACCAAATCTGCAACAACCCTTTGAAATTGAGTCAGATGCTTCAAACTATGTTATTGTCATAGTTCTCATTAGGGATGGCTATCCAATGGCATATCACACGGAGAAACTCTCATATCCAATCTACAAATACCCCACCTATGACAAGGAAATGTATTCCATTGTCCAAGCTTGTCGTCAATGGAAGCATTAGATTCTTGGAAAAGAGATGGTCATCCACACTGATCACAAGCCCATGTAGTTCAGGCGAATATAAGGGAATTTGCTGAATGATCACCACCAAAATTGATCCACATACTTGTAGCAATTCCACCTAAACATCAAGTATAAGAAGAGAAGCATCAATCGAGTCATTGATTGTCTCAGTCGACCTCCAGTGGAAGCCTTGACAATGGTGCTTAATTCTGGTGGCCATGAGACCTCTAGGTGGTTTCAACTATATGATAGTGATCCCAAGTTTGCTTCCACCTATCAAGCATTATGTGCAGGCACACTATTGGTAGACTTTCATCTCTAGGAAGAATTGTTATGCCATCTGGGCCATCTATGTGTTCCTTCAAGCAAGCGTGTGAAGTTGATTTGGGAAGCGCATTACAATCAGGTGGCAGGGAACTTTTGCATAGAAAATACAATAGTACTATTGCAAAAGTATTTTTATTGGTTGAATCTCATACAAGATGTCGATAGGTATATCAAATCATGCACTACATGAGCCATCGCGAAACCTACCATTAAGAAGCAAGGGTTGTACACTTCTTTTCCTACTCCTAGTGGGCCTTGGGAATCCATCTCCATGGACTAACATGTCAATACTACCTTAAACAAAGCATGGTAATTACTATGTGTTTGTGGTCATGGATCGCTTCTCTAAGATGGCCATTATGATAGCTTGCAAGAAGAGCATCACCATTGAAGCCACAAATAAGATCTTCTTCAAACATGTTTGGGTTCATTTCGGGCTACCACATACTATCATTTAATATTAGGAAATTAGATTCCTGGGCACATTTTGGTCTAGTCTATGGTCACTAATGGACACCAAACTCACCCAATCAACTACCTTCCACCCCCAAATCAATGGATAGACAGAGGTGGTCAATAGGATGATTGTCCATATTTTGAGGATGTGCAATTCTAAACATCCATTTACATGGGATGAGAGTCTTACATATATTCAACATAGCTACAATACATCCCTTCACATCTCTACTAGACACAGCCCTTTCCCTGGGATTCCAACCATTGGCCCCAATTGATGTAGCTCTACCCATTTCCTCAATGCAAGAGGAATCTTCCCATGCTTGCATCAAGGAAGACAAGGACACTCAATTTGTTGAATGAATTCAACAGACACACCAGCAAGTCCATGACATTCTAGAGAAGGATAATGCCAAGTACAAGCAGTGACATGACCATCATTGAGTTCCACATAAATTTTAGGTGGGTGATAAAGTTTGTTTGCATTTGCAGAAAGAGAGACTCACGGACCTCATCGCAAGATTAATTGAATTCGATATGGGTCATACATAATCACTAAGGAAGTTAGTGATAATTCCATCAAATTAAGCATTCCTCCCTTCCTTGTCATGCACCCAATATTTAATGTGGAGCTCCCTCGCCCATATTTCCCATCATTGTTGGACACCTTAGAGGTAGAAGAGCAGTTGGCATTGTTAGAACTTGACCCTGACTGTTTGGAGCAGGCTACAATTGATCAGATCATGTATATCTAGGAAAAGGGAACGCACCAATAGCACGTTCACCTTTATCAGGTCGTCAAAGTGGGATACTTTCTCCACCAAGGAAAGTGGCTCATCGGGAGTCAAATTCAATAGAATTTTTCCCATCTAATGTCAAAACTTAATTAACACAATGGAGACCATTTATTTCTAAGTGGGGAGGACTAATCCAGATGGATATCAATGGCCACCCACCTATTCCATTGGCTCAAAACAAATTTTCCAGTTTGGCATTTTTTTATAGCTTTTCAAGCCCAAAAAATTTGGGGTTGTTTTGAGGCCTTAAAAAAAATTAGTGACACCATAGTCCAGCCATTCCAAAAGGAAAGTTTGGATGGGTGAAATGTGCACTTCTTGGCTAGATCTTTCCAACAAGCTACCGAGCACCCTAAACAGAGATCGTGTGCAAAATTTATGCCCCTGAGAAGTTGACACCTCAACTAACCATCTCAAGGCCTACAAAGCTTTTTATAGTTCATCTCCTAGTGTTAATTTTTTGGATGCTTATGGTTTTTCCTTCATGCTCGTGATAAAAAGGTCCTTCAACCTCTTTTTATAATCAACTTATCATGAATGAGCATAGCCACCACATATTTTCTCAGAGATAAAGAAACTACCATTCTATATTCTTTTATTTTATAATTTGTTATGTTTCATTCACTTAATAAAATTTGAGGTTACTATATCATTGTGTTCCCTGCAATATATATGCGTATCTGGTTCTATATATGCTCTTTCATTTTTTTTCTCACCTAAATCCGGATCAATAATAATTATGTATCAGTAAGGAAACAATGACTAGTGCAAAGACAAATAACATATCCAAGTCTTCAACCTGTAACCCGTCGTCTGAAACCTCATGAATGTTGATGAAGATTCACTTGAAAACCTGCCAAAAGTGGATGTTGAAACCAAGTCTAGAAAACTCATTTTTCAACAAATGATCTAGACAACCTATAGGTGTTCACTGAAGTCAACACAAAACTAATGAGAGAAAACCCCGACGAGAATTGAATTGGCTTCAAGTCCAACATATCCCAAAATCCTAAAAATGCATGACAATCAAATGAGCCAAGAAAAAATGAAAAAGAATAAGTTGTCATATGCTAGATCCGAAGATCGTCTTTATAAAGTTCGAAGACTATCAGGTGAACAAATGAGTTCACAAAATTGCATCAGGTGAACAAATGAGTTCACAAAATTGCTTTTAGAAATTGACGCATAAAAAAACTATCAACAATCCAACTAACATAATAAAGTGTTGAATGGAATCCAAAACTTGTAACCATAAAATATGGTGGGTAGTGAACCAAGTGAATCACTAGTATAGCCTAAAATATTTAAACCAAAACTATCAATCCAAATGTCAAATTGTCTATCAAACTTCTAAACTATCATCAAACTATAAAACCATCATTAAGGTGACTGAAACCCATCAAAAAACTTGAATCCATGAAAAGTGCCAAACGATGAATTGTCTCAATGAAATTCCTATGAAGTTCAATCTAACCAATCAAAATCAAACCATCAATCCTAGATCCAAATCCATCATCATGTATAAATTGTAACCGTCCTAAAAAAACCATAATCCATAATCCTTCTACAAAATCAATCCGAAAAATGATAGATGTCAAAATCATCGAATATGTATCATGAATCCATCATCTAGGTATATCAATGGTAATTGTGCTAAATGACTCGTATGCAATATTGAATCATGAATCAATAATCAATTATCATCCCAACTAAGATGTGATTATCATGAATCCATCATCTTGTAACCATAATCCATCCTCAATCATAATAACCTATAATCCTCAAAAACCAATCTTGTATCCATAAACATGTAATCAATCATATGTATCCATCAACCCATATGGAATCCTCCATCATGTCTTGAAACAATCATCATTAATCATGTGTTGTAAATCATCTTGTCTAAACCATAGTCTGCAAAAATCATTGAATAGACTTCGAAACTTGAATTCGACATCATCAATGTCTTCCCCCATTTCAACTAAAAGGTGAGAAGTCACATTAGATATACCCCCCATGAAAGTGGAAAAGGAAATCATATTTTCTTTGAACAGAGTTGGAAGACTCGATCTTCAACTCAAAAGACACAACATGTGGGCCTCAATCATGCCCTGAAATCAACAAATCCAAAACAATTATAGCCATCTTCTATAAAAACGTGTCCTCGCAAACAAGTCTAAACATGTGTATGAACCTTTCGGTAAGACCCCTCCAATAACTTGGCTTTCAAAATCCAATGCCAAGTACTCATCCATCCAAAGTGTACTTGTTTTTGCTGCTTCTTCTTATGATGTTGAAACTTGTCTAAGAAGTGATTTGTCTTACCACAAAAACTACATGAATGAATATCAAAACAATTTAACTCATCATGGCCAATTTGTTGACAATCTTGGCACTATAAAAGTTCTTTGTCCAACTAATCATCATCATCTGACACATCCTCAATACATGTGACGCAAGTCACCTTACTGGAATACTTTATTGCTTAACAATACACACGACACAAACCACAATGCTTAGACAAACAAGGTGTAAAATAGGATGCCAGAAGTGGCTTTATATTACTTCTCTAAATTCGGTTACAATGTGGAAATAACTAACTACAGTCGTCCTCAGCCGTTACAACTTAGAAGTAACTGTGGTGTGTTCTCCTTGTGTGTCGACCTCACCCTCTCCTGGTTCAACACTGAACGCTGAGCTATGGTTCGATCTCAACCCTCCTCTTTGGCCGGTGTGACTCTTCACAACTTCTCTCGGCTTTGCTCTCTGATACTGCTGATCTAAAGACCCCCAATCCTGATGATCCTCTCTACGTCTTCTAATCAACTGCTGCTGTTGCCGAGACTGCTGTAATCCCCGAGACACACATCCACCTGTTCGTTGATCCTCCCAGATCCTGCGAACCTGCACTGTCAGCTCCTAGCCATGCTGCACAACCTCGATCCGTGGCGTCACCTGTCATGTCCTTCACCAACTCGCAATAATTGTATTAACTTCCTCAACAACCCCGAGCGGCTACTAGGTACAGTCCCTTGAATTTCTGTCCTTTCGACCCTGTTACAGTAGTCGGTCACATCTCGACCTCCCTGTCGGCTTGTTTCTCATCCTCTGCGGTTCGCCAGTCCTCCCCTTCCTCCATGCTTGGCTCCACCAAACCTGTCATGTCTCGACCCTTTTCAATGCCTGCTGCGTTGCCCCAGTCAGTCGCACCTCGACTGCTTCCGCTCAACTTGTTTACTTCGACAAGTCAACCTGCTCTCCGCACCAGTGGTCATCGACACTCCCACTAGTCAGCTCCTTTCAGTCGATCATCTTCGACTGATCTGCCTAGGTCCCGATGCTCCTGCATTAGACTCCCTAGGTGAAAAAGAATTCGACTGCTCTGTTAGTCTCCTGAACTCCTCTTCGGAAATCCACGTCACTTCCTGCAACTCATCATTTGTCCATCGCAACAAGTATTCTTTCATTCGCGATCTACGGGTACGCCCTACTTCGCGTTCTTCGATTACTTCTGCGATCTCCTCTTTATGTCGGTCTGGAATCTGCTCTGTCCAATCAATGCTTTTCACTTCTTTTCTTCCACTGCTTGACCCTTTCTCAAATTTGTATAGGTCTGAGATGTTGAACGTTGCTGAAATGTTCAAGTCTTCCGGCAATTCCAACACATAAGTGTTGTCCGAAATCTTCTTCAAAATCCTGCATGGTCCTATCTTTTTCAGCTTCAGCTTGTTGTATGTTTTTGTTGGAAATCTTTCCTTCTGTAAGTATGCATAGACTAATTCCCCTTCCTGGAATGACTGTAGTCTCTTCTTCCTATTGGCCCTCAACTTATATGCCGCATTACTCTTCTCTATGCGCTTTCGCACATTTTCATGGACTTCCTGCATATGTTCTGTGAACGATTCTGCATCCACGCTCTTCCTAGTTTCTGTCGGCAACTCGACCAAATACACCACTCCGTGTGGGATTTTCCCTTAAACAACCTAGAATGGGCTCAATCCCGTCGACCGATTCACAGAATTGTTATATGCAAACTCTGCTTGTGCTAACACATTCTCCCACTGCTTGGGTCTGTTGGCAGCTAGACATCTCAGAAGGTTTCCCAAACTTCTGTTGACCACCTTGGTCTATCCGTCTGTCTGCGGATGATGCGCCGAACTAAACTGCAACTTGGTGTCTAGTTTCTTCCATAGGGTTCTCTATAAATGCCCCATGAATTTTGTATCCCAATCCGACGTGATACTCTTTGGAAACCCATGCAATCTGACTATCTCCTTGAAGAATAGTACATCAATCCCTGTGGCGTCACTCGTCTTCTTACATGGTATGAAATGTGCCATCTTCGAAAATCTGTCGACTACAACAAATATTGAGTCGCTTTCTTGTTGAGTCTTTGGTAATCCTAACACAAAATCCATGCTAAGATGCTCCCAAGGGTTTTCTAGTACCAGCAATGGTGTATACAACCCTGTTTTCTAGTACCAGCAATGGTCGATGCCAAAGTGTCCTGCTAACCTGCCATTATGAAATTCTCGGATTAGGTTCTCCCTTACTAGTCCTCTGGGAATACACAACTGACTTCCCCTGAACATATAGCCTTCTTGGATGAAGTAACTCAAATATGGAGTTATGTCGATACTCCAAGGTTCACGACAAGCCTTCCATGCTTTCGCAAAATCCTCGTCAGTCTCATACTCTGTTTTTATCGACTCTATCCCTATTGCCCGAACTGTCATCGTGCTCAATAGTGCAACTCTCCTGCTCAATGTGTCGGCAACTTTATTCGAATTCCCCGACCTATGTCGCAACACAAATGTATATCTCTGAAGCAGCTCCACCCACTTCATGTGTCTCTGGTCCAATTTCAACTGAGTGTTCAAATACCTCAGTGCTTGGTGATCTGTGTATAACACAAATTCCTTGGGCAACAGATAAATATGCCTCCACTTCTTCAATGCTTGAATGATAGCATAAAAATCCTGGTCATAGACCGAATACTTCTGCTTCGCTCCATTCAGCTTTTCACTAAAGAATGCAATTGGTCGACCCTCCTGGCTCAACACTGCTCCAATTGTCATTCCACTCACATCACAATCGACCTAGAAAACTTTGTCAAAGTCTGGGAGCACTAAGACTGGGCTCTCAGTGACCTTTTCCTTCAACTCGTCGAAAGCTTTCTGGGCTTCGTCCGTCCACTTGAACTCACCCTTTCTCATGCATTCTATCAGTGGTGCACAAATTCGACTGAATCCCCGAATGAACTTCCTATAGAAACTAGCAAGTCCATGGAAACTTATCACTCCAGTCATACTTGTCGGTTCCGGCCAATCCACTATTTCCTTCACCTTCTCCGAGTCCATCACCAACCCTTTACCCAAGATTACAAATCCCAAGTACACCAATTCCTTCTTCATGAAGAAACACTTTTGCAAGTTTACCATCAACTGTTCTTCCTGCAATTTCTGCAACACTTGTCGAATGTGTTCCAAGTGTTCTGCCTTGGTTCAACTAAAAATCAGAATGTCTTCTAAATAGACTACGACAAACTTTCCTAGAAATGGTTTCAACACTTCATTCATCAATCTCATGAATGTGCTGGGTGCATTAGTCAACCCAAATGGCATGACTAACCACTCGTATAACCCTTCTTTTGTTTTGAATGTTGTCTTCCATTCATCTCCTAATCTGGTGATATCCACTCTTCAGGTCTATTTTTGTGAAGTATGTCACTCCACTCAGGCAATCCATCAAGTCATCCATCCTCGGGAATGGAAACCCATACTTGATCATGATCTTGTTGATGGCTCTGGAGTCGGTACACATTCTCCATTCCCCACCCTTCTTTGGTGTCAATACCGTTGGTACTGCACATAGGCTCAGACTTTCTTTGATTAACCCTTTATCCAACAACTCTTGGACCTATCGGTTTAACTCTTGTCCCTCCCTCATACTCATCCTATATGGTGCTTTGTTTGGCAGACTCGACCCTAGAATCAAGTCGATCTGATGGGATATGCTCCTTGTCGGTGGTAGTCCCTTTGCTTTCTCATTAGCCATTATGTCCTTGAATTCTTCGAGCAACTCCTGAATCTCGACCGGAATGTTCTCCTCCCTGGCCGTTCCTTAGACATATGGTCCTTTCAAAATGATAGCAAAACATCCCGACTGCCTCTCCTCTTCTGCGAGGAATTCCTTCGCGGTGCTCATCAACACTCGCTTTTCCCAAAGATTGTTCTCGCCGTCCCTACTGTCGGCCGGTTCTTCTCACCTCGGCTTAAGAGTCCTCTTCACACCATTCTTCCACACTATGATTGTGTTGGCTCAACCATCGTAGATCATTTTTCGATCATATTGCCATGGCCTTCCTAACAATAGATGGCATGCATCCATGGGAACTACATCGCACAGTACACTGTCCTCTAATCGTTCAACTCTAAAGTTGATCAGGCACTGTCTGGTCACCCTAACATGGTGTCCTTTCTGCAACCATGAGATCTTGTAGGGGTGTGGGTGTTCTCGACACTTCAACCCGATCTTGTCGATGACTTCTGTTGACACAAGATTCTCCGTGCTTCCACCATCAACTATAGTTTTGCAATGCCATTCCTCAATCCTCACCTTCGTTCGAAAGATCGCCTTCCATTGTGCTGGTTCCATCGGGTCACGTTGATATTCCTGGATCAAGGCTCTCTGAATCGCCAAATTTCGGTTCTTCTTCTTCTCACCTCCACTATTGTTGGATGTCGATTGTTCTCCCTCATCGATTTGCTCATCCTTTCGACATCTGGGTTTCAACTCCTCTGCAGCATGTAGGTTTTCTGGGCACTCATATGCCTTGTGTCCCGTTCCTCGACACTTGTAACAAATTATGTCTAGTCTATTAGCTACTTTCTTGTCGGATGTACCACTTCGACCATACGCACCTCGACCACGGTTCTCATGACCATCACGTCGGTTTTCTTGCGCTTTCCCTGTCGATGTCCCTTCTGTGTGTCGGCTATCTTTGATTCCTTCCCTCCTGTACCCGCTACTTTGGCCCTTCGCGGAGACAGTTTTTGCACCCCGACCAATCATCCTTCCCCTGGTCTCTACGGATTTCCTCGATAGTTTCTCTTCTGCCTTCAGAGCTAATTGGTAGGCTTCATCGACTGCTCTGAATCTCGACATGCTCAGCTCGTCCTGAATAGCATATTTCAAGCCGTTCACATATCTAGCGACAACTTCTTCTCCTTCATCAGTTTGTACTGACCGAATCAACAATCGGTAGAAACTCCGTGTACTCTTTCAGGGTCATTTATTTCTGTCGAAAGTTTTGTAACTTTCTGAACAAGGAAATCACATAGTCATTTGGAAAGAACTTTCCCTTCAACTTGGCAACCATTTTGTCCCAAGACTTGATTTTCTCCTTGCCTTTCTTGAGTCTGTCAGCCTATACATTGTCCCACCACAACGAGGCATGACCTTTCAACCTCAGACATGCAGTCTTTACTCGCTTAGGGTCCTCGATTTGCTCTACGTC
Organism: Larix kaempferi; assembly: GCA_027924585.1. NCBI lineage: Eukaryota > Viridiplantae > Streptophyta > Pinopsida > Pinales > Pinaceae > Larix > Larix kaempferi. The sequence goes on from BSBM01000937.1 coordinate 1,427,444, forward strand.
GAATTATTTCTCCATCTCTCTGAACCAATCAATCAAGTCTTCTGGGTCCAGTCTTCCTGAGTAGGTACGTACGTCTATCTTCCCCCAACCTCTCATAACTGTCAGAAGCTTGATGAGTCTTTCTTCTGGTTCTTCTACTGTGGCTTCTCGAGCTCCACTTCATCGACTTCCTCGTCGCTGTAGTCTAATGCTTCAGGAATACAACCACGCCTCTGGCTTTCTTTGATGGCTGCAACTTCACTCACCAAAGTGTGCATTGTTCTGACACATTTGTCGAACATCTCATGATCCATTGTGACGGCTGCTGCGCCATGCATCCTTTGTCCTTGGACATTAACGCCTCTGTGAGCCATTTTCCAACTTCCGCTGAAAACTCTCATGCATCCAACTGCAACCAGACTTCTTTTCGGGCTCTGATGCCAACTGACGCAAGTCACCTTACTGGAATACTTTCTTGCTTAACAATACACATGACACAAACCACAATGCTTACACAAACAAGGTGTAAAACAAGATGCCAGAAGTGGCTTTATATTAATTCTCTGAATTCGGTTACAATGCGGAATAATTGTAAACAAATAACTAGCTACAGTCGGCCTCAGCCGTTACAACTTAGAAGTAATTGTGGTGTGTTCTCCTTGTGTGTCAACCTCACCCTCTCCTGGTTCAACGCTGAACGCTGAGCTATGGTTTGATCTCAACCCTCCTCTTTGGCTGGTGTGACTCTTCATAACTTCTCTCGGCTCTGCTCTCTGATACTGCTGATCCAAAGACCCCCAATCCTGATGATCCTCTCTACGTCTTCTACTCAGCTGCTGCTATTCCTGAGACTGCTGCAATCCCCGAGACACGCATCCACCTGTTCGTTGATCCTCCCAGATCCTGCGAACCTGCACTGTCAGCTCCTAGCCATGTTGCACAGCCTATGTCTGTGACATCACCTGTCATGTCCTTCACTAACTCGCAATAACTGTATTAACTTCCTCAACAACCCCAAGCGGCTACCAGGTACAGTCCCTTGACTTTCTGTCCTTCCGACCCTGTTACAGTAGTCGGTCACATCTCGAACTCCCTGTCGGCTTGTTTCCCATCCTTTGTGGTTCGCCAGTCCTCCCCTTCCTCTGCACTTGGCTCCGCCAAACCTGTCGTGTCTCGACCATTTTCAACGCCTGTTGCATTGCCCCAGTCGGTCGCACCCCGACTGCTTCCGCTCAACTTGTTGACTTCGACAAGTCAACCTGCTCTCCACACTAGTGGTCATCGACACTCCCATTGGTTGGCTCCTTCCAATCGATTATCTTCAACCGATCTGCCTAGGTCCCGATGCTCCTACATCAACATGTATTGTCGACAACATACTCGGTGATTGCATCCTTATCAACATCTAAATCGCCATCATCATCACCATCATCCTATCCATCCTTACCTACATCATCATCCCAATAATTATCATCATCCTATACGTGTTCCTTACCATGTTCCTCAAGTTCCATATTTTGATCATCATCATTTAAAAAACCACCACTCACAAATGTAATTGGTTTGCAATAATAAGGAATATGAAAAAGGTTATCATGAACCTTTGAATATCCTAAACCATATTGATTTCGCTTTAACTGCAACTCTTTCCATGGTCTAACAATTTTAGCTACATCCAAATTATCCTTAGCATTATCTATCATGATGTCATTTTCTCTTTTTTCTATGGTATCATTCAATTCATCTTCATGTTTCTTAAGTTCCTTAGTGACTTCAGTTGTTTCCTTAGTGTCTGCATGTAATGCATTGTCATCAAATTTCTTGATTTGATTCAAAATTAGAACATCCTCAATGCCCTCTTGTTCATTGTCAATAGGTAATCCAAATAATGTATTATGCTAAAGAAGTACGAGATTAGAGTGTTTATGTCAAAAGAGACTCAAATAATCAAATAGAAAGTGGTTTTGAATTTTGAACATAACAACTCTTTTGTGCATCACTTGGAGGCAAGTAAGGACAAAAGTAAGTGTTCTCGTATTCATTGAAATTGTGCATCTAGAACTGGAGTTGATCAATGTGTGCAATAAAGTAAACATTTTTTCAATCCTGGCCATTATGAAGTGCTTTGAATAAGCAAGACCTCTTTTGAAACCCCTTATTCAAATTTCCAGTGGATTTAATGTACATAACATAATAAATTATTTAAATAAAGTCCTTATAAACATAAAGACTCAAACTTAAGTATGTTAGTGTTCAGTGCAAAGTGTTTTATCTATTTTTTTGCCTTCTTGATATTAGACTCGTTGCTTACTTTGTATTTGATGTCTTATTGTATTTCCTTCTCAAATGAATGTCTAAAAATGTAGGATAATCAAAACATGTCACTACTACAATAAAGCACACACATAAAGATTCTAAGACGCCATTATTCAAATTTCATGAATCTAAAACTCAAATATTAAAATGCAATTTTATCAAACAACTACTTCTCGTGAGCATACAATATCCATTTATCACTTCGTAAAAATTTGATTCCCCTCAAATTTATTGTAAATTACTACCATGCAAACAACCTTATTACTCCAATTACATCAACAGTATACCTTTTCAAAATATTAGATATGACTTGTCAAATACCTTATAACTCCTTTACAAATAGTTTTCAAAACAACCACATTTATATCTCCAATTTTCATATTTAAATGTCTCATATGAACCAAGCCATAAACCATATCCACATGGCGCTCTTTTGGACCTACATCTTTATAATCTCAATCATGAATGAAATGGTACACGAAAGTACTCCATCCAAACTTCATAGTTTAAATGTACTAATTTAATTTATTACTATGAAAATATGACTAAAAGTTGACACGCTCTCCAATCCAATGATGATTTTTTTTGTGGTTAGGGTTTTGGTAGAATTCTCGTTTACGTTGAAGTTTGGAACTTTTATTCCAGTCATTCTAAACGTTGCTTCAAGAGACACAATTGCAGGATCATGGTCATCGTTCCATGTGCAGAGCTCATTGCAACTTATTTTATTGGGCAACTTTCCACGTCAAGTTTCTCTTTGCTGCCAACTTTTTCTTTTTAATTTCATAACTGCGACCTTGGGATTTTTGGTATCAGAGCCTATCGATCATCTATAATCAGGTTCTCATGGATTTTCATATTCCCTATGATAAGTTAAAAAATAAATCTTTTGCTGAATGTTCTACTTCTTCAATGAATGATTTATTTCCCAGTCGCAATATTCAATGGATAAATCATGGTAGTTCTGAGTTTGTTAATAATGATCCTACAAAACCCTTTGAACTACCCCGACTTTCAGCCGATCAGATATATCAGGATATGTCTATGTTTCATTTTAAGTCTAGACAACTTTTTCAAGTTTGTGAAGGAGTTTCTGAAGTCACTGTAAATAATAGTTCAGCCGGTCAGACCCTTGGTCTCCTTGACCCAGCAGAAGTAAAAAGTTATAAGAAAAAATATGGGAAGAATTTTGTTAATCTCGGTAGAGCCCTCATTGGTGTTGAACCTCTGGTCCGTCCTGGCATAAATGCCACAGCCCTTGTCTGTTGTTTGGATAACCGACACAATAAGTTCATGGATGCATTAATAGGCGGAGTCCAAATGCCACTCTCAAATGGCATTCAATATCTAGATATAATTCCTGGCTTTAACATCTCTCTGAATGATCCCTGGATTCATAAAGTATTAGAAGTCAAGATTTACACATCTGGTTTTGATATGAAGCCCGGAGCTTTAAACCTCCGGATTCATCACTCCCTTGCCCTCCAATTTACTAATACTCAAAATCCAATTAATCAGTTGTATCCCAGAGACCAAGACATAGCTGCAGTCTTGGTTAGAAGTGATCACAAGAATGGTTCCCTTGTTCCTTCAAAAATTTCTTGGAACCAACTCAGCTTTCCTCCTGAGTGGGTGGTGGATTCCCCAAAACAGCCTCTTTCTCAGTCTGTCACCACCTCCGATATTCATGAAGACTCCTCCTCTGCCGTTATCTCTTTCCCCCCTCCAACAGCCCAGCGTGGTGGGAATCTTCTACCCAGATCTACCTCTTTTCAATCTCCACACTCCAATAATTCTTTCCGAACAACTTCTTCTGAACATGCTATAAGCAGGACCTCCTCTGTAAAAGAACCTTTCTTAAGACGAGCCTGCTTACATAAAGAAGTTCCTGTAAATATTCCCTTTTATGTTGTTTGTCCTGAATGTCAGGACCTAGTCCCTCCCAAACAACCAAAAGATAAAGAAAGTTCACACAAATATCCATGTCCAAATCCTGAATGTGAACCTTCTCCTCTAAGTCAATATCCACATGAATCAGAATTCATGATGGCATCATCTCCCTCTAGCTGGTGGGAAGAAAATTTCAAAAAAGCATCTACAGGTATCACTGAGATCCACAAGGATGAAATTTCTGATGCCACATCCTAGTTAGATCGCATTTTGTCTGTCCAGAAACCCCACATGGATAAATCTGGTCTAGGATTCTGCCCACTCTCCAGCCAAACCAAAAAATTACTAGACCTACCTGCTCAAGAAATGGAAAAAGGTGAGCAATACAGACTTCAGGCCAGAGAACATAAGATCCAACAAAGAATGGCACTCCCGCCATCTAGGATGAAGCCTTGTACCAGGAAAGACATCAAAGAACCCTCTTTGGCCCAAAAAGAAATATTTGAGATAATAAAGTTCGGCTATGCTCCTTTTGATCCTAAAGATAAGATCATGAAAAATCTGTTTTATTGGGATCTCTACACTCATCCAGAAGCTGAAGGATTTTGGAAACAAACATTGCCCCCAGGAGAAAGGAGAAAGATGTCTGAAAGGTGGCACTTTGAGATGGATCTAAGAAATGAATGGATTTCCTTCTATGAATGGCGGAAGGAATTCAAACAGACACTGGCAATGATGCAGTCCTCTGCAAAGGCTGAGGACAAGAAGCCTGAGTCCAAAGGAGAAAAGACTCAGAGCGGCCATCTATGGAAAAGTCTCCAGGGTGAAGAAATCTACATAGAAGTAAACTTTCCACCCTTCAGGCCAATTAAGCTTGAATATGAAGAAGGATTAGCACCTGCAGCTCCCATCCTTCTAAATAATGATAAATCCGAACAAACAAATTGGTCAAACTTGGCATTAAAAGGATTGGCCATCCAGAATATAGAAATACAAAATAGAATGCCAAGATCTACACAGATTGATTCTCTGCAATATACTTGCAGAAAAATTCATGATGAAGTTCAGCATATTCGATTGAATACTGTTGAACATATCCCAGTCTCTGCTCAAGAAGTCAGAACGGAAAATAATTCTTTAAAGGATGATTTGACAGATTCCATATCCGACTTAGACAAAAATGTAGGAGAAGCCTTTTCCTACATAGCAGAGAAAGTTAATTACATTGCCAAAACAGTTGGCAAGATCCAAGCAGAAATTGCTAAGCCAAAAATTGATTCATCTAAGCTTAGCCGTCCTGGTGAATTATCTCTTGCTAGTTCACTACCTATCACACCTTCTACGCCCCTCACCCCGAAGATCTCTAGCAAAGAAGTCATCCTCATGGCTGCAGAATCCAGTTGGAATTATAATAAGCCGCGCAAATTTGTGCCTCCAGATCTCCACAAAGAAGATTCAGGTTTCCAGGAATCTTTTAACCCAAAGAATTTTTATTCATGGAATTTGGATGATAAGAATGAAGGTGAAATATTAGATATGGTCAATAAAATGATGATATGCTTTCAAGCTTATATGTCTACAGGCAAACACGACCATGTAGAGGCAGTAAATGTTATTGTCTCGGGCTTCAATGGAAATTTGGGTGTTTGGTGGAATGTCCATCTCCCAAATGTTCAGAAAATGGAAATACAGAACATCACTAAAAATGGTGAACCAAATATCATTGGTGCACTCCTGGCCGCGATCATTGCAGAATTTTGTGGCTATAGTGCTACCATTGCAGAAAAACATAAACAGATTCTGCTGCAACTCAGAATCAAGACAGTATCCCAGTATCACTGGTATCATAAGCAATGGATCAGAAGAATCTATAAGATTGAGTTTGATAGAGCAGAAGAAAGAGTTTTCAAAGAAAAATATTTTGCTGGTTTACCCTCGGGGTTCCAGGAACTCCTGCGAGAGAAATTTGAGGAAGATCTGTCTCTCCACACATGGGGACAGTTCAGAGCTGCTGCAGAAAAAATCTTCCTGCAATATTGTGAAAATAAAAAGCTAGATAAAGACCTCTCCCACTCGGTCTCTTTTCGTGGCGGTAGGGAAGTATGCCGGATGTTCGGCATTGAGCCTCCAAAAAAAGCTCACAAACATCACTCTGGCCATAAAACAAAAAATACATATAAAGGAAAGTCTTCTAGCAGATGGAAGGTAAAACATCCTCCAGACTCAAGAAAAGAGCCAGAGAAAAGAAAAATGAAATGCTTCTATTGTGGCAAAGAAGGCCACTCTGCTTCTGAATGTTACAAACGAAATCAAGATTATCAGAGGAAGCAGAAAGGAACAAGGACCTGGTCTAACAGAGAAAAGGTATTCCCCAAGGTAGAACCTTTCAACAAGAAAACATGCTCCATTACCATCCGTTAAGGCAAGCCACCACAAAGGATCAAACCTCCACCCTTGCTTGCTCGAAATCAGTAGTACGCTTTGGTAAATGGATTAAGTGCTTTTTACTATTCCCACATCGATTTATTCAGAAGCGGACACAGCAGCAGAAACCATATTAGTGTATGTAAACAGTGGGTGACTGTGGGCGCAATTTGGAGAAATACTTTCTTACTACTTACTACTGAGACATCAAGTCTGAGGGATGCGTGAGACCATTTGGGTTAGAGAAAATGGGTGTGGGCATGTCAATCGATGCTCTCGCCGAGAGAGATATCACCAGGATTATTTTCTCTTGAGCCCGCTGAGATTACAGTCCAAATATCTTTGATCTCTCCATTAAACTCGCAGTTTGAGAAGGCCACAAACTTGCATTTAGAGAAGGCCGCAAACATGCATTTAGAGAAGGCCAGAATCTACATACGCTTTGTGATCCGATGGCTTCTAGGCTGAGAAAAATGATGAGAGGCTCTTATGATTCTATGTCCTTCTCACTTGTAACTAAGAACAAACTCATTAATACTACTCTGATTCATGAGAATGCAACGCAACGTTCCTCAAACAACTTTTTCAAATTGAACTTGTTCAACCACGTGAGCACACATTTCATTTTTCATAAATATCATGACCAAACAAATTTTATTTTCGACCTAACAATAATTGAATGTGATAGACTTATCTCGTAAATATTTCCCAAGGAATTTTGAAGGCTGAGGTTTCTATTCCATAGCAAGTTTCTTATCTTCTTGTGTAATGTACTAACTGACTCTCCCACAAGACTACGGGAAAAACAGTGAACTCTAGTGACTTGTTTAACTATAGGAAGGCAAATTCAAACAACTCTGGAAGGGATGAGGATCATGCTAGTTGATAGAACCTTTGCACAATGTACTAGGACCATTAATGTTTCAAACATCAGCTAGGGTGAAGTCTACTCCAAGGCTCTTGGGCACCCTAGCATATGCAAACTAGAACTTCAACTATGCACTACCAGATAACCAATGGTAAAAGATTTTGACTCACGAAGAATGAAAACACTAAATGACAATCAAATATCAGTCTAGGTTCGCTCTAGCAAGTTTGAGGAAGGTCCGAGGAGGTTTCACAATCAAATAAGTAAAATTGTTTCTCGGGATTGCACAACTAGTCAAACTTCAGGAGTCAAACTTCAGGATTTTCCAAACAATAGGAGAAGGTCACGAATTCTTGATTTCAGACTTGGGATGAGTATATTGGCATATTAATTTTAACAACAACAACTTAACTAATTCAATTTGGAGTTATAGATATTCCTCTAGATCAATCATACACTAAAAACTAGCTCTTTTTCATAGCAATGTAGACTAGGTGAAAGAGATGGGCATGAAAGGTATACTTTTCTTTATTCAGACTGTAAAATAGACTTCATAGGTTCATTATTACATTAGTAACAGCTATCAGTAGCTAAAATACTTCTCACAGAACTCTCAGGAAAGAAATACACAAGAAATAAGAATCTCCCTCAAAGAAATACTAGAAATCATCATAATTCTGGATGGGAGGCTCTCTAATCTCTGCAACAAGCTTGAATTTGATTAGATCAGACTTCAGGACCTACAATAAACTCCATGATGAAGACTGGATGTCATCATCCTCTCACAAAAAGCAAGGGCACATCTCCCAGCTTGGCCTAGGGGCACATCTCCCAAGTCACAGAGGCACAATTGCACTCAATTCAATTCTCAAACTGTCAAAAGATAGGCTAGTGGTGTGCACTCCTTCTTTTATATGTTTAAGGTGACTTGTGGAGCAAGTAAACTAGACTAATGCGCCCTCATGGAGTGGATAAGGTTGACTTGCTTTCTGCTTTGCTTTGCTTTGCTTTCTGCTTTTTCTTTTGCTTTTTCTTTTTCTTTTGCTTTATCCTACTTTTGCTTTGTTGTCCTGCTTTTTTCCTGCTTTTCTACTTTGTCATGTTTTTTCTTGTTTTTTTGCCTTATCCTATTTTTCCTACTTTTATGCCTTATCTTGCTTTTGTCTTCTTTTTTGCTTTATTCTATTTTTCCTGAACTCTACTGCTTTTCTGCCTTGTGCCATATTTTCCTTTATTTTTCCTGCTTTCGTAGCTTTAACTGCTTTCATCTTTTCTTTGTGTGCAAGCTATCTCTTGGTCAAAGCTCATCCTCTAATGTGCCCTTGTGGATCATTATCCACTTTATTTCATTAAGATAATTATTTGTTAATGAAAAATAACTTTTATTAAATGCATCTCAAACTTAAGGAAGTAAAATTAAATACTTTGACAATTAATGCCTCAAAACTTAACCCCTCATTAATTAATTAATCCCAAACTATCACTAGGATCCATGGGGTTTGAAGTGGCATTGGTTGTTTCATGGTGCTAACAAAATGGGAACGTGACATCTTGTGTTCCAAATGGTCTCCTTCATCTCTATTATATGCGCATACTTTTCCACCTCTCTTATATAAGGAAGAGTAATAGGAGAATAAACTCAGTGATGGATGTGGGATAAATCATTTTCCATAAGTTAGATAGTTATGAAGAATAGCATGCTTCATATTCTAGGTAGGAGTCATTGTATTTACATAATGCCTTATCTAGGCTTGTACTATGGTAAATGAGACCAGTAGGAATCATTACACATTCTTCCATTCCCCCTTAATGATGACTACAGGGATAGAACATAGATGGAGGAAGATGTCATTATATTAACATTCCTCCTTAATGGAAACTTTTCACATTCCCAATAAGTTGCAAATATGAAGAATCTTCGCTTGGATTTGGTGAAGGTATCAACCGCTTCTTACTAGATCAGGAAATTGCGCTTGGACAAAGTTGAAAGATGTATCCTACATTAGACCTCATTGTGTGTATAAATGCCTTAGATAAGCTATACAATAGTAAATGTGGTTAGCAAACAATCATCAAAACCAAGCTGAAAGATGCACTCTGCTAGACACCTCATTGTGTGTACAAATGGCTCATGCTATATAATGGTAAACATGGCCAACAGACAATCGTCATGACATTACAACTGAAATAAGATAGCATTACATGCTATTACATTTCAACTGCAAGAGGATGGAATTACATTACATTCCCCCTTAATGACAGCTTCAAACATCCTAGATAAAGTGGCAAAGAGAGATTCAAACTATGGTGTTGTTAAGGATAAGTTGTAAAATAGAACAATGTAAGAATCCATTAATAAGATGCAACCATATCCTCAATGAAATGCAAGGAGAAGACACCTGCTACTATCAAGAATCAATGCAAAATGACTAGTATGAAAACAACAATATGATCAACCAATCTTTCTCGAATCAAATACCACTGTGGAAAAATTTGAAGCAAACAAAGAATTAATTGAATTGCTTTCAATGTTTCAAGTGCTAACTTGCTAATAATGTCGCTCACTTAATCACATTCAACTTTCCATACAATCAATTCTTTTGCATTTGGTAACCTTATTGTGTCACCATTAACATACTCTGAAGTCATTTTGATGGTGATAAACTAAAGTTCTGATAAGCCTGCAAAATTTCTCAAATTTGAATGCAAAGAAATAGATTTTGTGTGAAATATCAGGTAAACGGAGTTAGTATGAGCAAAATAAGCAAGTTTTAAATTCCTGAAACAAGAATGAGGATTGAGACACCTATAATTCATCAATGCAAACAACAAACTACAATGGGCCACATAGACTATTATGTAACAATTATTAGTAACGATAAATGTTCTTATTAATGTCCAAGTGTATTCCTTGCAAAATTTGAATGGGTTAAAACCCATACAATAATTCAAAAGAGTATAATTAAACTCTCACTATTGAAAAACCCTCGATGCACCTACCTACTAGTCAAGCAAACCCTCTATAACTCTTAAACAACAAAAGAAGTATGTGATTGTCTAGATGATAACATACATATGCCAACGAATTTTTGGGCGAAAACATGTGTATTTATAGCTCCACAAAGAAAGTTTGAATGAATATTTTGATACAATGGGATACTATTTGATAATAAAGTTAGGGTATAATCAATTTCTACTTCAAAGATGAAAAATCAATTAAAAAAACTTACAATTCTTATTAAAATTTCTAAAAAACATGGTGAGGCTAAAGTTTAAAAAAAAACTCATAAATGGAGAGAAATACCCATATATGGTGTAAAAGCTAAGTGTTTGTCCATATCTGGTGGAAAATCTACAAGAGAAGGAGGGCCCAATACAAAATTTACTAAATTCATATGCTTAAAACAAATTCAAAAGAATTTAATGGGGGAGATAGAGCTTAGCAAGCAGATTTGATAACATATTAGATTTAATAAATATGCATTAACATATATTCATGAATCTAATTAGTCTAATCTCCTTTCAATATAAACAACAAAATTAGTAACTATATAAAATGCAAGACAGGAGACAAGAGACTAGTCTAATCTCCTTTCAATGTAAACAACAAAATCAGTAAATATATAAAATGCAAGACAAGAGACAAGAGAAAAGAGAGGACAAAGTTTATGTGGTAAAACCCCAAGATAGGGAAACATCCACAGAAGACTGATCTTCTTATTCTTTAGGAAACTCTCAATATTACAAAGTTTTGGCACACCCGCATAAGCATCACATCACATTTCATCTTGTTTTCTTGTGTTCCAAAGGGTCTCGTTCACCTCTATTATATATGTTAGAGGTCCGATGGGGGATCTTATCCCATAATACATCTGGGATAAATACTTTTCCACCTCTCTTATATAAAGAAGAGTAATAGGAGAATAAAATCCATAATGCATGTGGGATGAATCCTTTTTCATAAGTTAGATAGTTATGAAGAATATTTTTCCTCATATTCTAGGTAGCAATCATTGTGTTTACAAAATGCTTTAGCTAGGCTTGTAAAATTGTAAATGAGACCAATGGACATCATTACATAGTCTTGCATTCCCCCTTAATGATGACTAGAGGGATAGACAAAGATGGAGGAAGATGTCATTATATTAACATCCCCCTTGATGACAACTTCCAGCATTCCCAATAATTTGCGAAGATGAAGAAACTTTACCTCTATCATAGATTTGATGAATATATTGACCACTTCTTACTGGATCATGAAATTGCACGAGAACAAAGTTGAAATATGCACCATGTAGTAGACCTCATTATGTGTATAAATGCCTCAAATAAGATATACAATGGTAAATGTGGAGAGCATAAAATCATCACAACCAAGCTGAAAGATGCACCTTATAGTAAACCTCATTGTGTGTACAAATTCCTCATATAGGCTATACAATGGTAAATGTGGCCAACAAACAATCATCGTGACTTTACAACTAGAAGAAGATGAAATTATATGGTATTACATTTCAGTTGGAAGAAGATGGCATTGTATTACAATCTATGTGTGATGCATGTTCCTAGAAAAACATCATTGAGCTTATTTATTATCAAATGATGAGAATCATGTTATGAATCATCTTAATCTTATCAACTTTGATGATTGTGGATCAATAATTACCACTACTATTAGTGTTTCTTGTAATTTGAAACCATTATAAATGATGTTCTATGAAGCATTGGACATCTATTGGTAAGAATAAGAATGAATTCTTTGAAATGCTCTATGAAGTTAAATATTTGGTAGAGAAGAAAATAAGGATGCGGTATCAAGACTTTGGGAAGTTATAATGGAAATGAAATCAAGTCTAATGAACTTATTATTTTTGGCAATCAATCAAAAATAAAGCTATGACAAAACATGTGTGCCACTCCCCTTTCCCAACCCCTATGGTGACCCACCTTTTTGTTAGCATAAATGTGATCCAAAGTATTGCAATCAATTGTATGCATTTATCTTTTCTGGTAGGAACATCACTCTATTTGTTAAACCTAGTCAATTCAACTAATGGGCCATCCAATTAGCATGCAAAAGAGTAATAAGGTTGTTGACCATTTAAATATTGCATGATTTTCTATCTTATTTTTTTGGTTATGATGATCTCTCGTGAAGCTCATTGCCCATATAAGCATTTTAATGTGATGCTATGGTTGTCGTGATGATATACTTATGATGGTGGAATGCTGTTATAATGTTGATATATTGATGTATATGTGATAATAAAAAAATCTATGAGGTACTAACGAATAGTGTGATTAACACATGTCATGCTAGTTCTCATATTTTATTTATGCTTGTGTTTCAATCTGTGTAGAGCTATGAAATAAACAATTAAAATGCATGCAAAGACAAATGAAAATAAGGATTAGCCTAACACTATACACTACGTTTTCTAACCTATGCATAATGTTGAAGTTTGGTGGCAATTGATCCTTGAGTGATATAAAATAATGTCATGACCCCCATGATCTCATTTGTTGCTTAAACATGAATGCAAAATAATACTACAATTGGTAGTGCTTCTCAACTTGCATTGCCAATAAATGTAACAATTTGAAGTGCACTTGGGGTTCTAATCATGTTGAGTGCCTTCTTATATTGCATCCTTATCAATTATCAAAATAGACATCATGCTCTTTGCCTTCCATAATATCATAAATTCTTTGGTTCTAAAATAATATTTGTAGATACTGATAAGTTTGAATATAGATCTTACAAGCTTATCCTTGGAAACCATGCAAATGAACAATCCAAAAATCTAAGAATAATTTATTTCCATGTTTACCTTCATCTCAAAATCAGGCTATTGTTTTAGAAGTGTTTGGATTGCTTATTTCATCCTTGGAAAGATTGGATTATCATTTTACTACTTTTCTTTATAATGATATTACGTGCTTTCACTCTCACTTCTTAATTGTGACTTAGATGCCAACATTGACTCACCATTTTGATGGTTGGGGTGAGGCTTTAGAGGGATTTTCTATCACTTTACCAATGTCCACTAATGTTGCAATGGAATCATTTTTTTACTGAGTTAGATTTCCCATGTTTCCCTACTCTTTAACACAATTTGAAGAGTGGAGATTGGTGCTTTCCCTTGCTTTGTGGATACCCGGGCTTTATTTGCAAGCAAATCATTTCAAACGTTCAACTACCTAATAGTTATTTTCCAATGATAATGACATGAATATAGAATCCAATACTACTAGGCTAAATGTCCTATTTCTTGCAATGATTAGAAATAATAGAAGTCTTTGCATACCTTAGTTCATTTCCCGTATGTTTATATATTTTTCATCTCTTTGGATTTGCATTACAACCTCCATTAGGTCTCCACTTTATGTCTTCATCATTGATATATCATTTCCCTTGCTTTGGAGATGTGATACATTATTCTTCTTTGGACATATGGAGCCGTAACCCTCCTTATTTGGAATCTTGCTCACTTTCTGGAGTTGAAATTTATCTATCTTGTGCTTCTTTGTTTCCATGCTAGTGGATTTGGTAGTTTTGCTACCTTATTTGACCATACTATTGAGTATTGTGGGTAGAGACCTCTTCTCTTTAGAATACATACTTGTTGACTTTGAGTATTCTCCTCTTTCCACAGTGCCTCCCAAATACCCAAGGCTTGAATATGGAGTTCTTACATCCACATTTGAAGGGTTTATAGCATTGTTTCCTTTCTTACCACATCCTTAGCCTTTGTAACCAATTTTCTTCATTAGTTTGGAACAAAATGCCCATTGTATACAATTCAAATATACTAAAGGAGTCACTAGATTGCTCAAAAAAATTGAAACAAAATTTAAAAACTCTTACCATACTCAAGTTGAAATGGAGTTTAAAAACTCTTACCATACTCTTGTTGATCATAGTTTATATTTCCATATAGAAATGCAATGCTTTTATCCTTATTTACTTCTTCAACATTGCCTTGGAGTTTGACCAATTATTTTTTACAACATCTTCGTATCTAGGCCATTTTCTCTTAAGCTAGCTTATTGTATATTGAGAACAAATTCCCCACTTCATTAAAACTACTTTCTACATTTTTATACTTCTTATATAAGTTTAATGAAGAATTTGGTATGGCTATCTAATTTTAGTTTTCAAGCCTCATTCTTTTTTTCCAAGTTTTTAATTTTTTTCCTTGACACTTTATTTAAAAAATTTTAATTTATAAAATGTAGAAATTGGTATCGTTGACATTTCAAGTATTTGCCCATGTTGCTATCTCAACTATCCATGAGAAAGAAAAACTTTCTTTGATATAGTACGAGATGTAAACCTCCTCGAACATTTTGCTTGAAAATTCTTCATAGTATACTTATTTGTTGTTTCATGATATGTTAATTATTATAATCAATTTTATTATGATTACAATAAGTTTATGCTTTCTTGTGCATACATTTAATATAAATAACAATCTATGTTTTTTCTATATTCAATAAACTATCATTACAATGATACCAAGCTTTATTGTGTAGAATTTAATGTTTTCTGTGATATTCAAACAGTTGAAAAGAATTCTATACAAAATATGATTTGAATAAAAAAATCTAAAAACATATTATAAACATAAATATTTACTTTAGTGAAAAATGTGAAATAAAAAATTAATTAATAATAAAATAAAATAAAAATACTATACATTGTACTTATTATTGTCTTATTATTATCCTAATTACAATGTAAGTTATAAAAAATAAATTCACTAAAAATAATAGACACACTGACCAACATAAAATTAACTTTCTTTATTTTCTATTATCTTCCTCCTTATTTCATTTTTCTGTATTTTCTATTATCTTCCTTTTTATTTCCTTTTCTCTTATGAAACATAATACACAGGTTCCCTTTCTCTTATTCCAGTTAGGGTTTTAAATCCCTTCCTTTCGATTAAAGTTACATTTTGAATCCTTTAATTTTTTTAAAAAACTAATATGTGTCACTATAACATGAACCAATTTTTTCGACCTTAGTATTGATGGATTATTTTTGTTACCTTGTTTAGGTTGAAATTTTATCATGTTTTAGCATATGAATTTATTTTGAATAGAAATGTATATGAATTTATTTTGAATAGAATTGTGTTAGGATTAGTGATTGTTATTATACATATTTAAAATATGGTTGATAATATAGGTCATAATATATGTTGTAATATAAGTCAACATAAATGTTGTAAAAGTAAAAAATAAATTGTCAAAATCTATTTATGAATGGATAAAATTTTTTATAAAATAAAAATATTTAAAAAAAAATATTTGCATTTTTTTAATCTAATGAAAAATAAATAATAATAATAATAAAACATTTAAATTGGATCAATGTCTCACCATTCCAAAGAGGGAAGAAGAGTAGAAGAACAATTTTGTAGAAGCGATGAGAGGATATCTATGTTTCTACTCGGTTAGGGTTTTAAAAAATCAAAGTTAAAAATCATTAACTCTAGACCTGTTTGGATCCATACAACAAATAAAGAATGTTTGATATTTGTTATAATTTTTATTAATTTTTTGGAAACTAAAATATAGTGTAGTTATGCCTCAACATTAAGATGATGTGTAGATAATTAATGTTGATGTATAGATAATAATTGATGGTTTAAAATTAGTAGGAATTAAAACAACCATTACTACATTGAAACATGTAATTATTTTTGTTATTTTTTCATAAATTCAAAATGGTGAAATTATGATTTTTGTACAAAGAGATAATTATTCCTAGAAACATAGTAAAAGTTACAATTTCCTTCCTCTTATAAGACTATCAAAACTTAAGTTAAAAAAAAATGATACTCTTGAAAAACAATGACGCCAAAAACAATGAAGCATATTATCATACACTCATAGAATGCCTATGCACAAAAAAGACACATCAGGTCAATGGAATTACAAAGCTTACTAATTCTAAACTAATTTGTAAACATATTTATTAGGTGAATACAATAAATTCAAGCCAAAACATGTTATATTGTTACATTCGATGTCAAATAATATTCCCATGCATTTATTTATTTCCCATATACATCATAATGATTGAGAAGGATATCATGCCAAGGAAAAACAATTGTGCTCTTCTCAGTGTTTAATTTTTCCAAACATTGGTTATTGAATCATATGATTGGTTTTAGTGCCATTTGTTTCATGCTATTAAATTTTTCTCAGTCCAATTGGCATGTTTGGATTGTGTTTGTTTTTATTTACCTCGAAAACTTTGCCTCTTTATTACACTATATTTTTGAAATCCTTCAAGGGTATGTTTAATAGATTGGGTCTTTTCTCCTCGGAGCATTATCACATGATGGTTGTTAGTAAAGATTGCATTAACAAACCCAAGTCTACTCTTTACATTATTTATTTTCTGGATTTGAGATTCTCTCACCTGCATTTTCTTCTCAATTTATCTCTTATATTAGTATCCAAGTTTTAGGTCTTAGCTTAGATGAATATTTTATTTTTTTCATATTTTTCTATATAAAAATTGTTTTTGTGCTCCTGCATTGTATCAACATTATGTTATTTAGCAATCCTCTTGATCTGTGTTTATGATCATTTTTCAAAAATTAATATAATTATCATATATTATCTTATCTTTGTATCTTTGTTATTTAAAATTCATCTACTCTCATAATTATATTTTAGTATAATTATGAAGCATTTTGTCAAAAATGAAAACATAACGCACTCCTTATATATTACAAAAATAAATTTATTTCATGTGAAATTATTCATTACACTATGGAAAATAAAATAGAAGGTTTATTCACAAATATTATCTCAATGCAAACCCAAAAAAAATCCAAACTCAAAATCTATAAATCGTATATTTATTCATGGTATTATGGTGTTCAGCGTATGTGGCATTAGAGCATGATGTTTTGTGAATATTTGTGTTCACGAATATTCATTGACGTTTAGGTATGTAAGAATAATAAACTATTATTTTCCCTCCAAAACAAGTGAGTGAAAGAATTTCTTTTAGGCAATATTTTTTTTGAGTACATATACAAACACCATAATTTTTTGGCAGATAAACTTTCAAAACAGGTCTTGGAAGGTGAGGAACGGATCTTAGTTTGGGAAGAATTTCAAGATTATCATATCTGTGATATGAGTACTATGAGGTTTTTTTATTAATCTTTTCAATTCAGGATTATTTTTTGTACTGACATAGCTCTATATTTTTGAAAAATCATAGTACTAGGAAGTACTTATTATCTTATTATCAGTCTTTTTGAGAAGTCTTGTGTAGGCACAGAAGGAAATATTGGCCATGTTTTGCTATTTTATTCTTGGTCTTCTATAGACAAGAATATATATGTACTATTTGATTCTATATGAATATCAATGGTATGTTTTTTTCTGCTGGAAAAAAGTAAGAGCACTTTACTAGAGTGATTTGGCCACACGTGTAGCTAAATTTTACTCAATCAATTGAAAAGGACTAAACAACAACCGGAATCCACCAAATTAAAAAATTGCGTCGTTAATCTAACCAACATCGAGCTGGATAAGAGCACCAATGATATATTACAAAAAGGATTAAACTTTGCCCTTGCTCCAAGCAGAATACCATACGAAAATATCATCTGCGCAGTAGAAGACTCCATTAAAGGACTGCCCGATGACCAGGCTGAAGACATTCGTCAAGACTGCGCCATAGTATTAAAAAATGCTAAACCCCCAAAACGAAACATAACAAAAGATGAACACATTGCTTTAAAAAAACTCAAAGATAGGAATGATGTCATGATCATTAAAGCAGACAAAGGGAATGCTACGGTTATCATGAAATCTGAAGATTATAAAATAAAGATGAAGGAGCATTTAGAAAGTGGATGCTATAGAAAAGTCAATAAAGACCCATTAAGAAAAGTGGTAAGGGATGTCACCAATGCAATAAAAAATTCCTCTTTAGATGAAGAAAAAAAGAAAAAACTCATTCCCAAAAATGTGATCATGCCACGCATATATGGCTTACCGAAGATACACAAATCAGACATCCCACTAAGACCCATTGTCAACACAATAGGTTCCCCTACGTATGATTTGGCGAAGTACTTAGCAAAAACTCTCAAACCCTTGGTTGGGAAATCCTTCTCATTTATAAAAGATTCCTCGCAATTGGTAAAAAGAATGAAGGATTGGAAGATGGATGAGAATGATCTCCTAATCAGTTTTGATGTTGTCTCACTTTACACGAAAATTCCAATTGATGGTGCTATTGAAGTCATCAAAAAGGTATCTGATCCTGAAACTGCTCGCCTGGTTGAGATGTGCCTCAGGTCAACTTATTTTTGTTTTCAAGGTGAGATATATGAACAAACTGAAGGGGTTGCAATGGGCTCACCACTATCACCAATTGTGGCAAATCTTTTCATGGAAAATTTTGAAGATAGAGCAATCAATTCTTCTCCATACAAACCAAAATGGTGGATCAGGTTTGTGGATGATGTATTTAGTAATTGGCCACACGGTGAAGATAAACTAGATGAGTTCCTAAACCACATAAACAATCAATGTGAGAGTATAAAATTCACCTTAGAAAAAGAGGAAGAAAAATCTCTTCCATTCCTCGACGTTCGAATCACAAAGAATCCTGATGGTTCTCTTGCTCACCAGGTATACAGGAAGAAAACGCATACGGATAGATACCTTCATGCTGACTCACATCATCATCCATCCCAAAAAATTGGAATTATAAATACCTTAGCCACACGTGCTTGGAGAGTATCAGATACTGATCACATAAATGAAGAATTGGAACACCTTAGGATAACCCTCCTAAACAATGGTTATAATGATAGAGAAATTAAGAAAGTTTTCCGAAGCATTAAAACAAACATAAACATAAAAAAAGAAAGAGACACTACTCGTCCTCAAGTTACCCTTCCATACATCCATGGTACTACTAACAAAATCGCTAGCATCCTTAGGAAGAAGAACATAAGGGTGGCGTTTGCTCCGCCAAACTCTCTAAGAAACATGCTTGAAAAAACCAAAGACCCGATTGATCCGAAACTCCTAAAAGGTGTCTACAAAACACCATGCTCATGTGGTGATGCCTACATAGGTGAGACAGGAAGATCAATCGAAACTAGGTTAAAAGAGCATGGGGCAGATCTACGACATGATAGGATTAAGAACTCGGCAATAGCAGAACACTCCCACAAAACTAAACATCACATTTGCCTTGAAAATTCAGAAGTTCTAGCAATTGAACCTCATTACTACAAGAGAAAAATACGTGAGGCCATAGAAATTGAAAAATGTGTAAAGAATTTCAATCGTGATGATGGTCTAAGATTAAAAGAAACCTGGAAACCCGTTGTTAAAAAACTCATAAATAATAAACCTATAACACCTACCTATTCACCTAAAAATTACACTATTAACTAGATACTAAAAATAATAAATAATAAGTAATAAATAATTAAATAAATAAATAATCAATAAATAAAAATCAAAATAAAATAGATTTAAAAAATTTAATTTTTTTTTAAAAATCACTTTGAGTTAAATTGTAATTTCTAGATAATCTTACCCCATTTCACTAAATATCATTTAAAATTTACAACTAACCATAGAGTCCACAACAACATTTTAATTGTACTACACTCTCATACATTATAATTTATACATTAGATATATATATAGATATGTTTAACCTAATGTATAAGTTTTTAAAAGTAAAGCATATTATTGCTTTGAACAGAGAGATTGTACTCCACTTTAAATACATTAATCTTAAATAACATATAGTATAAATTAAACCATAAATTAAAAAAAGAGAAGTTTTGAATTAATTAAACTAATTATTATTAATATTAAACTTAATCATATAATATTATTAAACTTAATCATATAATATTAAACTTAATCATATAATATTATTAAACTTAATCATATAATATTAAACTTAATCATATAATATTATTAAAATTAATCATATAATTTTAAACTTGATCACATAATATTTTTAAACCTAAAAAAACTGTATGAGTTAATTAATATCCTAACCCTAAATATATGAGCCGACCTTAGAAAAAATTTATTAAAATAAAAATAGGTTAAGATTAGGTATTTATCCCTCACATCCAAGTGCAAAAAAGAGTGAGATTCTTGTTCTCCTGAGGATGAACCTGCTTAATAGGTTCGAAACTTGTCGAATTGAAAAATTCTTTCCGCAGACTCCTCTGGCTTTTAAGGAGATGTATCTTTATCTATCATGAAATTTATTATAACTCTATAACCAATTGCATTTAAATTGTAATGGATTAAATGATACATCTATTTTAATAATTTCTTGTATAGTTACTACATATTATAATCGTTTTAAATAACTCTTACCGTAATCACATGCACGGTTGATTTGTTATAACTACACCATGACACCCTAATCTTGTGTCTTTCACTTCTCATCCATCTTTTTCGACCAAAAATCATGACCAAATGCCTACAATGAAGGGTAAAATTGTATATGTTATACAATTTAAAAGGATTATGAATTAGAAACATTACATTTATATGCAACTAGTATATATTATGACAAGATAGTTTTTTTAATTATTCAAACGTGGATATGAACATTATTGATCGTACTTACATGTAGGTACATCCTCTAGCAATGCTTAATGCATTTGCATGTATTTTCAACTTTGTGTTATTTCTGATATTGCATTTATTATGTCCCGTGACATCTTGTGACCATTTTGATCATATTAGTTCAAATGATACAAAATTCAAAATATTATTTGTTAATTTACAAAGTAAAACTTTGATTTAACTAAACTTTTTGCGTTGGTTTTTGGAGCGGGAAAACTAAGTGACATCTGTGCATTAGTCCCTGCGCATTGATGTACCTGTGTATTGATGTTTCCACCTTCCTCCTTCCATATCACGCTACACAGGTCAAAGAAGTTGGCACTGCTGTGAGAGAATGGCACTCTTCCTGATCTTCCGGATGATCGAAAGATCTTGCTTAGAGTGCCATATCAATCGCATTATAAGCTCAAAGTTGTTTGCAGACAATGGAGGGTTGTACTGAGTACGCCCGAGTTATATTCGAAGCGAATGACATCTGCAACAAGGTAGCACATGATATGTATGATTCAGTATTTCAGGCATATCGCTCGGAGTAGCAATCGAATAATAGTATTAAACCCCGTGACTCCATGAGGCACACCTGGTCAATGCTATGTCCCATTCCCTACTTTCTTGGTGGAATTCCATTGGTCCATAAGTGCATCTGTGTTCATTGGAAGATAGTCCTGATCGGCGGACAACGTCATGAAAACATGGAAATACTACAGAGAGTCTACATTTTTTATTTAGTCTCTACCAAATGGCGTCGAGGAGCTGGCATGCCCACGCTAAGGTACGACTTCGCCTGCTCTGTATCTTCATCCACTGGACTTATCTATGTTGCAGGAGGGAGAGGAAACTGAAATGCGTTGCCCGCAATAGAGGCTTACAATGTGGAAGAAGACACATGGGAAATTCTTCCTCCAATGAGCCAACCTATAGGAAACTGTTTTGGAGATTTTATAGAAGAAAAGTTGTTCGTATTCAGCGAAATAAACACAGAAGTCTTTGATCCAAATACGCGTATGTGGAAAAGGGTGGATAATATATTGAGAAGGTTGGGTCCATCATTGGTATTGGCCTTAGTTGTTTCTCGGGACTTGTATACGATCACTGGACGACAGTTGAGGAAATGCGATGATCAAAAAAACGATTGGATTCCTCAGATCATTCTTCCTACAAAATTCTGTATTTCGTGTACTGCAGAGTAGCGCGGCCATATTTTTTTCACTAAACGTTCTACGAGTACTCGTCATCAACGTACTGTACAACGTCAGGTTTGTGGTCTGTTAAACCCGTCAACTGAAGAGTTGATTGAATTCTGCATACCTCGAAACTTTACGGGTTCAGCTATGTCTGTTGCAACCGTGGAGATCTGAATCTATTTAAAAGGTTTCTGGCCTCCTTGGTAATTGCATGAATCTTTTAGGATCTTTGTAAATGCGCGGGTCTGTTTGTATCTTTGTATCATGCTATTGCATGGAATTTGCCTTCGATATGCATATTGGGTTAATCTTTATGAGATAGTTTTCGTTACATAATAGCCGCAATATCCAGAGATTTCTATCCATGACATGGTATTTAAGTTTTTTATAGCTGGCCAAGCAATGAGGTCTAATTTTATGCAGGCTTTTAGCCTCTTTAGCGAACATTTTAACTAGAAAGGGAATGGCAACACCATCATAGGCCGTGGAGAAAACGTTAACTTAGCAATGGGAAAGAAGATGTCAAAGGATCAAAGCCTGTAAATGAGGAAAATGTCTCAACCCAACTTGATTTATTCTCCCAGCAAACAGGTTTTGGTTTCCTTTGGCCTTTCCCTGGAGCAGAGAAAAAGGGTTTTGCACCCACAACAGCTCAGCCATGGCTATTTCGTGGTAGTTTGCCTCCAACATCATCGACCATAAGGTACTTTTATTTGAATTTTCTTGTTCTCTTACAGTATTATTTTCATAACAGAGGCACACTTTTCTCATATTCTTAATACAGAGATTGTATGGTTTCTGCAAGGTCGGATATTACTTGGACACCAACAATTAAGCTGCCTACTGCACAACTAACTATTTTCTATTCCATCATGGTAAATGTTTATGGCGATGTACCAACTGAAAAGGTATAAATTCGTTTATTTGGCCTTGACAAATGGGTTTAATTTCCCTTCCTTGGTTTAGTACTTATGACCTATATTTGACGTTGGGATTTATTGGAAAAGTGCAGGCCCAAGCTATTATGTTGCTCATTGATAGCGGAAATCCCCTAAGCTCTAGATTTATAAAACCTGCAAGTTTTGCTCAACAAACCCCTTGTGTTTCACCTGTAAGCGCTTCGTTGAGCTCCATACCAAGGACGTCTTTATCTCTTCAGACTTCTGGCAGGACCACAAAGACGAATACTCCTGCCATGCCCTTAGAAGGCGGTCCAAATCATCACCAACCAACTCGCAAGTTACAAGCTGGTAAGGAATCCATGTTCTGCCAATAATGGTTTTATTCGAGTTTCATTGGTATGTTGAGGCCATGTGACAAGAAAAGTTTAAAATTTCATTTCTTATATTCAAAGTTACTTTGCCCGCAACATTATGTGGAGGTAGGCCTGAAAACTACTCTAAGGGTGTGTCTTCCTACGGTGCAAGGGTCATCTTTGTTAGTTGCAAGACCAATGATAAATGTTTAAATCAAACAAATTAAAAATTCAAACATCTTATCATATTTTACTCATGTTTTTACTTTTGACTAGCATGAATTTAAGTGGATTGCTTCTATCAATTAACCTAAACATTATAGTCACTCTCGAGGTTGAGACCTTCTATTTGGTTAATTGTTTGATTGGTTGGTTTTCATTATTTGTGAATGTCTTTTGTAGATTAAGATAAGGTTTCTTGCAACGGTTTGTGTGAAGATTCTTCTATGGATTGTGGTTCTGTATGGATACATATATTCCTATTGTAAGAAAATATTCCCTTCAGTTTTTTAACATTTTCATGTATCTCAACCCTCTCGTTCAATTGATTTGTATTTTAAACCCCCCCCCAAAAAACAAAAATGTCAATTAAAATAAAAATATAATTCACTAAATGTTGATTCCTTTAACTAGGAAGTTGAATACTTGCAAGGCATGGTTTTCGCCTCAATTAAATATCCCTTCAAAATCTAAAGGACAAGCAACTACATAAATATCTTAGCTGAGGGAAATGTCATCTGTGAATTAAATAGGGAATCTTGGTATCCTAACTAGGTTCAGATTAAGAGAATATGAACCTGTAAATGTGCTATGAAAATTAGTCCCCATTCTTTAGCTATCATTCATTGGCCAACAATTTGAGGATTTCCCAAAATATCTTCTTATGTCTATGGGATTTCCTAGTACATGGCTGCAACTCAAAACACTTATGGATGGTCTCCTTGTAATTGTTTCTAATTGCATTCCTATGCACAATACATTGTGGATTCTAAACCAAAGCTTGCATGTATCCATAGACACAATGCACAGTTCTGTCTGTTAAGAAGTATTGACAGCCATCATGCACATGTTAGTGTGTCTATGAAAAGTAAGATCTGTTGTAGGAAATCAAGGTGTAGGCTTAGTGTCCAATATTTATTTCTTTCGAGTGGAAGGCAACCAAAAGCACCTGGTAAAAATTGTTCAATGGGGTGGAGAGAGTTAAACTTGTTTATAGATAGTATTGGGTATTGTCCATTCTTCATATAAGCACATGTGTGATACTAAAATGATTTTGTGCAAGACTACTCAATGTTGATACAAAATTTTTTACACCGAGGGTAGCAAGGTGCTTACAACCTAGTATGGGGGAGATGTGTAACTTAATGTAACATAACAGTATATACCAAAATAAAAAGTAATTAAAAGTGTTTATGTATGTCATTATCTGAAGCAGGAAAACTATGTATGTCCAAAAGGCCCTAGAAAATACTTCAAAACCAATGCTAAAGGTATCTTAATGGATCATTGATTTCTATGAGACAAGATGACCAACATAAAATTTGTACCAATAGAGGGTTCGAGAATATCAAATGGGAAAGAGAACTGCCACAATAAGCATTGAATGCCTTAAACAAAAACCATAGAAAATTGCAGTACCAACCAGATTCTAGTGTAGAACCTGCCTTAATTTATGGAGCAGATAAATAGAATGCATTGCAAACTATAGATTAATTAGATAAAAATTGAAATTTTCCAAATTTATTTAGCTATTGAAAGTGGCCTCCAGATGTAAAAAATGTGATGCGAGTGAGCTTTTCAAGCATACAGTTGGGCCTAAATGGGATAATGATTTCCATAGCTTGCTAGATCACTTCCTCACTAAGCTGAAGACCCTAGTTTAGTTTGTTGGTGTGAACTTACATTTGAAAATTTCTCTCAGCTATTTGGTTCATGGATGTGAAGTTCCATGCTCAACCACTATATTTCTCAATACTTGCCATTGTCTTTAGCATGGACCACAACCATCCTAATGTCATGACATAAAATTGATGCCCAAGATCCCTAGTCATAATAGAATATGCACACCCAAGTTTTCCCATGCTCCTTTTCTCATTTATTTCTTTCTATTTTCATCGACCTTGCTATTTGGTCCATTGAATAGAAAGCATAATGAAAATTTGCTGCAATGGCAATCTTTCCCTGCCCCGTCCCAATACCCAGGCCCAAACATTGCATGGCAAAGCTTTTGGAAACAACCAAGGTGCCAAAGCAAGAGTCAATCTCTTTTTTCGTGCTCTGTCACGGGCATTGCCGCATGTGGCTCTTGTTTGATATGTGTTTTTTTACGACCTATAAGTCCAATTATATGGACAATATTCATGCAACCCATCTATTAATGATTTCCCCTAATTGTTTTTTCAAAATCTTAATTTATTTATCACTTTATTTTCATTCTTTCTTACAGTACTCCATCCAATACATTATTACATATCAGTTATCTTTTACTTCCATCTCAATGAAATATATATATTAATAAATTAAATAATTATAATAAGATGATGTGATGAAGTACCAATATAATTGCTATCCATTCATAAAATATTGTGATGGACAAGATTAACTATAGTTATTTGTTTATAATTAGGAATGGTCTATAACTTGTTATTGATATTCTATAATAACAATTTGTCATAGAAAATCTTACAAGTTCCTGTAAATTTCCATTATGCAACATTTTACTTGAAATTAAGATTAAATATTACTAATGTATGGCACAAAATAATACACCGTCCACACAATAAACATAAGGAAACACAATATGGGAAAAATATTGAGTTGCCATGTATACTATGGAATTTTCATAGTGATCTGAAAAATCTTAAGTTACCAAAGTAACCATTAGTTATTCATTGACAACTAATCTTTTTCAGTTAACAGGATCTTCAATTGACAGTGCATCTTGCAATGTTAAGTATATTTCTCTTCACTTAACTAAATTCTTTGCTTATGAAAATTAACTTGCTTAGTCTATACTTCATAAGTGATCTGTGAGATAATAACAAAGAGACTAAGAGAGCTAATATGAACACGAACACACCAAAACTTGATAAGGAAGTTCACCAGACATCTTGCCTATGTCTTGTTGGTGTATATGTAACTTCGGAATGTATTTCATATATGTATGTTGTATGTACTCCTATAGAGATGGTATTATTCCTCTATACGGAAGTGTCGTCATTTATATTGTAAATGTCGTAACTTATACTTGATGGGTTATTAGACCACCTTGTTGGGGTTGGCCCTGTATAAGTCATGTGGGTCAAAGGGTTATTAGACCACCCTATTGGGGGTCGGCCATGTGGGTCGAAGGGTTATTAGACCACCCTATTGGGGGTCGGCCCAGTCAGCATTATGTTATATGGTTAAGTTCGAGCCTACATGATTTATGTAAAAGGCAAGTCAAGTCAAGTATAAATAGAGTGCGGGAGGCACTCTATTTGATCACTCACTTCTCACTCATGCACTCAAGGAGGAGTGGCGCACTTATGGAGGAGGAGGATCTGCTGCTAGGATATGTCTATCTCTTATGTTTGGGTTGTATCATTGCTCTATCTATCTCTGAGGAAGTTATTGGGGTTTTTCACCTTTATGGTTTTCCCCAAGTAAATCTTTGTGTCTCTTGTGTGCTTGCATTATTGTCTCCATGATTGATATGCTGTAGATATGCTGTACATGTTGTTCTCTCAGTTAAGATCCTAGATCAGATTGAAGTAAATTCTGAAAATTTAACATGTCTCTGGGTCCACTCCCATCAATGAGACCACGCTTCATTAATACCAAAATGTTGAAAAATTTAAAAAAAATAAGGGATTACAATCAACTTCTAATATCACCTTTCAGTTATACAACTCTGTGACTGATACTGAATCTGAATCTATATTCGACAAGAAATTCTGCAACTTTAGAGTATGAACTTGGATGTAATTTGACTAAGGTACACTGGCTTTGCAAGCACTCTTCTCACTGGTTTATCAAACTCAGAAACAAAGTAAAGATCTACATTCCTCTAAAAAATCCAAGTCTTTTAAGTATAAACTTGATAGGCTTATGCTCTGTCCCTTGGGAATCCCCCTCTAGCACAAAAAACAATGTTGTGCCCCTCTCAGATCCTTACCATCTTGAGATTCGTTTCCATTGTGTACCTTGCATAGAAAAGTGCACCCAAACTTAGGACTTGAAATATGTGCATGAACTCAACTCTAAACTAAAGCTTCGAAGGAAAAAAACAAGGTTATATAGTCATGGGGTGGCCTAACCGTGGCCCGAACCCCATGTAACCCATGGCATGAACATAAACTTAATAAATCTTGTTCCCCATAATAACAGGCGTCCGTGGCATAGTTTTTAAGGCATTGGCAGTGTTGGTGGGAGGTCACAAGTTCACACCACATGAACCCCTCACGTGTGTAAATATTTTTAACAATGGTTTATATATATATATTCGTTGGTTTGTTTGGATTTGATTTGAACCATATAATACGTTGGCCCGCTCCCCTACGGGGCCAAATTTTTGGATCCAAGGCCAACATGGTATTTTCAAAACTTCTACGTGGCACCATCTGATTGGCCCACGTGTGCACAACCACCAACCTGCTAACGTATGACCCTACCACATGTTAGGATTTGATTGGTTCTATATTGCATGGCATGCTGACGAGTTGTACATCTCTGTTGATTGGGCTACCCTTTCACGGTACATCCTACCATATGGCACCCTTTCAGTGGTGCCACATGGATTGTATGGATGTAACATCACTATAACTTTATACCTACCAATCGAGCGTACAAGCTTCCATGAAAACAGTTGACTGTACCTACCACATCAGGTGTACGGATGCCACATCCTGTACAGATGACACATGACACTTCTAGATTGCTCCACTTAGATGCCAAATCGGCCATTTCTAGATGACACATGGTAGCCTATGGTGTTTCCATGTCAGCATGGTGTCACTTTGTTCCAACTCAGTGGCACGCTTGTTCTATCCGTTTTTCCTATTTTTCTTAAACTTTAGACTATGATATATTCCTCATTTAATGTCTATTTGAGGTGATTCAAGTGCCGTGGGAAATCTCTCGATGAGCCCTACACAATGGTTCCATCTTCATCATCATTTAAGAATTTTAAATTCTAAGCGATCATGGATCCTCCTGGATCATTCCTCCCCACTGGGAAGATTTTGGACCTCCAAAAGGTTTTCATTTAGACACTAAGCAAGGGTAATTCCTCCCCACTTGTCCTTTATTCATCTCCTAGCTGAAATAAGGGTATTTGACTCATTAAAAAAAACTAAATAACAAATATGAGAGCTGAAATAATGTTGTCAACATAATCAATGATTCTTGATCTTTCACAACTACTTTCATTCAACATTTCCACTACTAACCATGCACAACTCATCAATAGTAATAGTGAACACATAGATGCTACTGAAAATGAATTAACATCTCTCCTATTCTTATTAACAAGATATTCGATACTTGCATACAGTGAATCCTCATGTGGTAGCTTTGGAAAATCCTGAAAAACTTCATAGCTAGGAGAAAAATTAACTATTTCATTGTTACATTCAAGATCACAACCTTTAATTGTTTTTGTAGACATGAGAGACAAATATTGCTTGCATTCACAATCATTTTTAGTTGTCCTTTAGTTACCATAGAAAGATCACTTTTCATGTGATGAGATCTTACAATATATTTAATTCCATCTTTAATGAGATGGTACATGTTATCCTCCCTATATAAAATGGCTTTCCTATCAAACAAAAAAGGGATTCCCAATATGATACCACATATATCAAGAGGAACCACATCTAGTGCAACCTCATCAAAAAAATTCGAAGTGATAGCAAATCTAAGTTTACACTACATGGTTACTTGTAACTTTGCATGATCACATACCCATCCAAGAGAATAAGGTGTCTCATGATGTTTTGTTTCAAGTCCTAGTTTCTTGACAACTGATTCAGATATCAGGTGTACTTGGGAACCAATATCAAAAAGAGTCTTAATTTTTGTATTTTTATTTTTTCCCTTATATGAAGAATCTCACTTATTCATCTTTCAAAATTAGGATACAAAATTGAAGAGATTTAGATAGCATGAAAATATAGTATACCTTGCATTTATGCAGTTGTGATTTGTGTTTCATCTCCTAAATTTGATCCCAAGTCTCTTTTGTTCCCCGTTATTCTGGAACTTTTTTGGTATCAATTTAGGATGCAACTTATAGTACTTGGCCTCCTCATGTCCCTTCTTACCACAATGGGAACATGTAGGATTCTCTTTAACTTTATTCATAGTAGTTGTTTTTTTTCCCTTGTTCTTTACTCCCTTTTGATGATTAGGCTCCATGGAAGAATCATCCTTAACATCCTTCCCCTTGAATTCAAGATGAGTAGCTTGGACACATACTTCGTCAATGTTAGTGGGATTAAACAAAACAACTGAGTATGGTGAATATAACTATGGAAGCCAACAATGTATTTTATAAGAGTTTCTTGAGAATCTAATGAAATAATATTCAAAACCAAAGCTTTCTTCCTAAAATATTCAGTATAACTTTGCACACTTTGCCCCTTTTCTTGCCTCATATATTTCCATTCCATAATTTCTTTATGTATATATCCTAAAGGATAAAATTGTTACCTTAATGCAACTTTGAATTCAGACCAAGAAGAAAGAATCTTACCATTCTTTTTCATACCTTCCTAAAGTTTAATCTCCCACCAAACTAGTGTTGTGCCTTCAAGCCAAAGAGAGGCCAATTGAATCTTTACCTCTTCTTCATCAATCTATTGAACATGACAATAAACTTCACTTTGTCGAATCTAATTTTCTAACGTGTTTGCATTAGGTTCGCCATTATACATGGGTAAGTCAAACTTGACATCCAACTTCAACAATGGATTCTTTGAAGCAATCTTTTTATGAAGATATGGAGATGGAGATGGTGAAGGAGAGTGAGATTGAGAAGGAGGAAGAGTGGAAGGAGGTTAAAGAGGAGGAGGAGAAGAAGGAGGTTTCTTTTGTGAATGAAATCCATCTTCCTTCTTGACTTGACTTGTGCTTTGTCCTCTTCGTTGCCATGTTTCATTGTAGAGCTCTTCCACCATGGATTTCATCAAATTAAATGCCTTGAAGAAATCATCTTCATATTCATAAGGACCTTTCCTTCTTGGTGAGGCCATATATCCTATTTGAATGAATCTCCTTGAACTAGTTTCTGGATAATAAGCCTCAAGTTGGAATTATCCCTTCTTGAGTTTATACCTTTTGTGCATCCACCCATCAAACCTGCTCTTATACCACTTGATCTAAAAATCTTAAGTTACCAAATTAACCATTAGTCCTTCATTGATAACTAATCCTTTTCAGTTAACGTGATCTTGAATTGGCAGTGCATCTTGCAATGTTATGTGGATTGCTTTTCACTTAACTAAACTCTTTGCTTATGAAAATTAACTTGCTTAATCCATACTTCATAAGTGATTTGTGAAGTAATAACAAAGAGACTCAAAGATCTAATATCAACACAAACACACCAAAACTTGATAACGAAGTTCGAGATACATCTCAGATCCATCTCCAAGTCCATTCCCAATAGTGAGAGCACTCTTCATCAATCTCAAAATGCTAAAAATTTACAAAAATGAGGGCTTGCAATCAATTTTTGATATTACCTTTCAGTTCTACAACTCAATGATTGTTACAGAATCTGAATCTGGGTTCTACAAGAAATTCTACAACTTTTGAGTATGAACTTGGTTGTACTTTGACTTAGCTTCACGGGATCTACAAGAACTTTTATGACTAGTTACTCAAACTAAAAAACAGAGGACAGATATGCACTCCTCTCAAAAATCCAATTCATTTGAATAAACTCGATAATCCTCTACTTTGGCCCTCGGGACTCCCCCTCACGAACAAAAACCAATGTTGCACCCCTATAAGATATATATTGTCTCAGGATTTGTGCCCACTATGTACTTGCATAGAAAATAATGCCCAAACTTCATCCTTGAACTTTGTGCATGAACTCATCTTTGACCTGAAGCTTCGAAGGAAAAAGGCGTGGTCATATAGTCATGGGGCATCCTAACTGTGGCACAAACCCCATGTAACCTATGGCATCAACTTAAATTTAATAAATCTTGTTTCCCCTAATAAAAGGCGCCCATAGAGTAGTGGTTAAGATGTTGGAAATGTTGGTGGGAGGTCATTGGTTCAAACCCCATGAAGCCCTCATGTGTGTACATATTGTTTACAGTGGTTTATATATATATATTAGTTGGTTTGTTTGGATTTGATTTGAACCATATAATACGTTGGCCTGACCCCCTCCGGGGACAAATTTTTGGATCCAAGGAAAACATGGTCTTTTCAAAATTTCCAGGTGGCACCATATGATTGGCACATGTGTTCATAGTCACCAATGTGTTGACATACAGACCTTCCACATGTCAGACTCCAATTGGTTATGTACTGTAAGACACATTGACTAGACTGTTGATGGGGTTATACGGCTCTGTTAACTGGAATTCCTAGTCACAGAATGGCTTGCCACATGGCACCCTTCCATTGGTGCCATGTGGACCATACAGATACCACGTCACTATGCCACTATGATTTCTAATCAGGCATACGGATTACCATTCAAACTGTTGATTGTACATGCCACATTAACTGTACAGATTCCACATCATATGTATGGATGACATGTGGCATTTCCAGATTAGTCCACTTGGATGCCAAATTGGCCATTTCTGGGTGACATGTCATAGCTTGTGGTGCTACCACATCATCATGGCGTCAGTATGTTCCAACTCAGCTATACGGATGGCCACGTTGCACCTCTGTTCTAACATTTTTTTCTTGTGTTGTTGAAACTTTACACTACATATCTTCCTCATCCAATGTTCGTTTGAGGCGATTCAAGCGTTGTTGGAAATATCTCAATGATGCCTATGAAACGGTTACATATTCATCAACATTTTAGAATGTTAAATTCTGAGAAATCACATATCCTTCTAGATCACATGGACATTATGACCTACATTGATATTACATCGTCGTATACTTCTTCCTTTATATTATAATATCCCACTCCCTTTCTCTACTCAAACATGGAATGTTAAATCAATGCCACAAGAATGGAACCCCTTCGTTTCATAACGACCTGATATTTAGCATGTCAAGATAGTCATCTAGGATTAGATTTAAGTTTTTTTCATGCCTTAACTCCAATTAGAGTTAGGGTTTTGGACCCTTTACAATATTCTTGAAATTCCACAAACGACTAGCTCCACATGTGTGAGTAATGGGAGCTGACATGGAATTCATTTGGTATGGCCTTGGTGGGAAACAAGACATGTCAACTTGTAAGAGGCATAACTTCCTCATACAAACTTTGATTAATGTGATATTTACACCATTGGAAATCCTTCACCGTGAGAACACTATCAAGAGGCAATGAATTTGTTCTCAAAGTTTTGACCCCAAAAATGGTTGTTTTTAGGACTTTAAATCACCAAAACAAGACTTGCCACTAAAATAGGCCCTACAAGCCTCTAGCTCCATATTTTTGTTCCCAATTTTCGTTTCCCTGTTTAAATGGATGAAAGAAGTCCTACAATAATCTAAGATTTTACCTCAAACTTTGTAGTATAGTGAAAGATTACTCTTGTGAAATAAATGCATTCCATTATTGTGTTTCTATAATCTTCAAATAAATTTCAGCGAACACACAATGATGAAAGTATATGAAGTATTTAAAGGATATTAAGTGGCACATAATTATTAACCCTAATGGTTTCGAGACTTATTTTTACTTTGACCCATATCTTTTTTTCAAGAATTTATGGTAAGAAAAACCATTAAAAGGGCACCTAAATTTTATTTTTTAGTATTAACTTAGTAGGTATTATCTCTTTTTATAATACTTTTGTAATTTGTTGTAAGAAAAAACATTAAAGCTGCACCTAATTCTTTCTCTTTTTTAATATTAACTTAATAGGTATTTCTCTTTTTATAGTACTTTTGCTCATAAATATGTACTCACAAATAATTGAAAAGGAATTATGAACTCATTTTGGATAAGTCACTAGGGTAATATGAATTAGACATTCTTTTAAAACATGAAAAATTTTGTTTGGAATCCAATGCTACAATAGCTAATTAGGATTTGCTCATTGTGTACGATAGAGATTCATTAGTATCTAAGTAAAATTTAGATACAAAAGTTTATGTAGAAAAGGTTAAAGAAATGAGATGAAAACGCCACCCATGTGACAAAAATGGAACAATGTAAAAGATTTTTTAATTTCTTCATTCCATCAACGATCATAAATTTTATGAAGAAATTGTAAGTAATTTGCAATTTTCTACATTGAGCTTAATATGTGTGATTTGTTGTAAAGATTGTGGTGACATTTATGCAAACTTGTGAATAATGTAAGCATATTTTTTTTATATATCATATATTGTTATGGTTGATATTGAAGTCACTATTATCTTACAACTTGATGCATACGAATAGTTTTCATTGTGATTTATTTATTTATGTTGGTTGAGAACCTTTAGAATCTAGTGGAGTTGGACTATGGCATTGGTTGGGCCTTTGATTGAATATAATATTTTTTTGTTTGCAACATATGACAATTTGTGTTTTTCCAACTTCGAACTACATTTTTATACATTAATTGTAGCACCTCATTATGTATTATGTACTTTGTTACTTTGGTCTCCTAATTATAATTGGTTGATTCATTTACTATTACAAACATTATGAAATACTATTATTTCAATGATGTTCTAATTACATTTTGAGGACTATATTATCATTATTTGATTATTAACTTATAAATAGAAACAAGTCAGATGGAAGTATAGTTTCCAGTCTCTGCCAAAACTAAAAGCAAAATGATCAAGTCCTTCGTTTACTCTGCAATAGTTTTTTGGAATTTATCTTAGATCAGTTGATCTAACCATCAAAGAGGAGTTGATCTAGCCATCGAAGAGCTATAAGAACCCTTATCGATGAGTAAACTGATACTGCAAAACAAAATGTTGAAATTCAACCATAACAAATACATTGCTAATTAATGTCATTCATATTCCCTATGATTTTCTAGATAGATAATTTATTTTATATTGTTTATAACTTTATACACACTGGTTCAAAAGCCACTTTCATACCATAATTCTCAAACAAAATTGTGTTTTCATGGAGAAGTTATTCACAAGTAGAGAAAAAATTCCAATGTTCAAATTATTTTCAAAATTGATAACAAAATAACACATCAAAATTAAACAAAGTTCTTTACCAAATCAAATTCAGGAGATACTTTCATTGTGTTTAGAAGTAATGTTTCTATCCTTGGGAGATATCAATAGTGATTGCACTTGCGATTGCCTTATAAAGCTGAATGCCACCTCAGAGTTTGATGCAACAACTTAGATAGTTGATGTATTCTCAAGTTTCATGTTGGATATGCTCAATACATCATTAGAAGCTGACACTGGAAACAAAAGAATTGCACAAGGTTGCATTTGAAAGTAATCCAATGCCTCAGAATTTTCCACATTTGATCAAATGTAGCTAACAATAATTTATTGTGTATCATTAGTTTTGTCCCAACTTATTTATTTCCGTAGAAATTCACTGAATCATTGTTAGGATGCAGATTATAGTACCTATAAGAATTTTCTTGGATGCAAGGAGCTATATTTGTTTGTTTTGGGTTGAATTTATAGGATGTTGTGACATTGAAGCACAACTTTACTCTTTGAGAAAAATTCTATAATTATAAAAAAAATTAACTTCTAATAAAAAATTGAATTGTTTTATTATTTATACTCGCTTTAATGTCTGCGTCACTTTCTGATGAGGTCGTGAAATGACAAGCTTGACTGAAATTTTTACATGCTAGTTAGAACTTTTAAATTCTCCTCAGACAGAACATGTACTGGGTGATTATTAGCAGTGTTCCTGAATATTAACTTCAAGTATAAACTGGAACAAATACTTATCTATCTAACACAACATATTGCATCAAATCCATTAGTTGTATATCATGAGAGACCTGCCTTCATCTAGAGATTCATACAACACTGGTCTATATGCTTTCAAAATCAAATCACTTGCTATCCATTTCATGATCCTTTGCCAAGCTAAGCCTACATTGCCTACTTTGAGTTAGTTTTCAAGTTCGGCAATCATGAAGTTTTGCAAAAAATTGGCATCAAGTTCAAGAAGCTATATCATTAAAGATTTTAAAATATATATAATAAAATTCCATGTCCTCATTGAACATATATAATAAAAATGAAAATCGCATGCCACATCAAACCTATATTTCAAAAAGACTATCTTGTTAAAAGTCTATGGTTTAGGTTCATGGCTAATATTGTTCCTGCACTATTCACAAATATCATCCCTCTAACTGGAACCAATTCAACCAAATTCAATTGAATCCGTTAAAACTAATGCCTTAAACGAGATTGTGCTCTGAATTTACAATCTGCCAAAAAATTGTCAATATCTAGCATTATATATAAAACAAGAAAGCATGATTTAACAAATTTAGGTAAAACATAAAACCTATTGAACAAAATAAAATGGAAAATCTTATTTGCATATTGGATAACTACACATTAAAATCAGTAGGATAATATATCATGTGACCATGGTGGTTTATAAGGAAAGGACAGGGAGCCTCCAAACATTTATATTCTTCTTTGCTCAATTTGGTTCATACCTTGATGTTGTTATTCAAGCACTATTAAATAGAGGTGCTAGGCTTTCCTACCCAATCCTGAGATAGAGGCACAGAGTCTCTAAGAGGTGCAAAGTCTCTCACAACAACAGGATATCTATGATCCAAGGGAACCCAGATAGTAGGTAAAAAGCAACGAATAGGTATGCGCCAACCAATGGTAACTAACCAATAAGATCATACTAAAAATACAAGCATAAAGAATCTCAGACCAACCAGATGCAATCAGACAGAATGGTTGCTACTGATAAACCTTTCCTTTCGTTGATAAAAGGACCCATCCTTCCCCCATCTTTGATGGAGAGGCCAATAGAGAGGCCCACCCATAATGTAACCAACCTAAAAATTGTTTCCTTACTCTGTTAATTATAAATTTACTTCCAGAATATATATTCCTTTCCTTTGGCACCATGGCCATGCCTCGTATTCCCCTTTTATTCCTTTCTTTCCTCCACTTCTGAAAGTACTGGAATGCACAACTTATAAAACGGACTGGTAATTGCGGGTACTTATTCAGGTAAAAGCTTGAGTGTTAGCTTGATTATTTACTTTTTAATTATTATGTATATTAGAATTACATGTTAATGAACTTATATTTCGGCAAAGAAATAATCTAAAACTTATTGAGATATATTGAAAATACATCTTCCACATTGAGACAGAACAAGATTTTATGAAATTATGGGAATGCAAACCTTCATGTTCCATAGAACCACTCACTATTTGATTATTCAATTTTAATCTTTCCGGAATTGGAAAGATGGTTGCATAGACAATCACAAAAACTAAGGTATTTGCCTCCACTACAGCATTAACAAACACGGATGTTCATTTGATTACAATGGTTTTGGTTGATGCTCCCTTAGCAAACACATTTCATCCATATTGAGCCGTCAGATTTCATCAAAACTCTCCAGAGAGATGTGTAAATAAGCGTCATTGTACTGGCCTTCCTATTGTTGCCAGAATATATAATTGGTTTTCTTGCATGCTCCAGAAATTTCAATGGATCTCCTCTAGTAATCTACATCACACTTCTAGCCAAACATTTTCCCTATTTTCAATACCGATATCTTGGACTAATTTGTAACTATCATTATCATGAAAAATATTGCAAAATATTTTATTGAATGAGCATCTGTATCCTTTAGTTATTGTTTTTTCTATGTTTTCTCCTGAGGTAGAAGCTTGTGAATTCTGTGAAGTATTCTCTTTTGTTGGTGTATCCAGTGGTATGCCAACTTTACATGAAGGGGTTGTGTGTTTGTAAAGGTCACATATAATAGGTGTTTAAATTAGAATTCTATCTGAAATTATTATAAACTAAAGATTACACTGGTTGTTGTCTCCCTTACAAAGTTGATGCAATTAGTGATTTGGTCATCCTCCGGCTTATATTTAAAATATGTCACTTTTTGCAATTTTAACTCTATAACATCGAAATGGATGACGGGGATTCAAATCAACTTAACAAAAAAATGAAATTTGGCATTCATAACAATATTTCACATAGACACTTGTAACATGATGTGATTAAACATGCACCCATTAGTAGAACAAACAAGACAAGAAAATTGTAGAAAATGCATGCAGTTGAGAAGCAAACTGTACGAGAGAGATATATATATTGTCACCTGTCACTTTTATTTATTTCTTGCCACTTGTCAGTTTCTTGCTCAAGTGCTGGAACAATTGTGCTAGACCCAAACTAACAAGCGATCTGTTAATTTCTCAATCTGAATATACACTAGCTCTATGGGAGGCCATCGACTTGGGTAAGCCTTTTGTGGGTAATCTACTCAGAACACCAGATAAGTGATAGTTGCAGGTCATTTACTCATTGCCATAGAGTCCATGAAAGCTACCAATAACAACATCTGTTAAAGACCCAGTGCCATCAACACACCCCATTCTTCTCCGACCCACAAGATTGATCTTATATCTTATGATATAATCACTGGTGATTCAATACACCTAGTTTTTACTATATAATTAGATACGAACATTATGTTGATTAGGGCATCTATTCTTTAAATGAATTAGCATCATGAAAGCGCTGAATCTGTTCTTTCTTGCTATGAGATTTTTTATTTGAGACTTTATTTTCTTTTTTAAGGAATCTTCTATTAGAATTTATATAATTCAATTACCATCAAATACATCATAGAAACAAGAAGCATGCATCATATACTAACATGATGTGTCTTTCCCGATTGTCGGACCGACGAAATGATCAATTTCTATGAGATTTTTTATTTGAGACTTTATTTATTTATTTAGGAATCTTCTATTAGAATTTATATAATTCAATTACTGTCAAATACATCATAGAGACAAGAAGCATGCATCATATATAACATGATGTGTCTTTCCCCACTGTCGGACCGACGAAATGATCAATTTAACGAAGGAACATTATGAATTTATTATACTATGCTTATAATTTAATTCTCCTATATTTTACTTTAAAATCCCATACAAAACGTGAAAATTCTCTCTGATTAGCATTCTTCAACTATTCCTACATTTTCTTTGCTTATTTACTCAATATTATCTGTTGTTTATTATTTGAAGGCGGGAAATTATCCAACTATACGCCGAGTGGAATGGGTGCCATGTGTTGGCATTCTTTACCAGTTAGGGTTCTCTCTGCCACATGGTTCTATTCCCTCTCTGCATTTTTTTAATGTAGCCATTGAGCTTTCCAAGTGTGCCCTCATGCGTGCATTGTGATCTGTCTCTCATGTGTTCTTTGTCGTGCATGTTTTTTTGTCTCTATGGGGGCGTTCAAAAAAAAAATTATGCTCAGAATGCGGGGACGAGTTGGACGAATGCCCTTGTAATGCTATCGGTCTGTGCTAGGGTTGGTAGAGAACTTGTGTGATATCCTTCCATTGCTTTACCCTTTAAAGAATCCATTGGCGTTGATAAAAATATAGAGACTAAAAGACTAGAGTTAGATATTGAAGGCTATTGAGGGAAAGGGTTCGAGTATTTCCTAAGAGAAAATAAGGGTTGCGACAAGCAAGGTAACGAATTAATCATTTCTGGAAAGCTAACCTCAGTAAGAAAAAAGGAAATGTTAGTTTAACCGTGTTAAACCGGAACGAAATAAAAACATTGAATTCATACATGTGCAGAGAAGCATATACCCTGTAAATTGTTAGGTTTTTAATTCATACATTTGTAGAGAAGAATATACCATGTGAATTGTTAGGGTTTCCTTATCAGAAATTGAAAGCATAATTCAATTAGATGTTATAAAGAAAATACAGAAATTGTCTTTTTAAGCTTTTGAATAAGAACTCATACAAGATACTTATAGAACAGCTAGACAAAGAGCAACTCATACTCCTTCTTCTACTACTAGTATAAGAAAAAATCCTACCAGAAAGAACTACTAATAGAATAAGTAAACGGTATAAGTATACCTTTGTATCCACTAAATTTCCTGTTGCTTACTCATCCACTGGAGTAACCTCCTTGTTACCTTCTCCATTGGTTATGCCTATGATTTTGTAGGCTATGTGTATGGATATGTTCGAGGACCCAGATGTAGCGCTGGTTGGTCAGCTGAATCATAAGAATAAATAGACTCTACATCGACAACATAATCATAAAATCCAAGTGGTAAAAGGAATGATTAAATTCCATATCCTGGTTAAAAGTCTGATTAATGCACATATTAATCACTTGAAGCACCTTTTGCCTCATATTCTGAATCTACGAAGCCAAGGCTATGCGACAGGAATCCAAGGCTAGGCATTATTGTACGCGTTCAAGCTTTCCACGCTGAGCAGACATGACGATATGAACTGAGGGAAGGAGATATGTTTATGCATCATCCTGGGTTGGCCTCCCTCCCTTCCTCTCACCTTTCCACGCTTTGGTCTCATGCAGTCATTGTTCCTCCCTGCTTGCCATGCTCCCTGCAGCCTTTCCCTCCCTGCTTGCCATACTCCCTGCAACCTTTCCACCTGCAGCCTTGGCCTCGATGTGAGGCCAAATAAGGCTCTCAAGCAATTGATTGGTTGTAAGGGAAAATAAGAGTAAAAACCTAGGCTAAAATGCCTAGAAAGGAGTGCAAAATTAATACAATTCTACTCAAATGATTTCTATATTCCCTGCTGCGCCTGTGGGAAGGGACTAATAAGACATGTGAATGGTATAGGACATATTATGTAAATGGATTGATTGTTTACCGAGATAGGTTATATTTCTATCATTATGTTTGTTAAATGGATATATAAGGTATATGGAAATGAAAGATTTATTTTTAGTCCTTGCCGCATGCAAAGACTATATGTTCCACTTTTTCTATTAGTGGGAGATCACTGCAGTGAAAAACATTATATTTACTAAAGTGAACCAGAATAATACGATTTTCTATTTTATTTTATATCTTTTTTCTAAGTTTCTTTTGGAAAATAACCATGGATGGGAATTTTGTATCATTGCACGGATTGTTTAAAATTCAAAAAATAAAAATAAAAAATACAATACATTATATTACTTACTACTCGTAAATATTTCACTGATGTGACTTGTTGACTTTTCGACA
Source organism: Larix kaempferi (assembly GCA_027924585.1). NCBI lineage: Eukaryota > Viridiplantae > Streptophyta > Pinopsida > Pinales > Pinaceae > Larix > Larix kaempferi. Next base: position 1,468,401 of record BSBM01000937.1, read on the forward strand.
ATTTCCATAGATGTCAACCAACATTTAAATGAATTTGACACCTCCACACATCCTTTTAATTGACATGATGCTCAAATTTTACGTTTATGCATGCATGTCACCTGCCGATTTCCAGGCCTCCTCTAATTGACACGTTCCACACCTCAGTTGAAATTGTCAAAATGGGTTTTTTGGAATTTTCAAACTGGGTGTGATGTTTTTATCTTCTGCAATTCATGTGAGGTGATGCCTATGACCTGGGAAGTATTTTCATAGGCTCACATTCAACCCCTTGGTGGTTGCAATGGTAGAGGATTAAACACATGCAGGTCACCTCAGCCTTAGATCTTTTCACAAATTATTTTCCCAATTTCAGAGTTCTCGTTCTTACCAGTTGTGACATCCAACATATATCTCTAGTCTTCAATTGTATACCACCACCAAATACTATAGATAGTTCAGGTAGGCTGATTGATTCTAAACGCTTACCAATCTCAAAGATGGCTCTACAAACTCAATAGTCACTAAATAATAATTGCATTGTAATTTATAATGTTTTTGCTTGAGAGGATATCTATGTTGAGTGACAGGAATTCGTGCCACTTCTCGGTAAAGTGAGCAATAGTTTCACAATGTTGTCCTTTGAAAGTAGCATCCACAAAGTGTGAGGATGAGCAAGAAACTAGAAGGAACGCAAGTGACAACCCTCTACTCTATTGCTACCAATGTGATAAATTAGTTACAACAACTATTTTTTTGTAGATAAGGGAGGGCGTAGCGTGGAATATTGGTTTACTTCATTTTACTGAAGCTATTGCAGTTTTAAAATTCCAGAAGGACCATAATGAGATGGATGAAGAGATCAGGAATCGGGGATGTTGAAGTCTTATCGATTCGGCTCCATCCGATCTTGGTAGTTTAGGGTATAATTTTCTTCTTAGGTAATCCTATAGGCATGCATATGTTTCTATATATATGTAATAACATGATAAGGCGTGCTTCAAAAATGCTCAGAAAGGGATTTTTGCATGACTTAGAAAATTATCTTAATTCCACTTTGGTCATTTAACAACAATTTTATTATAAGAAATATGTTATCTTTTTAAAATGGTTTATGGCTCCATGCGTTACAAGAGGATAGAGACGTGCGATCGACATGCGAAGGTAAGGAATCCAGTTACCCAATCATCCATGGTCTTCTGCTCTCATTCCCAGAGCAAAATCTATTCTTTTTCTCTGCAAAATAAATGCTTGCTTAGTTTTTTCTCTTTGCTCTTCTAAGAAAGAGGTGCCCGAGGAAATACACCTATACCTATTGCCTTATCTTTATGCACCTCCCTGTATCTCCCATATGTGCCATCAATAGATAGGGCATCAATTTCGGGTTGAATACTTTCCTTCTTATCCGTAGTGGGGCATCCCAGTAATTAATGGATATATTATTATATGTTGTGTTTAGCGTTTGTGCCCTCCTGGCTCTTCAATCAACCTGTGTAGGTGTCCACATTTAGTGAGGTTGTATTACAATCCTTTATACCAGTCACATTGAGGGTTTTCCCTAGGATTGAGTTAAACACCTTTCCTTTCACATTGGTGGGCACTTTATATCCAATGCCATTGCCCATAAAATGATCTGAAATTGTTATTATTGGCCTTTCGCTTGGAAATATTCTTTATTAGTTTTAGATTTTAACAATGATGATGATTCCTTAATCTTTTTTATTTGTTGCTTATTGTGAGAATGTAGAAATTATTGATCGTCCTGGGTATTTTTCTTGCTTGTAGAATGAGAAATTATTTCTAGGCACCTAGTACAACCCAGTCAGTTAAGTTAGGTTCATATTTATATTTGATAGTTTATTATTTCATTCATTACTACATTTTAGTTCCTTATTTTTCCAATTGGGCCAAGTAAAGGAACTATTTTCTTCTTGTCTCTAACCGTGGAAAGGGGGTTTAGAGGTAAGTTTGGTGCTAGGAACTCATTAGCTATCGGATGTTGGAAGGAAATCCTAGATGGAAATTGTTAAGCTTATTTCAGTCGTTACTATTGTCGCGTCGTTGTCTAACTCAATTCGTTGGGGTTTTCCTAGGGCCTCCTCATAAGTTTGTATTTTGTGCATTCTTAATGATGCCCATGTACCAATTTCCTAAGTATGGGTAGGCCCCAATGGATTACTAGGGTTAGCTTGGTCGAACTAATGCATTTTAAATGTATCATCTGAACCAATTTTAACCTTAGTGGAAAGGACCTAAGAAAAACTAAGACACAAATTTTATTGTAAAATCTGGAAATAGTTATTGTATTTTTCAACAAAGTGGCAAATAGTTTAACAATGCTTAAATTAATTCACTGTCACTTTCATTTTCTTCTTAAGTGAAGGTAAGAGTCAATAACTTTTCTTTTAACAAACACATATCTCAACCTTTTTTAATAAACAAATTTATTTACTTTTTTAAATAAATAAATACTTCTAAAGGTTTTTTTAATTTTTTAATAAACAAATATATCTAACTTTCTAATAAATAAATATATGGTAACGTTTTTTTTCTCTAATAAAACATCTTAAACATTGTCAAAGGGATTTTGTGCTTTTAAACACTAAATATCTAGTCTAACTAAAATGATCTAACAATTGGACATGATCATAGAATTGTAACATTATTTTGTGAGGGTTATAAAAGGAGTCTGAATAATTCATGACTTTGGCTTTTTCTCGTGCTGAATTTTGGGATATAATTTTTTGTTAGATAATGATTTTTCATTATTCAAATTTCATTCGATTATAAAAATGGATTCAATGCTTTTGAAAACATATGTTGCACTTAAATTGTACAATATCAACAATTTATATCTACAATTACAATAAATCCAACTAGATTCTTCAACCTGTCTCAATGATACAATGGAAGCTATCAAAATTTTCTTTCTTCCAAATACAAGTACTACTAAATTGTTCTTTTGATCGAGTTGTTACATTATAGATTGGACAGAAAGTGGTAATGTGAAATTTGATAAAGTACTTGGGAGAAAAATAACCCATAAACACATAAGATCTACATTTACTGTAGGTGCAACAATAGAATCTAATCAATGTTTGAATGGAATGCTTGGAACAAACATCTTAGACATGTGAAACACGAGTTGAGACAAAATGATATAAGGAAAGAATGGAGACAAGCTCTTTCAATGGTGTGTATCGGAAGGAAAACATGTCTATAATGTTGAATGGGCGCTTGGTGTTAGTCTTAATTTATTTCAAATATTTTATATTAAAAAATGATAAAAATATTGTTAATTTTTAAAGAACAAAATACAATTTTAATTTTTATAAGGCAAGGACTAAGCTACCTACAGCTCTTGTTTTAATCTTATCATGTATACAAATTTTACGGAATTGACATTTTTATTGAGAAGACATTGAGTTACATGAATATTTATATCAGAACCCACATTAGCCTAGGCCAACTGATGGGAGTAACCAAATGAATATTATTATGATTGTGGAATCATACTCTAAAGAAAGACTCCACCTCAATAATCATAACCTAAAATATAAATCCCAAGACCTATGTAAAAGCACCTTAACCTTTTACATGGAACCTACTTATATCTATAATTAACAAGAGGGGTCATTATAGAAGGCTAGAAAATTCTATTTGATATTAGTTAGATAATAAATACACAAACATATTCATGTTGTGTACACCTAATTTTAATGATGTTATCTAGGTTCAGATGTCGGTGTGCATTTGTGAAGATCATCACCGATCCATCATCCTCGGAAATGGGTTTATTATCTAGTTTGTTAGATGCGTGCTTTGGCTATATATTGAAGACAACATGGATATAAGATCGAGATGGTGAATACAAGTTTATGCGTGGTCAATATTTTATGGTATCGGAGCAAATTGCTTGATCGCCACACTCCAGTTTGAGGACACTTCCATCCAGTAAAGAAAAGAATGCTTCAGCTAGTTCTCAGTGGATGCAACTAATATATTGTGAGAAAAATATGTTGTAGATATACACTTGCATGCCCAAGTGAAAGACATTGCATTGTGAAATTTCAAGGTAAATATGTAGCCTTTGAAGGATGTTGCACGATGAAATTGCAAGGTGAAACTTCCATTTGTGAAGGAAATTGCCTGAGGGCCCGTTGAGACAGGATCTGCAAGCTACTATGTCCCCTCAGCGACTATGAAAAATAACAAAGAAAAACAATTCATTAAGGTTGTTGATCATGTGTTGATGTATAATTTGGATCCATGGATTGTTCACCACAATCTAACTCTATATTAACCAGCATAGATCCATCTTAGCTCTGGATCTATCAAGGGTCGATAGGGATCAAATCTATCTAGGAAGTTTAGGACTCTTTAAAGGGGTTTGCACCTCAAGGGATTTTATCTCTGGTTTGGGTGCTTGATAGATTGTTAAGATGGATCTATATTGGTTTATTAATATGCAATTATTACAAAAGTAATATTTAGCTCATTGTTATATTATCAACTTAAAAATACATTTAATCTAATATATTTTAGGTTATAATCATTCAAGCACCAATTATTCCAATTTGGATATCTTACAAATAGGCCAAAGTTGCATTAATTAATTAATTATGAAGTAAAATAGATATTCACCCAAAACTAATATCTGACCACCAACTATTCCAATTTGGAATCATGTTGTAAATACTACAAATAAGCAAAATTTTCATTAGTTAATTAATTATGAAGTAAAATAGTTATGTACACAAATTTAATGGTCTAAGTGTCAACTATTACATGTTCTAAAGTATTACACATCAATCCTACAAATAGGCAAAAATTGCATTCATACATTGGTTATGAAGTAAAATAGTCATTTACCCAAATTTAATCGTCCAAGTGCCAATTGTTTCATGTTGTAAATTATATCATATAAATCCTACAAATACACAAAAGTTGCATTAATTAATTAATTGTAAAGTAAAATGCTTTCAATTTACCCAATTATTGGTTAATTTGTAATTATCACAAAACTAATATCTTACTTATTGTTCTATTATCAACTTAACAATACATAATCCGATATATTCATCCACGTGCCAACTATTCCAATTTGGGATCCTACAAATATGCAAAAAGTTGCGTTCATTCATTGATTATGAAGTAAAATAGTTATTCTTGTAACTATTTATGAAAAAATTTATTTAAAATTGAGGACGAGTGAATGAAAATTGAAATTGAAAATTCAATGTATATTTATATAAATGTATTTTACAATCTAGCCAATTTAAATTTGGAGCCGGCATGTGACAGACGTGACACATATCATCCACTTTGAGTTGTAGAAAGGGCCTCTCGGCCCAAAGAATCCAGAAGGAAGTGCTTAAACCATTCAAAGAGAATTGTTGTCGATTACACATGTTTGCAGGAGAATGATTATTCTTTGATATGCTTGATGAAGGATTATGCTACCAGCGAAAAGAGTCTATGACTTGGTGAATGTGTGGCAAATCAGAGCCTCTTTTAGTTAAATATGATGCTATATGTATACCAACAAAGTCAATTCACAATTCATAAAAGGTTGGTTGGTATATCCACTGAGCATGGCAGCTTGCCAGAGTACAATCCTCTATCTAATAATCGTTGGAGAAGGAGATTTCAGAATGGAAGAATTGCTCAGCCAATGTGTGGAGATTCAAACTTGTTGTTCTAAATTGATTTGGTAAGCCTATGATGTCGTTGTTTTATTTCTATTAGTTGGCCAATCTACATCATTTAATCTTTATGGAGTCTAAAACGTTGAATGGGAGTTCAGATATTTTGATCAAATAATATTTAAGAAGTGAGCCTGAAAGATGATCTAGTACACTAATATAAAAGACATAAAGAGGCTTTATAGCTTTTCAAATTGTACAATAGTTCTTTGTAGCATCTATTATGTGGATAAATCTCAAAAACAAGTATCAAGCATGAGAAACAATCTTTTATTTTCCACTAAGTATATTGTAGCTAAAGGATATTTGTGATTGGTGGTTTGCGATTGAGAAGCTGGTGAATGATGAAGATAAGGTTTCTTTGGTGATGGGAATCCTTCTGCCATCATTTGATTCATTTGTTGAGTCCTTGCATCTGTTTGGGGAGAACCAATAACTTACATATGAGAAGTTATCAACACTTCTTCTACAGAAGGAAAGGAGGCTAGATTAGACAAAAGTATCAATTTCATCCACTACAGAGAGTGCATTTAGTGCACAATCAAAGGAAAAGAAAGACAGAGAGATGGTGGGACGATAGAGGATAATAGTGCAACTAAGAGGCCAAAATTTAGATGTTATTATTGTAATAAGCCAAGACACTTGAAGAGAGAGTCTCAACCTGGAAAGTAGACAAATAAAATCAAGCCAATAAGCAATAGGTGATTTTGCATTTGTGGCATCACAAAATTGATCTACCGGGTATTTTGCATTTGTGGCATCACAAAATTGATCAACCAAGTCTACAACCTAGTATTTCAACTCAAGTGCATCTCACCACTGCATGTGCCATACAGATTGGTGTGTAAAGTTTATTGAAGATAAGAGTAATAGTGAATCTATTTATGTGGGTGATGGATGGACTCACTATGTTAGAGGGTGTGGGAATGTCCGTGTCATATTGAACCATAATTTAAGTTACACTTTCAAGAATGTTTGATATGTTCATGACATGAAAAAAATATATATTGTTTATTAGTGAGATCACTAAAAATCCCAATCTTTGTGTAAATTTTCATGGAAACAAGTGTATTGTTACTACTCTTATGATAACAAGGTGATTGATGTTGGTATTTGTGAGAAATGGTTGTATAAACTTATTTATCTAAATACCGCAAAGGCACATGCACTAGATGTGGTAGAGAATACTACTATCATTTGGCATGAATGGCATGGACATCTAAGTTATCAATGTTTATCTATACTTAGTAATACTAATATGGTGGATGGTCTTCAATTCATTCAAGAATGTCAGAATGTATGTACAAGCTGTCAAATGGGAAAACAACATCGACATTCATTTGATACTAATAAAGCATGGCCCAGCCAAAGGAGTTTTGGACCCAGTGCATGTCGATCTGCATGGTCTAATGAAGAGGCCTATGGTGACTAGAGCTAAGTATTTCTTGCTATTGGTTGATGATTTTTCAAGGAAAATGTGGGTTTAATTTCCAAATAAGGTAGATTGTTTTTTAAATTTTGTAGCATGGAAAGATTTCATTGAGAATAAAAAAGGTAAATAGGTCAAATCTCTAAGATCTTATAATGGAGGTGAGTTTGTTTCAACACAATTCAGGGAATTCTACAAAAGGGAAGGTATGCGTAGACAATATACCACTCCATAAACTCCGCAACAAAATGGAGTCATGGAAAGGAGCAACAGGACAGTTATGGAAATGGAAAGGTGCATGGTGCACAGCTAGAATGTACCATCTCGGTACTGGGCGGAAGCATAAAATAAGACATTCTAAAATATATATCCTTAATAGAAGTCCTTGTAAAATATCACTCTCAGGGAATCATGGTCAAGTGAAAAACCTTCTATAAATAATTCCCATGTTTTTGGTTGTATTGCTTTTACGCATATTCCTAAGGAAAAGAGAAGTAACTTAGCTGCAAAAAAGAAAGATGGGTGTGTGTTTATTAGTTATAGTGAGTAGTCTAAAACATACAGGCTATTGGATGCATCTACAAACAAAATTGTGATTAATAGAGATATTGTTGCAGGTGATAAAATACCATTATTCTCTAATAATGGTAAATCTATGGATAGTAGTGTATGGGAATTTGTTGTTAATACCATTCTAAGTTTGAAATCAAATAGAGATTTGAGCCAGAAACACGGGAGGAATCTAGTTCCAAAGGGGGATAGTGAAGAAGAGAAGGATTCTTCACATCAAGATCAGGAAGGCCAACATAAGAAGTTGAAGTGGTACTATAACATGATGTATGATGTGTGGGAAGATGAATTTCCAAAGGAAATGGAAGGCTGGTCTACATAATTGGGAAAACAATTGTGTAAGGTAGTGAGAAGGTAAATTTTTCTCTGACCTCTATTTTGAAAGTATTTGAGCCTAGAACATTTGAAGAAGCCAAAGGAAAATTTGAGTGGGAATCTGAGTGGAAAGCTTCCATGAAGGTGGAACATGATGTGTTGATGGAAAGCAAGACTTGGGTACTATCAACTTTGCCTCTAGGGAAGAAAGCCATTGGTTGTAAATGGATTTATAAAGTTAAATATAAGGAAAATGGTTCTTTTCATAAATACAAATATTTTCTTGTCACCAAAGGATATGCACATGAGGAAGGGGTAGACTATGAAGAAACATTTTCTCCAACTATAAATATGGTAACCTTTCGGCTGGTTATCTCCATTGCTACTCATTTTTTATGAAAGGTAATTTCCAAATGGATGTACAAAGTACTTTCTTGAAAGGAGACTTGGATGAGGCGGTTTACATGATGCATCCACAAGGATTCCAGGTTCGCGAAAAGAACCATCTAGTTATTCGATTGGTAAATTCCTTGTATGGGCTCAAGTAGGATCCATGAGCTTGGTATTTCAAACTTGATCAATATATTAGAGATTATAAATTCAAAAAAATATGTTATGAACCTACTTTCTATGTAAAAAATAGTGGTGATGACATAATGATCCTAATTGTCTATGTTGATGATATTGTCATCACCGGAACTAGTGCCAACATGATTCAATAGGTAAAATATTATATTTGTTCTATTTTTTAAATGAATTATTTAGGCCTACTTCATTATTGGTTAGGTGTATCTTTTTGGTAATCTAATCATACTATACTTGTATCACAAGTCAAGTATGTCATAGCTCTCTTAGAAAAATTCAAAATGACTGAATGTAATCCTACATCTACACCTATGGAAGTTGGGAGAAATCTCTTAGCTTACACTAACTCACCTCTGGTCAATGAGTAATTGGATCGATAATTGGTAGGTATTTTAATTTATCTTACTCCTAGTTGATCGGATTTATGTTTTGTAGTAAGTTTTCTTTCTCAATTCATGTCTAAGCCTCAACAAATAGAATGGCAATCTGCAAAATGAGTTCTTTGATATGCTAAAGGAACCCTTGACTTTCGCATTCTATATCAGATATATGTTAACTTCATTCTAATGGGATATACTAATTTCGATTGGGTTGGATCAATTGATACAAGGAACTCAACAACAGGTTATGTGTTCACTCTTGGACTAGGGGTAATTTCAAGGAAGAGTAAGATACAACCTATAGTTTTCTTATCATCCACTAAAGCAAAATATGTTAGAGAAAATAACCCTCTACCTAGGTAGCTAGGCATTGACTTGATGACTCCAGTGGGGAAAAAACTCATTCAAATTGACCACTTGATTCAATCATGAGTTGGTTTCCTAGATTTTGAAGTGCCTTCCTTGATTTGGGGGTGCATTCCCTGATTTTAGTTGTGATTAAATTAGTTGTTAGTTAAGAAATAGATGCTCTCAACTAATTTAGGTCCTGACTAACCCTAATTGACCCTAAATGACCCTCTAGTGTCATTAGCACTCTAGTTTAGTCAATAGCACCCCAGTTGAGAGACTTTAGGGATTTGGATGTACTTATTCAGTTAGAACTAGTGCTCAGTGAGTCACAAGGCTAGTTAAACTCAGTCTAAGTGAGTGTGCTATTAGGAACCCGTGTCAACCCTTCTCTTTACTTTGTTAGTATATTGTTGTTGGACGCATTATGCTTTGTAAGTCATCCCATAGTAATTGTTGATCCATAGTTTGTATTAGCTCATGGTATTCACCCATAGTATTGGATGCATATGCTTTGTAATTCATCCCATAGTATTATATGTCCCATGATATTGACCCATAGTATTGGGCATAGACTTAGTATATAAGTGTGTGTTGAGGCTAATGAAGGAACCATGAAGTTATTTGTATTGAGTTTGCTCAAAGGAGGTTGCCCCCTCGAAGTGTCCTGCAATCAATAAAAGTGATTATGAGTTCTTTTAGTTCTGTTATCTCATGTATTTTCATTAATTAATTGTTACAGGTTCTTCACATCTGGTATCAGAGCACTTTCTTGGGCTCGTTGGGTGAAATTTCTACCAAATTTTTGTTTTCGCATCTGTTGCAGGTTCAGATCTAGGAATAATCCCTATCTGCTTAACTGTGGGAAGTACTTGGGAATAATCCCTAAAACTCATTGTGGGGAGTACCATAGGAACCCCAAAGTAGCTGGCCCATTGAGAGCACCTTCTAGTGAAAAGGGAAATGACCCATACCGGATTGACTAGTTCCCACCTGTGAGGTAAACCAAGAGCTATCATTTGTGGAAAATCGGTTATCTGTTTTACCTGAGCCATGGAGTGAGGGGTATTGCCCCAATACGCAAGCCGTCAGACAACATTGGTGGTTTAGTGAATCCCCTGAACCATTAGGAAGTCGAGCATACGAGGTCCATATCTAATTTCAACTGATAAATCGTAGATTTCCTCTATCCAAAACTGTTGTCGATCACTTCTGCACCGTTTTAGATCTATCTGTTGCCGATCCCTTCCGCGGCGTTTCAGATCCATCTGTTTCCAATCCCTTCTGTGTCGTTGTAGATCCATTTGTTCTAATCCCTTCTGCATCGTTGCAAATCCATTTCTGGAAAAAAAAAAAAATTTAAAAAAACGTTTTTCTGCCATATCTCCCTTGTTTTAACTATGTTTCCCTTGAAACTTCCCTGACACCCCTACAATCCCATTCTGCATATTTCATTCTTGAGGACCATATCCCAAATTCCACTTCCCAAAGCCAGAAATCTCACATTTGTCTATTTTTAGGGTTTGTCATAACTTCTTCAATTTTCACCCACTCGCCTTCAAATTTTACCATAGTGTTCATTTCTTATTTCTGCTTATTTATCCCTCTCTGGCAAATTTTCTCATTCTTTCACCCCGCTTCTGAAATCCCCATTTTTTGCTTCCTTGTCCATTAGAAAGTGTCCAAAACATAGTCAAACCCAAATTACCCATCCGAGTTTTTCCCAAATCCAAATTTTCCTTTACTAAAACAGTTTCTGTTTTTGTTTATCTACCCACTCAAAAAAAAAAAAAAACTCCCGGTTATGGTTGTCACCCGTGCAGGAGCACAAATCATGGAGGAAGAACTTACAACCCTCAAAACCAAACTCCAAGATCTGTATGAAAAATATCTCAGCCTCCATCTTCAACATTCAGCCATGAACAATATCTGACAACTAGAATATTCTGCAGCCACTGGGTTCTCTTCTTCCAGCAATTTTTGTGGTCCAAAGCTTGAATTTCCTCGCTTCAATGGTACTGATCCAACTGGATGGATATATCAATAAAACCAATATTTTAGTTTGCATAATACTTTTGATGTCCACAAAGTTCCACTTGCATCCTTTCATTTGGAACAGGAAGCCCTTCAATGGTACCGTTGGTACATCAAAGCTCATCATGAACCAAACTGAACAGATCTTTGCCAACTCCTTTTGCAACGATTTGGTCCTAGTGCTTTTGATGACTTCACAGCAGCACTCATTAAACTTCGCCAAATTGGAACTGTGAGAGAGTATCAGACAGAATTTGAGAAACTGGCCACTCACACAGAAGGATTGTATGATGAATTCTACAGGAGTTGTTTTATTAGTGGTCTCAAGGATGAAATCCGCTCATAGATTAAAATGTTTTGTCCCAACACAATGATGGAAGTCCTAGGGTTGGATAAGTTGGTAGTTGACAAGATCGCAGCCCAACAACGCTCTAAACACTCCTTTGTTCCCTTCAGAAATATGGGTTCCCAACGACCTCCCATCACGCCAGATCCTCGACCAACTCGTATCAAGCATTTGTCTGAAGCAGAGATGTGGGCACGTCAAGAAAAAGGGCTTTGTTATAATTGTGATGAGAAATTTACTCGGGGGCACAGATGTGTTGAGCAAAAGCTCTATCTCTTGGATGTGGATTCTCCACCTGCCTTTGAACTTTGTGAAGACGCTCCATATACAATAGATGATCAGGTCGACATTCAACAGTTGCCTGTTGACCCCCCATATCAGGATGACCACCCAGAGATATATCTCCATGCTTTATCTGGCGTCACCGCTCCCCAAACAATGCGGGTCAAGGGTTACTTCAAGAATATCCCTCTTACAATACTCATTGATTCTGGTAGCACTCATAATTTCATTGACCATCGGATCGCCAAACAAGCTAATTGTTTTGTCCATCCTTGCTCCAACTTTGAAGTCATGATTTCCAATGGAGGCACCTTACCTTGCAAGGGGAAGTGTCACAATGTGCGTATCTCTCTGGAAGATTATAACCTGTGCTCTGATATGTTTTCCTTGTCCTTAGGTGGATGTGATGTGGTTTTGGGAATTCAATGGTTACGCACTCTTGGCCCCATCTTATGGGATTTTGCTTAACTTTGGATGAATTTTCCAGTCAATGGGAAACAACACAAATTTACGGGCTTACAACCAAGGTCTCTCTGCATCATTAGTTCACCTCGCCTGGAAAAGATCTTTAAGAATAATTCACATGGTGTCATCGCTCAGCTCCATTCCATTCAGATGCACCCATCAATGGTCTCCACTACTTCCTTGGATACATATCCAGGTGTCTTTGTTGAACCAATGGGTTGGCCACCTTCAAGAGACCTTTCCGGTAAGAATTTAACCGCATCTACATCTCAGTAGGAAATGATGGCTATTTTTCATGTAGTAAATAAGTGGCAGCCATACCTATTAGGGAATTATTTCTGCATCAAGACTGATCTCCAGAGTATGGAACATTTCCTGGAACAATGGGTCTCCTCCCCAACACACCTGAATGGGTTATCCAACTCATGGGTTATGCCTATGCAATCACTTACAAGAAGGGTAAGGACAATAGCATGGCAGATGCTCCTTCTCACAAATTTGCTTACCCAGTTTCTCTTACTATTTCTCTACTTGTTCCAAATTGGTTGTAGTCTGTTCAATGGGCCTATCTCTTCGATGAACTCCATGCTTCTTCATCGACAGGGCACCCAAGGTTCCTTAAAACGTATGATCGGGAAAAATGTAACTTCTTTTGGAAGGGACTGAAAAATGATAATTCAATAGATGGTGGCTGACTATGATACTTTCCAGGTCCACAAGGGCTAAACGACACTCCTTTCAAGACTGCTCGAACCCTTGCCCATCCCTACACAGATTTGGACAACTATTTCTATGGATTTCCTAAAAGCGCTCTGGCGGTACAATACCACATCTAAAAGGACACCATATGAAGCAGTCTATGGACAGGCACTGCCATTTCTTCTTCCATACACCCTCAACAGCTCCCCAGTTCAGCAAATTGACTCGGTTCTTTGAAACCACGATCAGATTCTTCTCATTCTGCAGGACAATCTTCACATGGAAATAATTCGACTGAAACAACAAGCCAATCAGCACCGTTTTGAGCGCACTTTTCATGCAGCTGATATGGTTCTTCTTCATCTACAACCTTCCAAGCAATCCTCCCTAAAACTCAAATGGTGTAAGTGGCCCGGAATGCAACCCAAGGATGCTACAGGGGAACCACTCCTTCATATTTTGCATCAATTTCCACATCTAAAGCTTTGAGAACAAAGCTTTTTCTAAGGGAGAGGGGATGTTAGGAACCCATGTCAACCCTTCTCTTTACTTTGTTAGTATATTGTTGTTGGACGCATATGCTTTGTAAGTCGTCCCGTAGTAATTGTTGATCCATAGTTTGTATTAGACCATGGTATTGACCCATAATATTGGACGCATATGCTTTGTAAGTCATCCCATAGTATTATATGTCCCATGGTATTGACCCATAGTATTGGGAATAGACTTAGTATATAAGTGTGTGTTGAGGCTAATGATGGCACCGTGAAGTTATTTGTATTGAGCTTGCTCAAAGGATGTTTCCCCCTCGAAGTGGCTTGCAATCAATAAAAGCGATTCTGAGTTCTATTATTTCTGTTATCTCGTGTATTTTCATTAATTAATTGTTGCAGGTTCTTCACATGTGCATGGTTAACTAAGGGTATTTGGCTCTATTTAAGCCTAGATAATCTCCAAATACTGTATGATCAATTCAAATAGCCTCCTGACTTGATTCGAATTTCCTTGCTATATATTTTGTTCACCTCCATTCATTACAACTAATGAAATACATAATTATTTTCTTCGTATATGTTCTATTTTTTTTGTAATGATCTATGATATCTATTTGGCTACATGATTAGTTGATTGTTGATTTAATTTTTACATTATATCTCTCTTGTTTATGTGCCTAGATCTATACGCTCAAATTCTACATGGTATAAGAGTTGTAGGGGTACTAAACTAGTCAGTGTTCTAGTGATTTTTTTTAGGGGTCAATATTTTGCAACTTAAAGAAGTCTTTTTACAGCCATTAAAGAGCTCATTTGCAGCCATGGATATCATATCTCCCTAGATTAGTTGCTAAATAGTTGGTATGCTAGATCTAGTCTTATTGAAGGAGGCCCCGGAAGATTCACAACATATGTCATATGAGGACATATTCACATACATTGAGAGGATGAAAGAAGCCCCATAATATTTGCAACATATGGACTATGAGGACATATTCACATCCATGATCCACCACTTAGCTGAGCAAGACCCTTTATAGGCCTAAAAGAAGAGGTGGTCTACAAATTTCTTCTATCCATTATGGAACTTATCCAAATTCAAGTTCAAATTGAAGAATTTATTGGAGAACTTGTCCCAAATAAGGTTTGTGTTGAAGAAGACCTCCATAATGTCTTCTCATTCTCCGGATCTACAACCTTTGTTCATACAAATCACCAAGTTCCACACAAAGCTTCAAGGGGTTTCCTCCATTCGAATCAAGAAGTGGTCAATTATAACCACCATTCAAGCACTTCAAAGTGTTTGGATCTCATGAATTGGACCACATGCACTTCAAAAGAAGGAGGGATTCACAAAGGTTTACAGGGATCTTCACAAAGCTCTACATCGGGAAGCAGTTCACCCAATTGAGAGCTACTTTGGGCGTGAAGGCATCTTTTTCGCATGCCTCTTAAAGATTTCTCTTCACATTCTCTTTTGTGGGGGGAGGGGTTCCCATGTGGTTTTTTCCCTCTTACCCATTTACAAAGAATATTGTGTGTATGGGCACCTAATATGACCACAAATCGTCGGGACCATTTTTTCGCTTGTTTATTCACCTAGTTAGGCTTATGGAGGGGTGTTAGAGAGAATACACCTTTACCTAGCTACCTAGACCTTGACTAGATGACTCAAGTGGGATAAAACTCATCCAAATTTACCACCTGAGCCAACCATGAGTTGGTTTCCTATATTTGGGGACTCCTTCCTTAATTTGGGGGCACATTCCCTTATTTAGGAGACTTCTCCCTAATTTTAGGTGTGATTCAATCAGTTGTTTGTTAACAAATAGATGCACTCCATTAATCTAGGTCCTAACTGACCCTAATTAACCCTCTACTATCATTATCACTCTAGTTCAATCAATAGATCCCCAACTGAGATATTTTAGGGATTTTCATGTACTTCTTTAGTTAGAACTAGTGCTCAGTGAGTCATAAGGTTAGTTAAAATTGGTCTAGATGAGTGTGCATGGATAACTAAGGGTATTTGGATCTAGTTAAGCTTGAAGAGCTCCCAAGAACTACATGAGCAATTGGAATAGCCTCCTGATCTAATTCGAATTTCCTTGCCATATATTTTGTTCACCTCCATTCATTACAGTTAATGAAATACATCCTTCTTTTCTTCTTATATGTTCTAGTTTTTTAGCAATGATCTATGATACCTCATTTGTTATATGATTAGTTGATTGTTGATTTAATTTTCACAGTATATCTCTCTTGTTTATGTGCCTAGATCTATATGCTCAAATTTTGCAAAATACAAGGCATCCATTAGTATAGCTTGTGAGGACATATGATTACGAAGGATATTGGTTGATCTTCAACTTGACCAAATATCTCCAACCTCACTTTTCTATGAAAATCAGAGTGTTCTCAAGATGGTGAAGAACCCAATATATCATGCCAGAACTAAGAATATTGAATTTATTTATCATTACATCAATCAATTGGTTGATAATAAAGATATTTTCCTATATTATTGTACCACAACAAAGAAAAATGTTGGCATCGTGATAAGTATGTTAAGTTTAGAGATGAACTTGGAATTGTATCTATTTTAGTCATTACGGGCGGGTATTAGATTAGTTAGTTAATAAATGCACAAACATATTCTTGTTCTGTATACCTAATTTAAGTTAATGATGTTATCTAGTTTTAGAAGCTAGTGTGAATTTGTTATGATAATCATCAATCCATCATCATCATAAATTGGTTTATTATCTAGTAAATTTGTTGAACGTGTGCCTTTTCTATATATTTAAGCCAATGTGAATGTAAGATTGAGTTGGTGAATACAAGTTTATATGTGGTTAATCTTTTAATCTACATGAGTGCACACAAGGGGTATTAATTTTATAAATATATATTTTGGTAAAATGGAAAAAATGGGGGTATGGATCTTTAAAAATTATATGGGAGGACCATTTTTTTTCAAAGGTGGAAAATCCTATCATAACTTACTTGTCAACAAACGATGAGGACAGACATCATTGGCTACTATCCGATGAATTTGGCCTAACTTATCACCATTATTCAAGGAAAACAATGCCACCTAAAATGGCATGATTGTGGTTTGTAAGGGGTAGATTTCCACTCCTATATGCCTCTATCTTTAGTTGTTAATGTGTTTCCTTATTTCTAAGGAATATGGGATGTTACCTTATCAAAAGTAGTTTTAGGACAACCAATTTTAATTTTCAATACTAAATTTTATGAAAAATTGTAAAATTTATGAAATGGGTTGTAAATAATTAAATTTTATGTACCACTAGGGCACTTAAAGAGAATAAGAGAAGGCCGGTGTGGAAAATTTTAAAAAGATGTGTAGTTTTTATAAGTTTGTGAATGCACACATTTTGAACATTTTCTACTAAATGATGCCCCCATGCTGTTTACCTTTTCTAAGATCCTATCATTATTATGTAAATTAGTTGGTTTAGGCCGACAAACTTAGAAATGAAAGTGTTGTTTATGGTTATTAAGGAAAGTAAATCATTTGTTTATGGTTCCTAACGTTCCCCTTTCCCTATATAGTTTGTTTTTATTTTTAGTTTACCACATGCTACTATATTTCATGCTTCATCAAGCACTTTTTTCCATTACGATAGCAAATGACATTTTGTAAGAGAACCTCGAAAGACAATTTTAATTTGACTTTATGGCCCAATGGATAAGGAACTAGTATACTCCACTCGAGATTCCCTTTGGATTCTTATTCCCTCATAAGGATGGACCATCCCACATAAGGAGATAAATAATTTCCCTTAAATCATCATATAGGAAAACCAAATGATTATGAAAATAGTAAGATTTACCAACCCAATCAGTCAAACTCCAAATCTAGCTTTCACACAAGAAAATGGGATGAGTAAATGAACTTTTACCGAGCTTCAATATGTGAGTGATCTATAAGACTTACAAGGCAAACAAATAGTAGTATAGGCATGTAGGTTAGTGCTTTCATTCATGACAGTTAGTTAAAATAACAAATATTATGTATCAATGAAATTCAAACTTCTATTCATTATCCCTTTACCCTTCTGCTTTGTTGATGTATATGTAACTTCGAAATGTATTTCACCAATGTATTTCATCTATGTATATTGTACTCCTATAGAGATGTGTCATTCCTCTATAAGGAAGTGTCGTCATTTGTATTGACAAGTGTCAAGTGTCGTAACTTGCCGATGGGTTATTAGACCACCATGTGTGGGGTCGACCCTGATTAAGTTAACCATGGGTTATTAGGATAAGCTAGACAAGTTGGCCCCATTAGTTTATTGGGAAGGACAGGACAAGTATAAATAGAGATCGGGAGATCTCTATTTGGACATCTCATTACTCACTTCTACATCACTCGGAAAGTGGCGCACATGTGAGGAGGAGGATCATCTGCTAGGAGAATACTATCTCGTTCTCTTGGGTTGTACATTGGTTGTATTATTGCTCTATTTATCTTTGAGAAAGTTGTGGGGTTTTTTCACCTTAAGGTTTTCCCCATGGAAACTATGTGTGTCTATTGTCTCTTATGTTTGCCTATTGTTGTGATTGACATGATTGACATGCTTGATATGATTGATATGCTGTACATGTTATTCTCTCAGTAAAGATCCTAGAGTATATTGAATTAATGCTAAAAAATTAACATGGTATCAGAGCTTCCCTGAGAAGAAGACATTGTGTAGTGGTGGAAACTAGGGTTCCTTGTTTATTGGGTTTCTCTCCACATATTTTGGAAAATAATTAAGGTAGATTGACTCTACTCATCAAGGAGAATTTATCTGTCCAATCAGAATTCAATTCTAAGCACTTTCAGTTTTGACCCTAAAACTTAGGGTTTCCACAAAAATAGAAATTTTTGAAATCTAAAGACATAGATGGAAGCTCCTTGGAAAAATCGAAGTTTAGAGCTTTGGATCAATATTTTTGGTTGGGTGAAGCTCTGGGAAACTCAAACCCTAATTTAGGGTCCTCCCAAGTGAATCCAGGAAGACTAAAAGGCATTTATGAAGGGTGAAACTTTGCAGATCTCAAATTCTGAATATACCAGGCTGATCAGCTCATCAAGGCACATCTTTCTATCCTTTCAGAAAGTTGAAATTCACACTTTGAATTTTTAGGGTTTCTCTGACAAACCCTAATCCAGGACCAGATCCAGTTTTCATCAAATCAAGTGGTAAGACCTAAAAATTTTCTATTTCCATTTGAAGTACTCTTTAAATATGTCTAACCACACCAAGCTTGAGGATAAGCTTGAAGGGGCTGATAACTTCCCAGCATGGAAGTATAGTATTGGCTTAATCCTGGAAGAAAATGAGTTGGACACTTATATAAGTGAAGAGGTCCCTGTCCCAGAGGGAGAAGAGGCTAAGGATCTTCACAAGAAGAGCTTGGTCAAGGTAAAGAGGATTATTGCTGATTCTATCAAGGATCATCTCATCCCACATGTGTCATCTCTGAAGACACCCAAGGAAATGTTTGATTCCCTAACCAAGCTATTTGAAGGGAAGAACATAAATTGGAAGATGACCCTGCATAACCAATTGAAAGGGGTAAAGCTTCAGAATGGAGAGACCATTCAATCCTATTTCTTTAAGGTCTCTCAGATCAAGGAACAACTCGAAGCTGTGGATGAAATTATGGATAATGGTGAAGTTGTCATGACCACACTAAATGGCCTACCCAGGTCATGGGATTCCTTTATTCAAGGAATCTGTGCAAGAAAGAAACTGGTCTCCTTCAGTAGACTATGGGAGGAATTCTCACAAGAAGAGGCTAGGCTTGTAGCCCAAGAAGAGAAGATGGGAAATGAAGATCAAGCTCTCACAGCACACACCAAGAAAGGAAAGTCCAAGAGAGCATTCTCATGCCAAGAAATTTTCACACTACCATCAACATAAAGATAAGAAAGATCTCAGATGCTTCACATGCAATGAGAAGGGACACTTTGCTGCAGATTGTCCCAAGAACAAAAGGGGCAACAACAACAACAACTTCAACAAGAAGAAGAAGAATAACAAAAGAAGATATCATGCTCATGCTGCTGAGGATGATCAACCTCCCAAGAAGAAGGCTAGATCAGAAAGTGATGAATCATCAAGCGGAGAAGAATATGTTCTAATCTCTGCTCTCATAGGTACTATCTCTCATGGTTGTAATGATTGGCTTATTGACAGTGGGGCTTCTAAACACATGACTGGGTTTAAAGAATCTTTTGTAAATATATTTGAACATGAATCACCCCATAAGGTGAAACTTGGGGATGATTATCAATATCCTATCAAAGGAAGTGGGGAAGCTTCCTACAACCTAGGCTCTGGAAAGTCTTTGAAGATGAAAGATGTGTTATTTGTACCTCGGCTCAAGAAGAACCTACTCTCCATCTCTGCATTGGATTCAAAAGGCATGAGAGTTGCATTTGTAGATGGCCAAGTCCTAATGTGGCCAAAAGGTAAAACTATTGATGATGCAGTGGTGATTGGAGAGCAAGAGGGAGGATTGTACAAATTGAAGAGACGACCTAAACATGCCATGGTACATGAATCCATGGAGCCAAGTGAACTTTGGCATAGGACGCTTGCACATGTGCACTATAGAGCACTACCAATTACAAGTAAAACTGTAGAAGGTCTTCCTGAAATCAATTCAAAGCATGAAGGTGTTTGCAAAGGATGTGCAAAAGGAAAGAACATTAAGAAGGAATTTCCAAGTAGTGAAAGCAAAGCAGAAGGGATCTTTGAAATTATCCACTCCGATGTATGCGGTCCGATGTCATCCAGTTCTCTGAGTGGGTATGTATACTATGTCTCTTTCATTGATGATTTTTCTAGGAACACTTGGGTTTACTTCTTGAAGAACAAAGATGAAGTGTTTGATAAGTTCAAGGAATTCAAAGCCTTGATGGAAAATCAAACTGATAAGAAGATCAAGACATTTAGATCCAACAATGGTGGAGAATTCACTTCAGATGATTTCAAGAAACTATGCAGTGATTCAGGGATTAAGAGGGAGTTGACTGCTCTCTAAAATCCACAACAAAATGTAGTTGCAGAAAGAAAGAATAGAACAATCATGGAAGCAGCACGGGCAATGTTGCATGACCAGGATCTTCCTATGCATCTATGGGAAGAAGCAGCTAGGACAACTGTATATGTGCATAACAGAACACCTCACAAGATATTGGACAAAAAGACACCAAAAGAAGTCTTCACTGGTAAGAAGCCTGAGGTCAGCCATCTCAGGATATTTGGTTGTCCAATATACACACATGTTCCAAAGGAAAAGAGGACAAAGCTAGATCCTTCATGAAACAAGGGAATCTTTGTGGGGTATAGTGAAAGCTCAAAGGCTTACAAAATATACTTTCCAGGGTTCAAGAAGATTGATGTTAGCAGGGATGTAACATTTGATGAAGACTCAACTTTCATCAAGTCAAGAAAGGCACCTGTTGAAGATCATGAAGAAACAAAAGAAAACAGATTTCAAGACACCACCATGAATGAAGCAATTCCAGAAGCAGATCATGAAGTTGAAGATCCACAAAGACATGTAGATCCACCCCGTGAGAATAACTCTCACAAGAGGAAACCTGCATGGGCTAGAGAGCTCATTCAAGATGCAGAAAGGTATGGCATTCCAGAAGAAGAACACAAAGCAAGGAAGAGAACTAGATCACACACCAGTTATGTTGCCTTACTCTATGATATTATGAACAAATAACCTTCTAGTTATGACGAAGCAGCGGAAAAAAAAAAAAAGAATGGAAGGATGCCATGGTCGAGGAATATCAGTCAATCATGAAGAATGATGTTTGGGATGTAGTCCGAAGACCTGAAGGGAAGTCTGTGGTGACTTCCAAGTGGATCTACAAGATCAAGCATGTTGTAGATGGCAGCATAGAGAAGTACAAAGCAAGATTTGTAGCTCGTGGCTTCTCCCAGAAAGAGGGGATAGACTATGAAGAAACTTTTGCTCCTGTAGCCAAGTACACTTCCATCAAAATAGTACTTGCTCTGGCTGCAGTGATGAAATGGAAGATACACCAGATGGATTTCAAGACAACTTTCTTGAATGGTGTAGTCGAGGAGGAAGTGTATGTGGAGCAGCCACTTGGTTTTGAGACACATGACAGAGAGTCATATGTGTGCAGGTTGAATAAAGCCTTATATGGCTTGAAGCAAGCTCCTAGGACTTGGTATGGTAGGATGGACAGCGTTCTATCCAGTTTAGGCTTTACCAAAATTAAAGCAGATTCCAACCTTTACTACAAGGTTGAGGAAGGCAATCCAGTGATACTACTTCTGTATGTGGATGACCTGTTTGTTACAGGAGAAGATAGTTTGATTGCTGATACCAAGAGGAATCTTGCTGCCGAGTTCAAGATGAAGGACTTGGGGATGATGCACTATTTTCTAGGCATGGAGGTGTGGCAAATTGCAGATGGAATCTTCCTTGGACAAGGGAAGTATGCAGTAGAGATCCTAAAGAGGTTCGGGATGATGGACTGCAAGGTCGTGGCCACACCTATGGAATCGAACCTGAAGCTTCTATGTGATGCTTCATCTGATTTGGTTGATGTCACGATGTATCATCATATGATTGGGTCCTTGATGTACCTTACGAACATGAGACCAGATATTTGCTTTGCGGTGAACACATTGAGCCAGTTCCTGAAAGATCCGAGGAGTGTTCATCTGGTTGCTGTAAAGCATATTCTGAGGTACCTAAAGGGTATAGTTGATTATGGGCTCAAGTATGATGCGAATTAAAAGTTTAACCTATAGGGTTATGTTGATTCAGACTAGGCAAGACGTGCTGCAGATAGGAAGAGCACTTCTGGGTGCTGCTTCAGTATGGGATCAGGTGTGATCTCTTGGTTTAGCAGGAAGCAATCCTATGTAGCACTGAGTACAACCGAAGCAGAGTATGTTGCAGCTTGTTTGGCTAGTTGTGAGGAAATATGGCTCAGGAAGCTACTGTCTGAGTTATTTGATCTCCCGCTGGAGGCTACTGGTATCTTTTGTGAAAACCAAAGTTGTGTGAAGCTGTCTAAGAACCCGGTGTTCCACGAAAGGTCAAAGCACATTGAGATCAAATATCACTATATCAGGGATATGGTGCAGAGAGGAGCAGTGAAGCTCCTGTATGTTGTGACAGATGAGTAGATTGCAAATGTGTTGACGAAACCACTAGCCAGAGTGAAGTTTGAATACTTCAGAGAGAGGCTTGGTGTTCTTCAGATTGACGACACTTCGAGGAAGAAGTGATGGACACATTTGCTGGAGCCATTCCAAGCATGGTGAGAAGAGGATCTTTCCCATGGATGTGGATGTAAGCGCTTGATCATGAGCATCAGGACGATGCTCCAGTAACTGCTCTGTATATGCATCATGTTGGATGCTTGTTATGATCAGTTGGATCATGTATATGTATATGAATCATGTTGGATGCTGGATATGATCAGTTGGATCATGTATATTTATATGCATCGTGTTGGATGCTGGATATGATCAGTTGGATCATGTATATGTATATGTATCAGATGGATACATTGTATGATCAGGTATATCATGTATGTTGATATGTATTAGGTGGATACATGGTATGCATCAGATGGATGCATTGATGATCAGGATGATCATGCTATGATGACATGCATAAGGTAGATGCTTTGACATGATCAGATGGATCATGTGTGATCAGTCCGAAGACACAGATGCACAGTGCCTTTCCGACATGGTGGTAGATGTGTTCTCGCATGTGCATTGATGTAAGTGAAGAGCCTTTCTGACATGGTGGTAGATGTGTTTTCCCATGTGCGTTGATGTAAGTGCATAGCCTTTCTGACATGGTGGTAGATGTGTTCTCCCATGTGCGTTGATGTAAGTGCAGAGCCTTTACGACATGGTGGTAGATGTATTCTCCCATGTGCGTTGATGTAAGTGCAGAGCCTTTCCGACATGGTGGTAGATGTGTTCTCCCATGTGCGTTGATGTAAGTGTAGAGCCTTTCCGACATGGTGGTAGATATGTTTTCCCATGTGCGTTGATGTAAGTGTAGAGCCTTTCCAACATGGTGATAGATGTGTTCTCCCATGTATGTTGATGTGAGTGTTGAGCCTTTCCCAGATGGTCAAAGGAAAGTCCTTCCATGCCGGTGAGTGTAAGTGTTGTGTTGTGTGCATTTGGACTGTGCTTCGTGGAAGATGATCAGTATGATTATTAGTATTAGGATGATACTCTATGTTCGTGGACAAGTTGTGCAGTTACATGTAAAATATCCTGGGAGATCCGATAGGTTGAGCAATATGCTCGTAATCAGTCCTGGGATGCTCTTTCGAGGTTTTGTTGATGCACGTAATCAGTCCTGAGGATTCCACAGTATGGCCAGTGATGATGAAGACCTGCAGGTGGTGGGCCTACATCCAGTATGAAAAAGGACTGGCACTGTAGAACTTCCTATGATGAGTAGATTCAGAGATTGATTGAGATAGCAGCAGCAGTGACGATGACGATGATTCAAGGACGATGATTCACTGATGATGATCCAGAGAATAAGACTTGTGTTAGAAGATCTGTGTCGAGAAATACCTTCCTAGTTAAGAGGGAGTGTTGATGTATATGTAATTTCGGAATGTATTTCACCTATGTATTTCATCTATGTATATTGTACTCCTATAGAGATGTGTTATTCCTCTATAAGGAAGTGTCGTCATTTGTATTGACAAGTGTCGCAAGTGTCGTAACTTGCTGACGAGTTATTAGACCACCATGTGTGGGGTTGGCCTGATTAAGTTAACCATGGGTTATTAGGCTAAGCTAGACAAGTCGGCCCCATTATTTTATTGGTCAGGACAGGACAAGTATAAATAGAGATCGGGAGATCTCTATTTGGACATCTCATTACTCACTTCTACATCACTCGGAAAGTGGTGCACATGTGAGGAGGAGGATCATCTGCTAGGAGAAGACTATCTCTTGTACTTGGGTTGTACTTTGGTTGTATTATTGCTCGATCTATCTCTTAGGAAGTTGTGGGGTTTTTTTCACCTTAGGTTTTTCCCCACGAAAACTCTGTGTGTCTAGTGTCTCTTATGTTTGCCTCTTGTTGTGATTGACATGCTTGATATGTTGTACATGTTATTCTCTCAGTAAATATCCTAGAGTATATTGAATTGATGCTAAAAAATTAGCATGCTTTTGATGCCAAAATTTTGTGAATATAACATGGACATAAAGCATAGAAGAACCTTCAAAAATTGGAGAGCCTCAAACGTGAGCATGGAATTACAAGTTCAACGTATTAGGCTCTATTCAAATTGCATGCCCACTGGTCATCTAGCAATCTAAGATGGGAAAGAATGGCCCTGCTTGTTCACATTAATTTCAAAATATCTTGCATGTCCTGACATGATTTTATCTGAATACTGCAGAAAGGAAGTTCAACTTTAGTATATTTAAAAATGGTTTACAACTAGCTTGGATAAATGTACTCTTCTAGCATTTGTGTGTCAATATATATGTACAAAGGTGCCTAAAATCAATTCGGAATTCTATGATACATATAAGTACAATAATTATCATTTACATATTTAGTTAATACATATGGAGGATTTTTTTCATGCATTCAAATATGAATTCAAGTATGAATAGTTCACCTTTACCCCATGCTTTATACAGATCAGATTTTCAATGTAAATGACAACATAAATAGTGAGAAAAATACCTTCATCTCTATAGCAATATAGGACTATTTGGAATAGTGAAATAGAACTTATGGTTTATAATGAGAAGCAAAATACTTGAGTAGTAGCTAGTCTTCCTTATATGGCTTGAATGAGTTGCAAGTGAAGTTTTAAGTCTCCAAATTCAAGAAAGGTGAAAAGGTAGGAATGAGAAATAAGGCAACCAAATGATGATGAAAAAAACAAAATTTACCAACCCAATCAATCAAACTCCAAATCTAGCTTTCACATAAGCAAATGGGATGAGTAAATGAACATTTTCATATCTAAACTATGTGAGTAATCTACAAGACTTAAGGCAAACAAACTATAGTATAGGCCTTTAGGTTAGTGGTTTCATTCAAAGCACAAAACAAAGCATAGACATTTTAAATAAACTGAGAGTGGAGTGTAATGATTAGACCACTGTATTTTTTCAGATGAATGGCATCAATTCTAAGTTCTTAGTTGGTTGACAGTTGGTTAAAAGAGCAAACAAAATACTCTTCAAGGTGCTTGCAATGCAATTGAACTATTTGTCAAAATTACTCAAATTTATACTTTAGCACAGAAATTAAGAGAATGCAATGCAAATTCATTTAAAATATTTTATTAACTTTGAAAGTACCCAAGGAGGAGCTTTAAGAAACTCTCATGTAGTTAGTATTGTATTCCTATGCTCCTTTGATCCTTTTGAAAGATTCTCTTTTAAAGATGGTGCATGGTAATTTGTGCATATTGTCAATGAATCTTCAATTGTAGCTAGATGGGATTGAAAATTATCCTAGATTGGTTATAGTCTTAAGGCTCCACTATTTGATGATTGCAATGATTTTTAGTGTCTTTTTTAAAACTCACGAGCTTCAAACATTCTTGGCCAAAATTTCTTATGTTATAAATTTTAATGGAACTGCTTTTATTACAATATGCATACCCAAATTCTTCTTGCTACTTTTTACTATAAACGAAGTGTCAATGAGACCAAATGCTTGTTCGGGAGAGAAATAAACTCTTCATTCTCGTTTAACATGTTTCTAGTGTCCTTGTCAACTGAAATAAGTAGCTTTGAACTTATAGCGACCTTAATGTGTTAACGATATTTTCATGGGGTGCCTTCTGCATTTATGTACATGTCCTATGTAGTAAATTTATGGAATGAAGTCCATTTGTGAAATATCTAGTCTTTTGTTGTTTATCAAAAAGTTCACAATTTTTTTCGACTTTATATTTTCAATTTGATCATGAGTGCTCGATAATATACACAAAATGAACATGGTTTCTAAAATGACTATTTAGATACCAATAATACTTTAAATACAGTGGACATGGTGAAACCATCACTCGAGCATAAACATTTCAAGCCTATTTTGGTTGGCTATGAAATGTTTATATTTTGACAAGGTATTTTTCCTACAAATAGTTGTTCTGGAAGGGTATCTAGATGCCTCCCTTGGTGTTGTCACCAAGTTTTTAGTTAACATTGTTAACTTTCATGGTAGCTTTAAAGCTAATCTATATTAAGGCATCAGTGTTACCAATGGTAACATTTTCCCTAATCACTTTAAATTTGCAAAATGTTCCCAATCTTTGTTGACATGTGGATGTTGTCCAAACATTTCATCTTCGGTTCTTCAAGATGGAAACATAAAGGACACTTGTTTTTTGATTGGCCAAAGTAAAACATGTGGAAGATAAATTCTTATAGAGTGTATTTTTATTGCAACCATATTTTCATGAAATCAATCATAAAAATGCATCAGGGGATAATGATTATGCATGATTCTTTAGAAGCTACATCATATACTAACTAGTCATATCCAAAAAACATGGCCAGGTTTCCAGCCATACAAGACATAATATTTTCCTTAAAGCTTCACCATGTGTGCTAGACACAATTGGATACCATCTCCAGTCAGTTGGGGAAGTTATATTGAGCTCATGCTTGAGACACAATTCCATTTCTGTTATAGCATCCTTACATCTCCCCAAGGATTTGACATTGATTTTATTAGTATTTTCCCAACACCATTTGTTCCTATTGAATTTGTGTTTGACCTCCCACTCCTTGTAAATTGAGAGAAGAGTTAAAAGGTCTCCATATGGATGACAGAAGCAAAGTTTTAAACATCATACTTTGATTTTTGTACCTTTTTTCCAACCATACAAAAATATACTTCATGCATTTGTTATCGAAGCTATAAGTACAAGGCCTTCCCTACCCAAATCCTGAGAAATTTTGTCCAAGATAATCTTTCCTAGCTAAGGTTCTACACCTAGCTTTACAAGTTTCAAACAAAATTCAGTTAATTTCAGATCTTCCTGGCCACAAACCACTGCACCTAACTGTACTAAATTTTTAACCACTTTAATTGTTTCTTGGCTTGGGGTTTGAACAAAATCAAAATATTCGGGTTCTTGAATACCCAAAGCAAGAATATTTAAAAGAGCATTTCCTAGGTGAACTCTTAGGATCTTTACATCTCTATGGGGTTCCATATAGTTAAACTATTCTTTTATGTATATGTGGTATCATATCCTTGGTTGGTTAGGACCAACACGAGTAGATTGTTGAGCAATTTCACTCTGGATTATTTGCCCTATCTTGAACTAGAGCTTGAATAGGCTAAGCATCCTTTATATTATTACCCCATGCAACAATTTTATGCTCCAGATATTGCATTATTAATGCCCTAGTTCTGTTAATCAACTTCTCCCTCTTTAATTTTTTTCCACTTTTTTCCAATGTATTCTATAATTTCCTCAGGAGCATTGTAGTCTGAATTAAATCTCTTCCCACTACTTCCCTAGTTTGTCTATGCAGTTGAATCTTATCCACTGCATCAATATTATCCAGGTTAAGAGCCATCTGACTGGTATTACAGTGTGCTCAAAACTCTACCCTTTTTGTCTAGGGTTGCAAAATAACCATATTTAATGTGCCCTCCTTGAAAGCAAGAGCAGATAATAATCTAGGTTGAGTTGTTTCCATACACCAAGTCTGAGGATATAATTCTTCCTTGGATTGACATTCTGCTTTCTAATCTCAACCATCTGCATGAATATATCAAATGTATTATCTTTAGTGTTGACTTCTACAATTCCTTTACTTGCTTGATATTTTGTTTTTAGCACCATGGTTGATGTGAAATGAGACAAAGATAGAATAGGATCATCAAAGGGGTTTTTAGTAGGTTCACTCTGAGAAAAAGAAATGCTCAAATCTATTATTGGTGCCATCTCACCTTCAATTATGTCCTTTTCTGAGATGATTCTTCTGAATTTACATTCTTTGTATCTTTCAATGAAACCCTTTCTGACATCTCTATTGATCCAGGTGGATATCAGTGGCGGCCCACCTCTTCCAATTGGCTCAAAACAGTCTTCTGGCAATTTTGGTAAATTACTATTTTTAGCAGTTTTTCGGGTCCTAAACTTCCGGAGCCATTTTGAGGCCCTAAACGACATTTTTTTGGCGATTTGGGGGACCAAACAGTTGCCAACAACATACATTTGGGCTCAGTCAAAAGTTGTAAATATCGGTTAGACCTTTCCAACGGGATACCAAGCGCCCTAAACGGAGATCGTATGCAAAAGTTATGACCCCGGGAAGTTGACTGTTCAACTAACCACCTTGGGGCCGCAAACTTTATGACGGTTCATCTTCTAGGGTTAGGTTTTTGGATGATTGGGATTATTTCCCTCATGCTTATGATAAATAGGCCCTTTCGGCCTCTCTTTGTATTCAGCTTGGCACGAATGAGCATAGCGGCCACATCTCTTCTCAGAGATAGCTACCATCATTCCAGCTATTGTATTTTACAGTCTGTTCTATTTCCGCTATTTAATAGAATATGTGTTTACTGTATCACTGTGTTATTTGCAATATATCTCTGTATATGATTCTGTATATGCTATCTTTTGTTTCGTTTCCACATAAATCCGGATCATCTATTGTTCTTTTATTTGAAGTTTCATTCAATATGTAAATGAATATTTTATCATGTGAAGAAGTCAACAGTGTTTGAGAAGTGCTCCCAAGGAGAACGTGACACTTGGAAGAAAAGAGGTTTGTTCCAAGAATTTTAAAGAGGAGGAGCAGTTTTCCTTAGAAGACTTCAAGTGGTTTGTATGTTAGTTTATTGATTTCTTGGAGAGAGTGGATCTCAAAACCATTTATTGCTATTTTTTGGAGTATTTGTTGAGTTGTTGAGGACATAGTATTTTATTGCTTTTCCTTGGAGAAATTAGTGGATTTAGAAGCCACTAAAATATTTTTTTATTGAATTCATTGAGCAGGAGACTCTATTTAAAGAGTAGCTCCCTCATTTGTTTCTCATGGTTGGATTTGGGGAATTTTATCTCTTGGAGCTTAAGTGAACATCGTTTTGAAGGCAAATATGCAAGCTAATGGTTTTTCTTTTGTGAGGCATATTGGTTTGATTCTTGAAGCAAATATTGTTGAATATAAATGTTGGAATTTGCATGTATGAATGTGTTATGAAGGAAGATTTTTTATTGTGGGTTGTCTCCGTATGATTATCTTTGTGCTTATGGATAGAAATGATAACGATGTATCAATCTTGTTGATTTTAGCTTGTTGCAAACTTGTATTGTTCGGTTTATAGGCATACCCTCATGGATGTTTGGAGGGTCTCCTTTGTTAGGGTACCTCAAGTGATTTTATGTATTGGTGGACAACAAAGTAAGGATAGTTGTTGCCTGTTTATTCCAGTTGTAATTCTCTCCTTGTCTCATAAGAAAATAGATGTCCAAGTTTATTATAAGGATAGTTGTTTCTTGTTTATTCCAGCTGCAATTCTCTCCTTATCTCATAAGAAAACAACCACTTAATTTTATCCTTTGAATCTTGTTTCCCCTTATCAAAGGATAAACTTGGCATGCTTGCAACCCTTTGCGAGGAAGAAATCAATAGTGCTATATTTAATTTACTGTGGCAGTGGTCAAGACTCGAGTGACCATTTGTAGCATATTATTGGCATAGTTTGTGAATGCACTAGCTAACCAGAGAGGTTGTTGGAGACAACTATCATAGCATATGACATGCTCATATTTGTATGTGTATGTGTACTTAATGAAAAATGGGGGTGACCTTTTTATGCATCTAATACCATGAATATAAACCTAAGTTACAACATTCATCAACAATCAAGGGATTAATAGCTAATGGTGTGGATCAAGGAGAGAACCTTTAAACCTCCTCCTTCTCCCATACCCTCCCCACATTTATTCATACATCGATGTGAGGGGATTTTTAAGGTTTATCTTATATAAAATTACATTACACGTGGAATTTATCAAGCTACTAGGGTGGGGGACTTATGTCATTTAACTAGTTGAGTGGGATCCTTGTTTGACTTTGTCTTGTTACATTGTTTGTTAGGATAGGATTCCATACACATGGACAATGAAGTGAAGAGAAACATCATTGGTTGGTTGGAAATTCTAGAACTTGACCTTCACCCTATGTAATGGTTTCAACTCTTTATCCACTTTGAGCCTAGTTGTTACTAGGTTGAAAGGAAATATTTGGAATTGAGTGGTGACCTAGGCTGGTTGTGATCTGGATTTATGTGAGAACAAAATGAAAGAGTATATATATGTTCACATACATAGATATATGGAAAGAAAAACGGTAATACAGTGAACTCAGATTCTATTAAAATGAATGAAATAGAATAAACTGTAAAATAAAAGCAGCTAGAATGGTGGTAGTCTGGTAGATATATCTCTAAGAAGAGATGTGGCGGCTACACTCATTCATGACAAGATGAATACAAGAAGAGTTTGAAAGATCCTATGTATCATAATCATGAGGGAAAGAACCCTAAACATCCAAAAACCTAACCCTAGAAGACGAACCGTCATAAAGTTTGCGGCCCCAAGGTGGTTAGTTGAACAGTCAACTTCCCGTGGTCATAACTTTTGCATACGATCTTTGTTTGGGGCACTCAATATCCCGTTGGAAAGGTCTCTATGGGATTTGAAACTTTCGACTAGTAGCCAATTAATATTGCTAGAGAACAATGCCCCCCCCCCCCCCCAAATTTCCAAAAAACATCGTTTAGGACCTCAAAACAGCCCTGGAAGTTCAGGACCTGAAAAACTGTAGAAAAATTACTAGAAAACTTCCAAAATGCAAAATTGTTTTGAGCCAGTGGAATAGGCAGGTGACCACCTATGTCCATATGGATCAGTCCTCCCCCTTAGAAAGCAATGGTCTCCATGCTTTGAGTGCCCCCATCAAATGGAGAAACTTCTATTAAACTTGAATTCTGGTGAGCCACTTGCCTTAGTGGAGTAGTTTCCATGCTTTGACAACCCAATATAGTTGGATCTCCTGCTGGCGAGTGCCCTTAACTTGTGTATCCATGATCTGATCAATAGTTTCATGTTCATGCAGTTGGGATTAATATTTGTCGGTGTCAATTGTTTTGGCACCTCCGAGGTGTCCAACAATGGTGGAAAATATGGGTGAATGAGCTCCACATTGAATACTGGGTGCAGGCCAAGGAATGGAGGAATGCTTAATTCGAAGGAATTGTCACCAACTGGATTAGTGATGGTGTACGACCGATATCGAAGTGGAAGAAGCTTGCGATGGGGTCATGTGAGCCTCTCTTTCTGCAAATGCAACCAAACCTTATGACCCACCTGGAACTTGTGTGGAACTCGATGTTGGTCATGTCACTGCTAGTACTTAGTGTTGGCCTTTTCCAAAATTTCATGGACCTGTTGGTGGATGTGTTGGATTCATTCAACAAATCTGGTGGCCTTATTAACCTCAGTCTAAGCATGGGAATATTCCTCCCATGTGGATGCAATGGAAAAATCTACATCAATTGGGGCCAGTGGTTGGAACCCTAGGCATGCTTGAAAAGGGTTATGTCTAGTAGAGCTATGAAGGGATTTTTTATAGCTATGTTGAACATAAGGAAGGCTCTCATCCCATGTGCAAGGATGTTTAGAATTGTACATTCTCAAAATATGCATAATCATCCTGTTGACTACCTTTGTTTGTCCATCAGACTGGGGGTGGAATGCAATCAATTTAGTGAGCTTGGTATCCATCAATGACCATAGGATGGACCAGAAAGTAATTAGGAACCTTCTATCCCAATTGGAAATGACAATCTGTGGAAACCCGAAATGAACCCAAACACACTTGAAGAAGAGCTTAGCAATGGCTTCAACAGAGATGTTCTTCTTGCAAGCTATCAGAATGGCCATCTTAGAGAAATGATCCACGACCACAAACACGCAGTCATTAACATGCTTAGTTGAAGGTAGTCCATACATGTAATCCATGGAGATGGATTCCCATGACCCATTAGGAGTGGGAATAGGGGTGTATATCCCATGTTTTTTTATGGTAGGTTTCGCGATGGCACAGGCAATGCAAGATCTGATGTATCGGCCAACATATTGTCAGAGCTTGGGCTAATAAAAATGCTTCTGCAATATGTCCACCGTCTTTTCGGTGCCAAAGTGGCCTACCACCTGACTGTAATGCGCTTCCCAAATCATCTCTGCATGATCGCTTGAAGGAAAACAGAGATGGCCCAGGTGGCATAGAAATCCTTCCTGGATATGAAAGTATGCCATGGATGTTCCTACACACAGGGCTTGATAGATTTGAGAAAACTCAAGATCACTATTATATAGTTGGGTCCACCCAGAGGTCTTGTGGACACAAAAGTTGAGCACCGTGGTTAGTGCTGCTACTGGAGGTCGACTGAGGAAATCAGTGACTCGATTGGTGTTGCCCTTCTTATATTTAATGTTCAAGTGGAATTGATGCAATTAAGTGGACCACTTCTGGTGGCGGTCATTCTATAACTTCCCTTGGGTTTGCATGAACTGTAGAGGCTTGTGATCAGTGTGGATGACCATTTATTTTTCAAGGATGTAATTCTTCCATTGGCGGCAAGCTTGGACAATGGAATGTATTTCCTTGTCATAGGTGGGGTACTTGTGGACTGTATCTGAAAGTGTCTCACTGTGATATGCCATTAGATGGCCATTTTGAGTTAGGACTGCGCCAACAACATAGTCCAAAGCATATGTCTCAATCTCAAAGGGTTGTTGTAGATCTGGTAAGGCAAGGACGGGTGTCAAACATAAGCATTGCTTCAGCTCCTCAAATGATTTTTGCTGTGGGTTGAACCAGATGAACTTGGCCTTAGATACCCCTTTGGTCACCTGGATAAGGGACCAAGCAATATTAGAGAATCCCAACACAAATCTGCGATAGAAGTTGGAAAGGCCTATGAAGATATGAAGCTCTGTGAGAGTTTTTGGTGTTGTCCAATCGCAAATGGCTTGGATCTTGGCTGAATTGACATGAACACCATGTTTTTCCATGATGTATCCCAGATAATGAACCCTCTCCATGCCAAATGGGAACTTATCTAGATTGGTGTATAACTTGTGTTGTCATAGGGTGCTAAGGACCAAATGGATATGCTGCAAATGTTTTGCCCATGTTCTGTTGTAGATGAGGATATCATCTATATATACGACCACAAAATAATTGGTGAATGGACGCAGGATATCGTCCATCATCCTCATGAAGGTTGCTGGAGCATTAGTCAAGCAAAAAGGCATAACCAACCACTCAAAGAGACCTTCACGATATTTGAAGGCAGTCTTCCAGACATCAATCTGCTCAATTGGAACTTGATGATAGCCAGACTTTAGATCAATCTTGCTGAAATATTTGGCACCCTTGAGCTGGTCAAGAAGGTCGTTTATCTGAGGAATGGGATACCAATTCTGGACTGTGATCTTGTTTAGAGCTCGGTAGTCAATACAAAGTTGCCATGTCCCATATTTCTTTTGTACTAACACAATTGGCCTCCCACAAGGTGAGGAGTTAGGTCGAATGTTCCCTTTTTGGATGAAATCTTGAATATGGTGTTTGATTTCTTGATTTTCCATGAGGGAATGCCTATATACTGGCTTGTTAGTTAAAGGCGCACCGGGTATCAAATCAATGGAATTCTTAACCTAGCAATGTACTAGCACCTCGGCAGGTGTGGGGAAGACGTCTTTGTATGATTCCACAATCTTTTCCACTTGTTCTGCTGTGTAGAGGTGGTGGATGTTGCTGCAATCTTTCGTTCACCTTCATAATGAACCATGAAGAGAATGAATTTCCATGTCTAGGAGATTACCTTTATGCATTGCTTAGTTGTGATGAGGGACACTGTAGTAGTGGGAAGTGTCTCTGGTATCCTGTAGAGTTTCTTTCCCAAATTAATAATGGTACTCGAGGTCTAGACTCATACACAACATGACATTTCCACTTATATGGTTGACCTAAAATGCCATCACAAACTTCAATTGGGGAAACATCACGCATTACCTCATCTTTGAAGGGCTTGATGTCGTAGAAAAGGTGACATTGTTGACTGATGCGGATGTCTCGTCCTTGGCTCATCCAGCCAATGTTGTATGGTTGGGGATGTGGAACCGTCGGAAGCTTCAACCTTTTGACGACATTGTCCAAGATGAGGTTCTTTTGGCTACCACTATCAATAATAAAATGCAGTGGATCCCCTGCACCCACAGTTGTGAATGGAAGAGGCGATCGCCTTCCTCAGGATCCTCTAACTCTTCTGGTTGGATCTTTGCGATTGCAGGGATTTAGTCTCGGCTAACAAGGATTTTTTTGAGTGACATTCATCAGTGTTTTTCCAAGGGCTCTTGTGGAATTCGCACCACTTTCCAGTGTCCTTCGATTTTTCATTATCCTTATTTTCCTGGGACTTGGGCCAGTTTTCGTGGCTTTGGCCGTCATTGCTTTGTCCTTTTCTTTGTGAATTAGGGCCACCTTTTCCAGGCTTCTTCTACTTATTTGCAGACCCAAAATCACACTTATTCTTTTGCTAAAATCACACTTATTCGTTTGCTTAAACTTGGTTAGAACTCCTCCTTGATGGCGTCAACAAAATCTGCCCAAGTGGGGTTTGTCCTGGATAGTTCAGACCCATCTCTTGCATGCCTCTTGCAGTACCCATCCCACCAGTATTTGATATGGGGAAGGGACTTAAGGAGCGCGAATGTGATCTTTTCACTGTCGGAAAAATTTTGAACAGAGAAGTAACCCTCTAACAAATTTAACCATTTCTCCAAACCATCCGCATCTATCTTGCCCTCAAATAAGGGAATGCCAAAGTTAACTTGTACCTTGAATGGAGTCGCACCCCCGAAACGACTGCTCATTGAAGGTGCATTTGCCATCGTCCGCATTCTTTGGAGGATCTGGGCGAAGTTATACATCATCCTGTTCCTCTGTTGCGTGAGGGCTTCTTCGAGGAATAGCTTAATAGGATCTCATTCTCCATCATCTCTCTTTTCTTCCCCCACCCAGTGAGCCTTATTGGGATGATGAGAGGATTTTCCCCTAAGATCAACTAGTTCGAGACCCAACTCTCAATATTTAGATCTCGTTGGGGACATGCATTGAGAAACCACAAGAGCAGAAGGCTTTGATACCACTAATTCGGATTTATGTGAGAACAAAATGAAAGAATATATATATGTTCACATACATAGATATATGACAAAAAACACAGTAATACAGTAAACTCAGATTCTATTAAACTGAATGCAATAGAACAAATTGTAAAATAAAAGCAGCTAGAATGGTGGTAGCTATATCTCTGAGAATAGATGTGGCGGTTGCGCTCATTTGTGACAAGTTGGATACAAGAAGAGGCTGAAAGAGCCTATTTATCATAAGCACAATGGAAATAACCCTAAACATCCAAAAAACTAACCCTAGAAGATGAATTGTCATAAAGTTTGCGTCCCCAAGGTGGTTAGTTGAACAGTCAACTTCCCGGGGTCATAACTTTTGCATACGATCTCCATTTGGGACGCTCGATAGCCCATTGGAAAGGTCTAACTGAGCTTTACAACTTTCACTTGGACCACATGCATTCCAAGCAAAACTAATGACCACCCAAAATTTCCAAAAACGTCATTTAGGGCCTCAAAATGGACCCGGAAGTTTGGGACTTGAAAAACTGTAGAAAGATTACTAGAAAATTGCCAAAATGCAAAACTGTTTTGATCCAATGGAATAGGTGGGTGGCCACCTACATCCATTTGGATAAGGCTAACTTTTCATTTGGGTTACCACTATTTAATTGGACCTATTTATATTTGTATTTTTCATCATTTTGATGGAAACAAACCAAGCAACACCTGGAAAGCAGGAGATTGGTGAAGAAGAAATGAAGGAAGCCCATAATGGGCATGAATTCAGTTAGTTAGACCAAATTTTTCATATTTTTTTGTCGTACCATATTTGTATTGACAATTCATTAGAATATATAGTTGTTAAGAATATAAATTATAAGTAGATAGTAATAAGGATGTCCAATCTGTAGGTATAGACATGTTGACAGAATTGGAAATTCCAAATTTTTTTTTAATCTCTTAAGACATATTATATCTATTTGTTGAACAATTTGACCATGGTTTTTATATATCAATGAAAATGCTATATGTTCTTGTTAAAAAAAAATTATAAACACTACGAATATAAGCGACATATATTGATTTTTATGTTAGTAGTATATAAGATGAGATTTTACCAGGATTTGAATTTCAAATTAATTGTACCCATTAAAATTGACTAATTGAAATACATAATTAGTCATATTTAAAGATTTCATTATATTTTATTACAAAACATATTATGTTTAAACTTTGAACTCCAGTGTAATGTAATTTCTAGAAATTATTAGTACAACATAATGTTAAACTACTTCTTAACGAACATTTTAACTCTCAAAACTTAAACCTAGATCCTACCATAATCAAGTCCACACCAGACTCAAGGAGAATACTAATATTGTTATTGGCATTTCATACTTCTTTAACTAGTTAATTTGTTTATATCTTTTAATAAAATTGTTATTTAGTTCTGTTTTTTTTGTAGTCATATTAATGCACACACACATATTAACTGCAATTGTATTATACTTTGTTTTACATTGGTATGAGTTAATAATAGAAATATGCATTGTGGTATGAAATTAATACTAGCATCTAATATTGAGTTTTTTTTTTTCAGATCGCAGCAGTTGATGACCCATACATGATGATCCAAATCAAGTTGAGCCTGGTTCAAATATTATTAGGAGGATAAGAAGAAGAATATGATGATGATGATGATGATGACGATGATGATGATGGTGATCAATATTACAAGTTTGATGATCATGATGAGGATCATGACCACAATCTTAATGATTATGCTGGTGGTACTAGCTAGCTACTGATGTTATGCATGAGCATGCTACATTTTGGATTATATTTACATGTATTTTGTTGATATATAACTATGATATATTTATTATGTTGACTTTTATATTTATATATGGAGATCATACAACTTATTTCTTGTCATATTAGTATTTAAATCATATATATATATATATATGACTTCTTTTTACTTTACTATAATGATATCCATGAAAGGTTTTGATTTGTTGATCATACATTTGAATTTTAGTTGATTTGATTAAAGATGGTTATGATATTATTGATATTGTTTTGTTACTCTATAAATTGTCAATGCCTTTTTGATGGAGAATTACTATGTATGAAAATATTACTACTTTTGGATGGATGTTGTGAATTTCCCTTAAACTTATTCACAAATGTTATGCTATAAGTTTGAATTCTTAATGATATTTGAGAGCTTAGATATATTTCAATATTTAATTTAAATTAATAAAATGGACACAAAATCAATAAAAATTGAGATATTTAACTATTAATAATTGAAATTAATATTCTTAATTAATAGTGGACACAAAATGGGATGTAAAACAAAATGCAAAATGGATGCAAGATTAGATGAAACACTAGATGAAAAACATGATGCAAAAGTGGATGTCACACGAAATGCAAAAGTGGATACAAAAAGGGACTTAACACCAGACACAAATGTGGGCACCAAACTAGACACAATACTAGGCCCAAAACTAGTTGCAACAAAGGATGCAAGAGTAGACGCAAAAATGGATTCCTAAGTGGACGTAAAATTGGGCACACAACTGGGCGCAACACCAAGTGCAATACTGGGTGCAAAACTAGGCACACCATTGGGTGCAAAATTGGATTTAACATTGGGTGCAAACCTGGACGCAAAAAAAGACATAAAATGCGACGAAAATTTGGATGCAAGATGGGATGCAACACTAGACATAAAACTAGATGCAAAATTAGATGCAAACATGGGCATGAAACTAGGTGCAAACTTGGATGCAAAAAACATTTCAAATAAGACACAACACTAAGTGCAAACCTATATGCAAAAAAAGACATAAACGAGATGCAACATTGGGCACAAACTTGGACGAAAGAAAAATATGTAAAATTGGATGCAAAATGGGATGCAACATTAGAAGTAAAACTAGATGCAAAACTGGGCCCAAAATTGGATGCAAATCTAGACACAAAATCAGACATATAATTGGACGCAAAACAGGGTGCAAAATTGGGAACAAAACTCGACATAAAACTAGGTGCGAAATTGGATGCAACATTGGATGCAAAATTGGATGTCAAAATGGGTTCAAACAATGATGTAACAAACGATGCAAAAAAGTATGCAATACTATATGCAAAATTTGGTGCAAAGAAGGGTGTAAAAAAAGACGCAAAATGAGATGCAAAAAATTGGGTGCAAAATTGGATGCAAAAATGGACGTAAAAAATTACACAAAAAGGACGCAAAATTCGGCACTTTAAGAAATTGTACAACAATGCCAAGTTTAGCATTGGATTGTTCACCACAATTGGAAACAAAATTACACTAAAAGACGACACAAATTCCAGTATTTGTTGAAGTTTATACAACACACCCAATCCAATCCAATAGATTATTTTTTAGAGACCGATATAGGGAGCTACACTCTACAACCGTCAACCTTGGAATCAGACGAACAATATGAACTCCTTCACACTACCCAAACTAATCAAAATGTCACTTGTACCTTAGTAGGAATTTCACATTCAGCTAACGTAGATTTAGATTCTAATATTTGGACTCTTTATTTTGATGGTTCTAAGTTGTGGGAAGGTGCAGTCACATGTTGCAACTTGATAAATCCTCAACAGAAGAAGCATCATTTCATATCAGGGAAATTTTTAAGGCCGAAATTTTGCCAATTGGCTATTTTGGGGGCTTTTTTTCAAAAAATAAATTCGCTATTTGGTCATTTTTAGTTTCTAATATTTCCTATATTTACATAAAATAGGTTTTTTATCATAATATTCACCAAAATTTACAAGTTTAAGTAGTAAATTGTATGTTTAGTATTTAATATTCGCTTACCTATCTATACAATTGTTTTTTCAATCCAAAATAATCGCCTAGAATACTATACTTTATGTATAATTATAGAATCCTTAAAAAATACCCTATTTGATATCCTTCAAGATTGAGTTTGAATGCTCCAATAACATAGTTGAGTATGAGGCCTTACTCCAAGGATTCCAAAAAGCAATTGATCTAAAAGTTAAATCATTAAAAAAATTGATGATTATGAAATAATCGTGAGGTGAATAAGAAACACTATCCACTGTCTATCACCTCACCTAAAAAATTACCAAAATGAAGTATGTGGTTTGATCACTCACTTTGATGCTTTTAATATTGGTCCTATCCCTTCTGCTAAAAATGTAGACGCGGACTTGTTGGCAAACGCCACTTCTAAAATGTTGGCATTTGCAGATGGATTCTCAGTCGAACTATTGTTCAACTTGTTGATACCAGACAATGTGACTAACTAGAGGGTTTTTAATGACGATAAAAAAAAATCATTTTCAACAAATGAATATACATTTAAGGAGGTAGTAAACAATGATAAAGATCACATTAAGTCACTCAAGAACTACCAAGAGGGAATGCATAACTTCAAGTGACCCAATTCCATAGGGAGTAGTTACATTAGAAAATTTATTTGACTTGCAAGGTAAGTTTTGCAAGGTTTTGAATGTCAAGACAAGCACTTCCTCCATGTTCCATGGGATGATCAACTTGGGTACTACTAAAATCCCAAGAAACATTAATTTAGGGGCATGTTGTATGTCAATGGAAAGATAAGAGTTTATTTAATTATTGAGATAGTACGTCATTGTTTTTTCTTAATCTTATGAAGACCTGAAGACTTATGAAACATGGATCATCCATCATGTTATACCAATCAAGGAATAGGTAAATCCATTCCAACAGAAGCTAATAAAGGTACATCCAACACTAGATCCCTTAATTCAAAAATAATTGAAGAATTTATTGGATGCTAAGATTATTACTTGGTATGACACTCTGGTGCCTATATGAAAGAAGTCGAGAGAAATCAAGTTATGCATTGATTTTAGAAACCTGGACAGGGCCTCGGATAAAGATAATTACCCTATACCCCCCATGGAGAAGGTTTTACAGTTGGTGTTAGGTTTTGAGATGTTCTCACTTCTGAATGGTTTTTTGGGGCACAATCAAGTTTCAGTTGTTGAAGATGACAAGCTTAAAACCACATTTTGAACCAAATGGGGTACCATTTCTTATCGTTAGATATCTTTCAGGTTAATCAATGCAGGAGATACCCTCCAACAAGTAATGGACATAGCTTTTCATGGCATTATAAATCAAAGTGTGGTGGTATACCTAGATGATGTCGTGACCTTTTCCAAAAGAAGGAAAGATCATATTCAACACCTCAAACAATTTTTTGAAATATGTAGGAAATACAAGATTTCCTTGAACCCCAAGAAAAGTGTTTTGTCGTTTCTAAAGGTAAACTCTTGGCACATGTTATTGATTGCCTTCAATAAAAAGGCTATGCAATCCTTCTTCGACAATATCAATTTTGTTAGAAGGTTTGTAGGATATTTTGTTGAAACAATTAAACCATTTCAAAATATGATATTAAAAAGGGATGTTGTTTTAAATGGAATGACACTGAAAAGAAAACATTCCAGAAAATCAAATGTGCAATTGCCATTCACCCAGTGTGATAAAGCCCAATTTTTTATAGGGACTTCATATTATATACTTTTGCATCTGATCACACTCTAGCAATAATCCTAACTCAAAAGTATGACCAAAGCAATGAGAACCCAATTTATTTCATGAGCACATGTTTACAAGACCCAAGCCAAACTACTCTATTATCGATAAGCAAATTTTTGTGATGTTCCTGTAAAAAAAATTATCCCTACATCCTAAGAAATTGCACCATTGTTATGTCACCGCACCCAGTAGTCAAATCACTCTTCTTCCAAAAGGAAATAGGAGAAAAAGGATGAAATTGGATGATTGTTGTACAAGAGTATGCTCTAGAATTCAAGCCGATCAAAATAGTTAGAGGTCAGGGATTATGTTAAATGGTCATTGAATCGATGGTAAATTGGAGGATCCTGAAGAGGGCTGGAAAAATGAAATGACATTGTATTCCCAAGAATTTCTTATTCTCTCAACCATAGAAGACTCTTGATACAATAACCTAGTGCAGTTCCTTCAACATGGAATAACCCCAGGTAAACTGATCTTTAAGCAGAAAAGAGATTTGATACTTAAAGAAACTCAATACATTCTAATTAAATGTCTCCTATTCGGGAAGAACCACAATGGTATATTTCCTATATTCCTTGAAAATAAGGATGTAGATAAATTCCTTAAGGAGTTGCATGATGGAATTGCAGGTGGACATTACATTGGAGAAATCAATGCATGGAAGATCCTGATAACAGTGTACTATCTTCCCACACTATTTAAAGATTCTCATTCCTATGTGTGAAAGTGAAAAGTGTTTCAAACAGGCATTGGGTATGAGAAAAATCATGTTATTCCATTGCAACCAAATACTATCGACGAAGCATTACAATAATGGGGTATGGACATAATTGGAGAAATCAATCCAAACTCCCCAAAGCAACACAGGTACATTTTGATGGCCATAGATTAATTCACAATATTGGTTGAATAAATTCCCTTGGTTAACGTCAATGAATTAGTGGTCATCAATTGTATTTAGCAGTAGCTAGTGACCAAGTTTGGGGTTGCATCTGTCCTTGTATTTTATAATGCTTCATATTTCTCTTCTTTAAAATTGACTAAATT
Organism: Larix kaempferi; assembly: GCA_027924585.1. Classification (NCBI taxonomy): domain Eukaryota; kingdom Viridiplantae; phylum Streptophyta; class Pinopsida; order Pinales; family Pinaceae; genus Larix; species Larix kaempferi. The sequence continues at coordinate 1,510,963 of BSBM01000937.1, forward strand.
TGCTTTGGAAAATGGAATTATTCTTCAATACTTAGTTAATTACTACCCTAGGGGAAATGATGTGGTAGAATCCACTAATAAGAACCTCATCAATATCCTCAAGAAAATTGTAGTGGACCATCAAAGTAACTGGAACAATGCACTTCCCAAGGACCTCTAGGTCGATAGGGTGACACCTAAAGCTGACCTAGGAACATCCATGTACTTCCTGGTTTATGAGAAGGAGGCCATCCTACTACCCAACATCCTCTTGAAATCCCTCCAACTAACTCAATCTGCTAGGGGTCAAAACTAGCTATCTATTCAAAAGTGAATTAATTTGTTGTTGCATTTAGAAGAGGAGAGAGAGAAGGCTAAGCAGAAATTTGTTGCACATCAACAACTAGTCAAAAGATGTTTATAAAATCACTTAAAAACCTCTAGGTAATATGAAGTAGGTTATCTAGTTTGAAATGGGACAAACTTAATGAATCAAAAGAGAAGCAACTAAATTCCAACACCTCTAGCTTGGCCCCAATGAAGTAGTACAGAAATTGGGTTCAAGTACCTATCGCCTAAGAAATATCATAGGGGATGAGGACCTCCTTCCTATCAATGGTCAAGTGCTCAAATGATACTTTAGCTAGTTTCCTTGACACAATAACTAGCTTATACATATAGCTTAGTTTGCACTTTTTCTTTCATAGAATTAGGATTATATTTTGTTCAATTTCCAATCCTTGTTTCATATTCTCAAATGCTTGTTTTCGACTTTCTTTTTATTCTTTTCCAATATCACAAATATTTCATGGTTTGGTATTTCCTAAATAGCAGGTGGTGTCTATAATTGGAAGGAAAAATTTTGGATCTTGTGTTGTCTCTTCACTGACCAGAAAAGGGGTAAAGATTCAAAATATAGATCCCAATAGCAGGGAAAATGTAGTTTTAGTGGATGGACCATGAATAAATTCTAGTATATGAGCATGCTTATCTCTACATCCAATCTGAAAGGAAGAATTAGTATGTTGGAGGAACCTTCTCATGCTCACATTAAAAGGGATAATCATGAAAAGGGTAAAAGGTTAAAAGTATAGCGGTTAAATATAAAGGGATCCACAAATAGCTAGGTATTGAAGAGATCAACTCAATTTCAACAAAAGGAAAATACCCCGATAAGTTCTAAAAGTGCATTGCTTGCCCCGTTCAAAACTCCATATTGGATAGTTGAATAAGCAAAAAATTAGGAAAGGAATTTAAATCATAAAAAGAGGTACACCAACAACTCCAATGGGGATATAGATGCTTGCTAGAAGTAGTGCAATGTTAGCGATGCCATGGTGACTCCATTAGGGTGATGGATGCTCACAGGAAGTGGAATGACAACTGAGAAATTTTAAGCAGTGCTTAGTGAAAATATTTTATATCCCAAATCTATGCAATATTAGAACCCAAACCCTGACTTGGTTCGTTGATTCATGCTATACAAAAAATGAACCTCGTTATAATATCTCTTAAGCAGAGCATGTGAGGTCTTTCAAAATGGAATAGAAATTCTAGCAATGGCCCATCTAGCGGGATAAGGTTCATGGGGACCCATGGTCTTCTAATACCTTAATTATTCGAGGATATTAATGATATCTACACACTTAAAAATGTACTTACCTTAAAAATATAGAGATTTTGGATTCTTCTAGTGTGTCTCCATTTGTTGAGCTCTCAACAACTCTCCAAGTTATGTTTGGGGACCCACTTGAAAATTTTTAAGTCATAGATCATTGTTCCAATCCCCTTCTTTCTTGGTAATGTCTCTACAACTTCAACCTACACACAATTTCAATGATGTACAATCTGTCAAGACCATGTCTAATTCTTCTTATTTTCTTCTTAATTTTCTTTTGATCATACTATAGACCTTCATGAGCAAGCTAATCCTAATATCCTATGCTTGAAATGCTCTTGAGCATATGAAAAACTTCAGTTTGTTTAACCACAAATCCATCCAAAGAGTGAAGCTAAAAGCCAAAGGGGGAAAACACTTGGTTTTTTCTTAGAGAAAAAACACTTGAAAAATATCTATCTTCAACAAAACATCGAAATTTTAGACCTTTAGCTCACCAAAACTTCAACGAGTTAATCCCTTAGCTTGCCAAAACTTCGACAAGTTAATCCCAACTTGTCGAAAATTTAGTGAGCTAAACCTTTAACATAAAAAATTGTTAGTGATCCAAATCCCTAACTCTTCAAAGAATCACTAGGCTAAGGCCTATGTCACCAAAACGTCGGCACCCTAGAGGACTAATTCAGTGACACATCACGAGTTAAAAATTTAACATGGAAAAGTGTCGGCATCCTAGTATTATCAATCATGTGAATTGCTAATGTACTAATGCAATGGTCACTTTTGAATATGATGATGATGAAATACATGAAGAATGGATGGCTTACAAAAGGACCAAGTCTAAATACAAGATGGTTCATGCACATCCTCATCTGAGGAAGAGGTGAAAATAATGGTTTAAATTGACTATGGGGATACTAACATAAATACAAACATTGACCCTTCCCTCCACTAGGGAGAGATCTATCTAATCTTTAATAATGAGCACTTCCCAAAAATCCCACTTGAAGACACAGAGGACCTGGGGGTATATCATAATATTAAGAAATAAATGGTGCACACAGTATTAGCCAAGCCTTCCCTCTGCCCTTTCTCAAAGGTCATTCCTAAGCTTCTCACCAAAGTTGATGTGGATAAAAATTTGATTAAGGATTCCAAAGAGAAATACATTTCCTCCTTCCAGCATTTTATTCTAGAATCTTATTATAAATTCGTACACCTATGGTGTGTTTGAATGAAGAATGGGTCATTGCAGTGGACCTAGATTGTCATTATTATATAAGGAAGAGATGGAAAAGGATCACAAGGTTTAGGCCTAGAGATACAGGCTGATACCCTTCCAATTCCCTAAGGCCTCCTTACAAAATTCCCTAAGGCCTCCTTTCAAAATTCCCTAAGGCCTCCTTACAAAATTCCCTAAGTCCTCCTTACAAAATGGCAGCCAAGTTGTTGGCTAGGCTCTATGGTGAAAAGGATGCAACACAATTTATGGAGTCCTAGGTACATATCCTACAACAAGTAACTGCGTTGGGAACTACCTTCAATTGAGGTTCCATCCTATCATCAAATGGTCTATCATAAATTAAAGGGACACTACCGCATGACGAGACTCTAAGTTTTACATGTACTCCTATCTTAAGGATCCCCCGGCTCATGTTTATTTCAAAGTGTTGTGGGAGCATAAATACTCAAGTTACTATGTGAAAATATGCCAAAATTTTGTGATGTCATTGTATATGATCATCCATGGGGAACCAATGAAATGAATGTCAGATAAGGCCATGGAAGCCATGGCCACACTAGTATACTGGTATGTCACTCATTAAGGGACTTATTTGTAGATATACGATGTCAATAAGCCTCCCTATCTCCTACCTCACTTTGTCACTAAAAAAGTGATCCTACAAGAGATAGCCTACTATGTTTTTATAAATGGTATTGGAGCAATGCTGACAAATGCAAAAAGGTAGTCTAGTTTCCATTACCTCTTATCATCATAGGATATTGCTTAAAGGATATCAAAGAGGCCAACAAGCAAGCTCAAGCCATCAATGCATTCCAATTTGGCACTAAATGTTTTTCAACAAATGATTCGCAGATAATAGTAGAACAACATTGTCGAGCTTGCAATTTTACTTGGGCATATACAAATGAGATCTAGGCTAACGAAAAAGTATTCAGATGAGACAAGTCCCTCAATGAGATATCAAGGCATTACTAGGAAGTAAAAGGCATAAATATTCAATTCATGTAGGACCTTAAGAAAGCACCAGTGAACAACAACAGGAATAACTCTCTAAACTTAGGATGAATAAGGGAGAGACAAATAGGAATCCAAGATCAAGGTTGTTGAGGAAACAAGTTTAAACGAAGATGGGGAACAAAATAAAATGGAAGAAGAAGAATCTAGAAAGAAAGTAGAAGAATGAAAGATAAGCCAAGTTGGGTAAGTTCAACTATAATTCCAATATCAAGTCCTTCTATGACTCCCACAACTATTTCTATAACTAGTGGACACTCCCCCTACCAGAGCTTGGCCTAGGTCATTTTATTCCATATAAAGAATAATTTGTTGCTTCCCTAGATTCATTCATCTATGAAAAATAAGGAAGCATATTTTCAAATAGTCTCATAAAAGACTCAAGCTTATTAGGTGACCTCTATTAGTTATTACCACTAAGAATCCTATATTTACTAACATTCATCAAGGCCCTATATAATGTTGTAGATTTGGAAAATGTATCCCTCTCTCTAGGGAACCAAGCAAATGTGGAGGAGATGGAAGGAAAACTAAAGGCCTATCAGAAAAGGATAAGAGATCTGAAAAGGAAGATGTCCAAAATCAGACAAGAGAACAAAAACTTGCTAGAGTTTAGGTCTTATGCATTCTCAATGCATGAATAGTTCGATGAAGCTCACAATTAAATGTACAACCTTCTGCATGAATTACATGGACAACATGCCCAATTAAGTGGTATTTTGAAGCAAATCAAGGAACTTGAATGCATTCTAGATGTTATATGAATGGGCTTGAATGAGCCTGCACAATGGAAATGAGACTCGACATAATCACCAGCAGATCCACCAAGAATGACACTAAGTGAGCTCCAAAATAACCATGTCACTATCATACAGAGCAATAAAGAAGGAACAACATTGCAGTAAAGTGTATCCAATACTACTAGAAAATGTCAGAAGTTATACCAAGAAACCACTAGTGTCATGCGGAGATGTCTAGTGCCTCCTCTCCCTAGCATATACCAACCCCCAAGTGACTGAGATCGGAGCAAATGAGATTAGATAGATCATCAACTCTAGAGAGATTACAAGAGAAGCAATTAATGAATTGACCAAGGAGGAACTCATGCAACACATATCAACACCAACAAGAGATATCAATCTACTTAAAACATCCATTGTATCTCTTAAAATGGATTGGGATGAAGCGTCCAATCACGTGGTCACATTTGAGACTCTCAAACACCGCAGGTTTGAGGTCATATCAGAGCAATATTAAACCTAGAGGACACATATGGCAATAAGGACCCACCCCCCACATAGCAACATTTATATTATATTCAAGTGATGACTTTTGTAAAGTGACATTCTAGATTCCCTTGAATGTAATATTATGTCAAAATGAAGTACATAGTCGAATATCCCCATCTAGCAAGTGTTATTTTGTGGATATTCCTCATTTTGTAAAGTGACATTTAGCTGGGTAGTTGAAGAGTTAGGGAAGCTAAAAAGTCAAAGTAACCCAATACACAAAAAAAATTGTATAAATAAGAGAGAAAGAAAGAAAGAAAAGAGGAACTTTTTGGAGCTTTGAGATGTTCTGAAGCTAGTGTAAAAATTTTTATGGGAATTAATCTAAAGAATATCTCAAGCCATGCCTATGAATTCTAGGAAATGCTTGTTGTTCCAGTGTATGGATATTATTAACTTGTTTGTTGTTCATGCTATATTGTTACATGAAATTACTTGACTAGTGTATGGCTACTATGTGCGTGTTCATTACATTTCTAATCTTTTCATCTATTAAAATCACTTGCTTGGGAAATAACCATTAGTTTTAAGTGGATGAAAGTGGGGTTGATCCTTTTTAATTTCCGGTTTATGTTTTATGTGTACATTTCTTACTAGTGCTAAGGAAACTCATTTTCCCAGACACTTACAGCTTTATATGTATGCATTTAGTAATTAACATTCTTTTAGTCACAACTCCTATCTATGATAAATTTCCTTTTGGGAATTTTGCATTTGGAATAGAAGAATACTACATCCTCCATAGAATTCCCAACCTAAACAAAAAAAAAATAGCGATTGTCAAGCCATAATACGGATGGGTTCCCTATTCCATACCATGTGAGGTCTAATTGGGACCTTACATTGGGGTGAACCCCTTGTTACCGACACTTTGGTATTAATCCCTATCAACATGGATCATCTTAAGTGGCGGAGTTAATGCTAGTGGATTCCTTGATGAATCCTCTATATAATGGCATATCATTTTGACATTTTTAGTTTTATATTATAATTTTTATTTAATTTATTTTAAAACTTATACTTGAAAAAATTCCCACAATTTGAAGGTGCTCATAGAAAAGTCAATAACATAAAAATACACAACCAAAAAATTATGAAAAATATGTGGGATCCTATGGATTTTTCCTCTTCAAAAGGGTGCTTTCAATTTTTCATTTTTTGTAAATAGTTGAAAAAAGGTTGACAAGAACACAATTGTGTATATAATGAGATTCAAATATTAATAGGTCAACTTCAAAAAATATTTAAAATATATAATTTAAAAACTATATATGTACATGGGATATACTATGTTGTATGTAGATCATCCTCATATATTTTGTTTTTGAAAATTATATATTGAACATTGAATTATTTGTGTAAGTTTTAAACCTAAGAAGTGAAACAATGCATACATATACTTAAGAAAAATGGACATTAAATATAGGCACACACACAAACTACATAAATATTTAACATGGAATCCCTTTATCACGAAAACCAACAAAACTTAGAGTCGCACCTCTATCTTTTTCTTATTGTGTTTTTCTTAACCATTCACAATGCAATATTTAGTTATTCCATGTCATCCAAGTCCCTAATACATTAACCCAAATAAGATCAATACCGCAATCCCTAAACCATGATTAATTAAATATACTTTTTGAAAAAATAGTTCAAAAAAAATCTAGGGTGTTGCCTCGAACCATGTCACTAGTATATTTGAACCCAAAATCCGACGAGCAAATCCGACGACCTCCAACGAAATGGACTGTGTCGTCGGATTTTTCTTTCCAAATTACTTTTTTTGTTTTTTTTTTTATAAATTTTGAGAGGCGTCCGTCGGATATCCGACGTAATTTTGAATATCTGACAAGGCTCGTAGGATATCCTACGACTCTGCGAATATCCGACGCCTATTCGGGTATCCGACGCTTTGGATGTCAAATAACCGACGTCATTTCATACTCGAGGAAGTCGGATATACGACAGATTTTTCCCAATGGTAACTAGATTATTGTTGTCGGATATCCGACGTAAGTTTGACTTTTTTACTTTTAAAATTTATAAATATCTAACCATTCCAACATGTTTGCTATACCAACGACGGTTTGCGGATGTTTTTTTTTGTTCGGCGGACTGTTTTTCATTGTTTTTGTTATTCAAGTGAGCAAAGTACTGTGGAGCTTCATTTTCTAAGATCGATAATCTTCATTTAAGCTCTTTACGAGAAAATGTCAACTACGAATATTCCTGATCCAGACGAACAAAATCGACAATTGCTTGCTAGATTATGGCAAGGAGTTGAAAGAAGGGGTGATGGTAAATGCTATTGTCCATGTAATCAATGCAGGGGCTTTAAGAGGAGAAGAATTTTGATCACAACAGGAACAAAACATTGTAGGGAGCATGGGCATGCCGAGGGGGGACATGTCCATTTGTAAGTTTTGCATTATATTTTTTTTTATTTTGATGGCTTTTGTAAATTTATGTATTATTATAATATTTCTTATTTTTGACAAATAGTACAATTGGTCGTTGTTCTTTTCATCCCAACAATACAAAATTTGTTAAATGTTTAATGTATCACATAAATTTTTACATTTTGCATTTGAATTTCTTATATTAACTTTTATCTATTGATCGTTTCATGTATTTATAAAGGAAAGACATCCGATGGCATATCGTCTGGATCAGCAAGTGCTTCCAGAACAAGTACCAGAGGAACATGGAGCTATGAATATTAATGGAAAACAAGTTAATGATCACATTGAAGAAGATGATGATACTGATAACATAGTTGAAGATTATGTTACAAATACTTTGATCCATGATTCATTTAATGTTGGAATGGATGATGATCATGAAAATGATGAACATTTTGATGATATTCATGATACACCTCTTCTTGACAAGGCATACGAACCCCTTTATGACGGCTCCAAGACAAATCTTCTCTCTGCTATATTGTTGGTAATGAACTTGAAGGTTATGAATGGTCTTTCAAACATATCAGTCACACGGATGTTAAGGTATGTAATATATTCCATCACAAAATATATATGATTGTCATGTATTTTATTGTTAATCCATATATAAGTCAAATTACTACGGATGAAATTTGTTTCATTAATATTATTTCTATATTATATTAACTAGATTTTCATTTTAATTTGTTGTAGCATGATAGGTGAATATTTGTTACCACCATCAAATATTTTACCTCGCACATATCGAGATTTATCTACCATCATGAAAGAAATTGGAATGCAGTATGAAGCAATTCATGCATGCCCCGATGATCATGTTCTTTATTACAACCAGCATGAATTTGCAACAGAATGTCCTGAATGTCATATCAGTAGATATCGCACAAATCAAGTAACTAAAAAGGTGCCTCGCAAGGTTCTACGTTATATTCCCATTATTCCCCATTTGCAACGACTGTTCAGGTGCAAAAACATAGCGCAGTTTATGGATTACCATGCACGGAACATAAGTCAAGACGACATTATTCGGATTCCTGCAGATGGGTCTGCATTTAGAGATATGGAGGAAAAATGGCCTCACTTTAAAGACGAATCTCGTAATCTTAAGATTTCTTTGGCAGCAGATGGTGTCAATCCTTTTGCAGAGATGAGATCTGTTTACTCGGTGTGGCCTATTTTTGTTATCAACAACAACATTCCTCCATGGTTGACAATAAAGAGGGAGCACATAATGTTGTCGATGATTATTCCAGGTACAAACACTGCAGTTTTTTTTATTGCAGTGGTATATTCTCATTTGTCGTTTTTTGTCTCATAATGTTATATATATATTTAAAGTTTTTCTATTGCGAAATATGGTTTATATATCTAAATGGTACGTCTCATAATCATAATATTTATTTTATATGTTCAAATCAATCAGGTAAGTACCAAGTCAAAGATATGAATGTATATATCGAACCTCTTATTGACGAGCTACTGAATTTATGTCATGGCATCACTATGTATGACTTATCTAGACCAATATGACAAAGGCAATTCCAATTCCATGCAATGCTTGTATGGACAATACATGATGCCCCAGGGTTAACCCATTTCTGTGGTAGGTAATTATAAGTTCCACTTTAGTTGCATTTAATTTTACAAACTACTAGTTAATATAATACGCATGCATGTTTTTCTAAATAAATATCCAGTCATTTTTATATAATTATAATAGACAATATTGATATACCATCTTTTTATTTAGGTCTTCAGACAAAGGGGAAATTTGCATGTCCAGTTTGTGGTCCTAAGATCAAATCTCGTTGTTCAAAAAGCTTGGGAAAGGAGGTGTTTGATGAGTATAGGCACTTCCTCTTCAAGAATCACAGGTATCGAACTACCGAAAAACATCTTTTCAATGGAAAGCAAGAGACTGCATTAAAACCAAAGAGAATGACACCTCAGCTATGGAAGTTGCAATATAATAGAAATCGTCAAGGTACGTATAATCAATCATTGTATATATATGATGATATTGTATTTTATTATATTGTGTGTTGTTTACTGTAACTGACATTGATTTAATATTTAATTTCATCATTGTTGTTCATGTGATCATCATGAAGGCATTAATGGGCTTCCACGAGGAATGAAAAGTTATCCTAGACAATTTAGTAGGTTGCCCTACTATGAGCACCTACAAATTGCTCATCTATTTGATACAATGCATATCGGAAAGAATGTGACTGAAACATTATGGCGAATATTGGATGGAAGGAGTGACAAAGAAAAAATTGTCAAAATTTGCAAAGACATTCAATATAACAACCATGCAATGAAAGACGTCATTCAATTTCATAGCAACGGAGAGCAAATTAATATAAACTCACTCCCATGGATGTTAACGGACTAGCAAAGTAATGTTGTAAAAGAAGTCATTCGAAAAATTAAATTTCCCACCGGATTTTGTGCGAACATGAAGAATATCATAACAAAGAAAGGTGATTTCGCGGGGGTGAAAACGCACGATTGGCATGTCTTCATGAAGGTAATAATTAATATGGTATGCATTTAATAATTATTTTTTTTCTTTTTCTAGTACTCTTATTCGATATACTGAAACTATTTGTATATCATTGTTATAGTATGTTCTACCTCTCTCTATCCCAGACAACTTCGACAACAATGTCAAGCAAATAATATATAGTCTCGAGAAATACATGAGGTAAGTGGTGATTTTTCCATGTGCTTATTGTTTGTTTAATTCAACATAGAACTTATTCTTAATTTGATTTTCATTATCTACTTCATGTTACGTAATATAATGACTTTTTTCTTTAATCTCTTGATTGGGTTGTCATGTGATCACTTGTAGATGGTTGTCATCTAAAGAATTCCATAAAGAAGACATAAAGTATTGGAGGAGATAAATTCCTCGTCTCATGTGTGAAATGCAAAAGCATCTACCTTCAGCATTTTTCAATGCACAAGAACACTACCTCATACACCAAGTTGAGTAGATTGAACTGTGTGGACCTGTGCACTCAAGGTCCATGTGGATGGTTGAGAGGCACTTGAAATTTATGAAGGGTTTGGTCAGACAACGAGCATATGATGAGGGTTCTATGATGGAAGGATATATGTTATACCAAAACATGATGTACATTAGTGAATATCTTCCTATATTGGCGTCAAAGCTCAATTTACATCGCATTTGTGATCCAGACTCCAAAAAATATTTCGAAGGGGAGTACCTAAAGGGGAAAGGTAGATCGAGGAAGGTGAAAGGTAATATAACACATTTCACTGGTGATTTTTATGTTTATATATCATACATATATATTCTATTTTTTTATTTAGTATTTTGCATCATTTTATATTGTAATTATATACTTTTTTAAGTGACTAATATACATTTTCATTGAATTTTAATTTTATTGTCATCAAACAGTTGGTCGAGAGTGGGATGCGATTCATTTATACATCGCAAACAATCTTGACTGGATGAAGGTATGGATCGAAAAATGTGAACAATATGGTCATGGAATATCATGGGAAGGTGTGGTTTCATTGGTTAAAGCTGCACATCGCAATGGAGATACCAATCTAACACAAAGGGAAATCGATTTAGCAAGAGGTTTAAAAGATAAGCAGGTAAGCATATTAATCAACGGCACTATTTTTTTTTTTAAATATTGTCGTTGTACGTCACGCTTGTTATTTTCCTTTTATGGCATTATAATAAACATGCACTACTTTATCATAAATATGGTGTCATTATGTAATCTTTTCCTGTATGGCTTTTTGTACTAGGTAAAACACCATAAGGCTATGTGGTGCAATGGATGTAGATATCCCATCAAAAAGTTGGATGAAACAAAGAAAACATCTGATTGTGGCATATCTGCAGTCTTTGAGGTGACCAATGTTTCTTCTATAAGTGATAGACATCCAGAACTATCTGAAAATCGATACTATGGGTATCTGGAAGACATTCTTCAGTGTGACTTTAACTCCTTCAAGGTATTTATGTTCGTTGTCAAATGGTACAGGTGTCGATTGAATCAACATGATCTCGATAGAACAATTATTGAACATGATAATGGTTTTACCATGGTAAATACAAGGTTGTTTGAGCCAGGAATGGAGCCCTATGTTCTTCCAACCCAATGTGAATAGGTATTTTACTCTGAGGTTACAGGTAGAGCGGGTTGGTCATTTGCTGTGAGACAGGATCCAAGGGGAAGGCCAGTAAAGTATAACGTAGATGAAGGCCGCAATGAAGACTTTCTTGAAGAAGAAGATGCCGTTGAAGATGATCATGATCAACATGAGTACTTAGATGATATTCTTGTTACAGAACAAGATGTCGAAGAAATTCTTGAATCGGATCATGACGTATATTCAGACAATGTCCATGAAGATGATATCGACGATGACATGATGATCGATGTAACTGACATCAACGACGATGATGATATGGCCAATCCTTACAATGTTGAATCTGGATCATCGGATGATAGTACAGACGATCAATACTCAGATGAAGAAGATGATGAAGACCATTGAAGTCTATTATTAGGTATGCATTACTAATAATAAATTATTAACTGTTTCTTAGATAATTTCCATTTTCCTGTATGTTAAAATTAGAAACCTTTCTTGTTATTTAGTATGAATGAGAAAAGACATTTAATTTTTTTGTACATAGATATTTTTTTCGGGCTACTATATTAGGGAATTGAGAGTGATGAGAGGGGCGGGGGGGGGGGGGGGGCATAAGAGCTTCCACCTTCACGTGGTTGGACATGTTTAGTAGATAATATTAAACGATTCTCGAAACAAAGAGAAGCTTATAATTAAGGAAATGCAGTACAATTATCATGCTACCCCAAATGGCGTACTGTTTGATCATCAATATCATCTTCATCATGATCACCATCTTCATCATGATCACCAGGATCATCATCATCACCATCATCATCATCATCTTCTTCATCATCGTCATCATCATCATCTTCATGATCGTCATCATCATCATCTTCATGATTGTGATCATCATCGTCGTCTTCATCATTGTCGTTGTCATCACCACCAACATCATCATCATCATCATCATCCCCATCTTGATCATCATCGTTGTCATCATCATGATCATCATAATCATCTTCGTCTTAATCATCATTGTCGTTGTCATCACAACCAACATCATCATCATCATCATCATCATCATCATCACCATCATCTTCATCATCGTCTTCATCATCATTGTCATTATCATCACCACCAATGTCATTGTCATCATCATCATGTCGCCGTCATCATCATCATAATGACAAAAAACACATTCTTCATCATCTTATATAGACATTCTTCATCATCATCTTCATCATCATCTTCTTCATCATCGTCATCATCATCATCTTCATGATCGTCATCATCATCATCATCTTCATCATTGTCGTTGTCATCACCACCAACATCATCATCATCATCATCGTCCCCATCTTGATCATCATCATCGTCATCATCATGATCATCATAATCATCTTCGTCTTCATCATCATTGTCGTTGTCATCACAACCAACATCATCGTCATCATCATCATCATCACCATCATCTTCATCATCATCTTCATCATCATTGTCGTTGTCATCACCACCAACATCATCGTCATCATCATCATAATGACAAAAAACACATTCTTCATCATCGTCTTCACCATCATCGTCATTGTGCAACTTATGCCCACTTGGTAATTTGATTGAACACCTTGTAATTATGTGCTCATAAATGATAAATGATATTGGAAATTCACTCCTTTCATAATTCATCTTTATGAGTGAGTGTGACGAAAGAGAGTGGCATAACTTATTCATGTGTTTTTAATCACTAGATAGTTCTTTATGAGTGAGTGTGAAAAAAGAGAGTGGCATAACTTATTCATGTGTTTTTAATCACTAGCTTAGTTTAATTCAACATCGTGTAATCTTTCTGCTAATAAATGACATTGGAAAATCACTCCTTTCACCTACAGTGAGTGTGACAAAAGGGAGTGACTAGATATTGCAAATGCATAATTTACTTAGATTTGTTTTTTAATCATTAAATATAGTTTAATTTAACATCTTGTATTCTCATGCTCATAAATGATATTGGGCATTCACTCCTTTTATCATAGAGGTAAAAATAATAATCAAAGTTTGGATTAATTTGTTTAAGGATGGAGCGGTAGCAATAGTTGTCTTGATTTCTCAACCTTAGTTTATAAAATCATGCATCTTCTTAATCATCTTTTATAAGGATTTGAGGATTTCAATGAAGTCAAAGCCAGAACACCTTATGAAATTGATCATCCCAAAGAATGATTACATCAATGCCTTGTTGTGTGGCAATGGGATAGAATGTTATAGGTTTTATTCTTTTTGAATATACCAATATCATGTATTTTGATATGATATGCCCAAGTAATTTTCCTTATGCAAAAATGAAAATGGTTTTATTGGGATGTAGTGTGATCCCATATTTTCTACATCTATTAAAAATAGCTTTAATTTCAATATTGTCCATATAGACAAGTACATTTTGATTTATAAGGTCTATGAAAGCTATATCCATTACACATGAATTGCTCCATTTGGTGTTGAAAGCAATTTTCGATCTATCTTCATTTGAGACAAGAACTTGATTAGATCCCAAAAATACATCCTAGAGTGAGCATTTCAGATCTCATTAAAAGTTTCAAAATTGACTCCATAGGTGGAACTCGATAATTATATTTCTCTTATGCTTACTAAAGGTTTCTAAAATTGACACAAGGCCTATTTTCACCACTCTTGTTCCTTAACATGTACAAGGTTTTCAATTCATGGCTAATGGTGCATTGGAAACATAATGTTTGCATCTAGCAACTTCTTCAACTACTTTTGCACCAACGGTTCTAATGATGTATGAACCTTTCACATCTTTTATTGAAAGGGATTAGTTGTTTAGTTCAATGGTATCACCTTTTGAATAATTATTGTGTCATACACCTTCAAGTCCTAGTATGTCTAAGATCTTCTATACAAGTAAAATAGCTTGATATAAGATCTTCTTTTAACCTCTAAACAAAAATAACCTAGATCGATTATATTTCGATCCTCTTCTGGTTAAATTTTTAATTATTTGTGTTATTTTTTGTATTATTTGTTGTATTTTTTTGAATTTAATATATAAATATTATATAAAAAATGATAATAAAAAAAAATGTATATATATATATATATATATATATATATATATATATATATATATATATAATTACAAAAACTAAATCAAATAATAAAAAATAATAAAAAACAAACATTATATATAAATACATAATAAAAAAACAAAATATAATAAATATATAACAAAAAAACACTATATAATAGATATATATAAAAAAAATAAAAAATACATAGCAAATTAAAAACTTACCTGCTTGATACCTCCCGCGATGTGTGTTGTCGATACCTCCCGTGACAGTTTTTTCCCTAGTCCCTTTCTGCTACCTCCCCCTGAGACTATTCTTCTACGGACCATGTCTGCTACATCCCGCGGTGACCTTTCTGTGACCTTTGTTAAGCTGTGAGAAGAGGATATTCACCCTGCACATGCAAATTTGGATTGTGGTTCCCTGCATTTGAGTCCGGTACTGAGCTGTTAGCAGAGGATATTGAGCCTATATGTGGAAATTGGGATTGTGGTCGTGCATTTGAGACTGAGCCAGAGTGGAGCAACTCTGAGAAGAAGCAATGGTGCCTCCCAAATCGGTGAGTACGATGCCCTAATTTTTATGGGGTCCAATCCAGAGTATAAATTTCTAATTTGGTATTGTAATTTTGTTTTTCTTGTACGATGCGCCGTGCATTTGTAATTTTTTGTCTTCACCCATATAAGCTATTCAAACGTAAGCTATAAGCTACAAGCTATTGGAGTCCCTGCCACTGGAAATCTATGAATGCCTTGTGGATGAGGCTCTCCAGATATAACCAACATATCTATCCTTGGGATGCCAGAATTCATACCAGTTGGGGAAAACTTAAACACCACTGCCTAAAAATTTGCCACTCAAGGCATTCTTGTGTGTGAATCAGAACCCCCGTGATGGCACTTATGTGGCCGTACCCTTCTATTATGATCTCCTCCATTGAATGCAGAACTTACCCTTTGAGAAAGGTACAAAGAGCTCACAAGATTAGGCACCCTCACCTCTTTGTCATTTCCCATGGAATTTATTATGCTTCTCATCAACCAGAAAGATGGTTGAAAATGTAGATGCTACAAATTTGGAAGCAGGACTGACAATTCATTTTTCCTAGTTCTGAAAACAAATGACTTATATGAACTGAAAATGACCTTAATATCTCATAGAAAAAAGAATGTAGTGACTTTTGCTTATTGCCTTGTGTTTTGATTTTGGAAGGGCCCTCATCAGAATGAGAATACTGTGTTTTACAAACATAGGCTTGTTGTCCTCGGGCAGAGGAATCAATGTTCAACCTTCGTTGAAGCCGAGCAATGTGACCAATATCATGAAATAGATGTATCAGATCAAAAAGTTGAGGTTCAACATTCCAAACAGATGATTGCCTATGTTGATTCAAAATAAGATCCACATAGTGTCCAATAGAAGTTGGCAAGTGATCATCAATTTCATTTGCATGTGCATCCAAATCAGTTGTGACACTGCTGGAAACATTGCCATCATCTTTCTTTAGCAGTGCCTTTGAATCCTCAGTAAGTGCAACTTGCCATAGTATTTCTTGATGTATCATCCCAATATCAAGAAGCACATCCTTGCTATCATTTCCAAACTGTCGTTAATGCTACCAACCATCGATTCTCTTTAGTATCATCAGCTAGAAAGACAAAAAATTGTACCACAAACAAGCACCAAAATACTTTCCGATTCAGTCCATCTTTTGCAGCTAATAAATTAGTCCCTGCAACATGATCCAAAACATTTAATGTATTCTTGAGATGTTCCTTCAAATGAGCACAAAATACCCTTGCAAGGGAAACTGAGTGTTGTTGTGTGAATGCTTTGCAAACTCCAACCATGTGCACAGCTACAGACATCCCTTTTGAAGATAGCGGAATACTTGGAAGAGTCAAGAACCTCATAAGGGCTTCAATGCCCTTTTTCTCAACAAATATTCTACAGGTTTCTGGATTTTCCATTGCCAGATGCACAAACACCATGGCATGTGAAATGCTTAATTTTAGAAAGCGTTCATTACTCATATTTTCAAGAGACAATCCACTAGTTCCAACCCCGTCATTATCCTTATCTTCAGAATCAGTATCCATAGGAATAGGACTATCCAATCTATCTTTGGCCTCTACTCTGAGCCTATGGGCCTTGCTGGGGCATACGTTGTTGATCCCTGGTGGCTATCAGCAATCTTCTCAGTGTTTATTCTGTTGGTCATTACAAGTTCAAAGTGATTGAATGCTTACTTTGGGAAATTAACTTAACAATTCATGCTTCACATCTAAAGCAAGTTGATCTATTTTCCCTTAGCTCTCCCAAAACCTAATATCCAATCAACCCATAGGGAGGTTTTTCTTGGCCTTGAGAGCTGGCCTAAAAGAGGAAAGTCAAGCACTAAGGTGATAGTGGTGCTTCTCTTCTAAAGTTGCACTTGATAGCAGTAGTGGATCAAGACTTTTCCATTTAGGTGCTAAATTGAGTTGTACAGGGTCAAAAGGTGGGATAGAACAATTATCCAAAGGGGGATGAAGAATAGGGGCAAGGCTTCCAAGATGGAAGAATCTTTCCACGAACAGGGTGTAACTTTGAATAATTGGGTTTGGGCTGATGACAACTTTGTCTTGGTCACCACGAGGGAGCTAAAGAGTGGTTTCCCACTCTACATGCCACGAGGGGCTGGGATAGCTAGCTAAAACCTGCAATACTTAGTATAGATCAGAGAAAGTAACCTTCCAATCTGCAAACTAGCCCTAACAACATGCACCATAAATAAGACAAGATTGCACTGACCAAAGATTAAGCACACAGGAAAACAGGAAAAAATATGTGGATCAACAAACTAGCTTTATTGAACTGTCAATCCAGAATTACCATAGGTGATCTCTCGGATTCCCCCTTTACAATGAGCCTTGAACATCACTTTATAAGATCCAATTGACCTAAGTCAATGTGCCATCTCTGAGTGTATGTGCAAGCTCTTTTAACCTAGTAAACTCAAACCCAACTACTGGTCAATTTCTGTTCAGTGTTTTACTAGCACTGAATAAAACCTAACCTGCCAATACTCCACTTGATCTTGGAAATAGCATCAAGATAGAAGTGCCAATACTCCCTTTGTCCAAACTGCATGTATATAATAATAATTGTGGCGTGTAATTACAACCTATTTGCAGTTTGACTGTTGTTCCAATTTAAATCTTGAGGTCTTAATCATCCTTCATAAGCTAGATGCACCTATTCTTGTATGAGTTTATCCATGAGTTCAGACATACATCCTAATCTTCTCTCCAAAATAATTTTGTAATCATCAGTTCGTTATGATCTAACTGCTGGGCCATTTATGTCATGCAAGTGCCCCATATCTTGACCATTGATTGCTATGCCATAACCACTGTGATAACTCACATGCGTGCATATATAAGTCATATTTGTAAGGAATTGATATTGAACTCATTATTTTGACTTCAAATTGTTGTCTTTTAGATGGCAACTGTTGCTTTCTTTTATACCTTTCTGCCAGTAATCAACTAACACTTATTGACCAGGGCACACCTCGTACACCTTGTTCAACTGTTTCCAGAGTATGCATACATCAAGAAATCCACATAACTACCTAGAAGAAGAAGTCACATGCATTTATACTTTCAGAAAGCTAATTTAGAAATTAAAACTAGCACACGTGTCCACCATAGATAGCAATTCTAATTAAAGTTTCGGTCTTGGTATAAGTAGTGTGTATGTCATTTCATCATTTAAACTGTTGTCTGCATGCACATCATACCGACAAATGCTACTTAAAGTCCACGTATAACTGGGGAAAATGTGTAGTTGGCTCCAACTGTGACCTCTGCTTGTGCAATTATTGAAGAATGTTATAGGTGTTCCTAGAGAATTATGAACATGGATATGTACAATTCCTTATATTTATTATCACTTTGTTTTATGTGATGAATTCATTTGCATGACTTGAGTATATATGAAGCTCTCCTTGAGGTCCCATGAATGAACTTGAACACTTGTTGCATTCATTTAATTTGAAAGAGTAGTTATAGTTTGAAAGAACTCTCTCCTTACCTTAGCTAGCATTCATTGAAAGGAAAGGATTATTTTATTCATATGCATTTGCATGGTTTGAGTTAGTCATCACACCACGAGTTTCACTTCCATCACCCAATTGAGTAATACAACCACTAAAATTTACACCCCCTAACTAAACACACGATAACCTCACTTGAGGAAATCAAAAGAATTTGGTAGTTAGGTAGGACACCGGGGATAGGCATCCAAATAATTTCCCCTTGTCATTATCATCTGAGACATTGTTGTTGTCCTCTAGGGAACCAAAATCCTCTAGTATTTGTTGACACGGTCATACACCAGTTTGTGGATGGGCCTCCTGTTGTTCAAGGGGTTAAACCACCGTGAGATCGAGAACCGGACGGACTATGTGGAATGCCACACTCCACTTAGCCCTAAGGCAACATCGATCATTGTCTTCCTTGTATTCTCTAGCCACCATACTGGTGATACAAGGGTGATGAGGCAGAAGTGCCGAAAACCTTTTCCGACGTGTCATGAACGAGGTAACTTAGTGACTTTTCTACTAGGTCTCTTTTACCCAGGATCCCTTTCGGTAGAGGGATATCCTTCAAATTCGATCTCTCACTTCATATTGTTCGACTTGGATTTCATCACCTTGCGAAGGATACGATTTGTTGAGGTCTCCAGCTCCTAGTTAGGAAGTTTGCTTGCATTTTCACCTTTTTAGAGGGTCTTTTTCTTTTTAGTGCTACTTGTTGGCATTCTAGCCACTTTTGTTTCAGCTCACTTACTGTGACATCGGTCCCAGTATAGTTTTTTGAGCTTGTTTTTTTGGCCTGCGAGCCTTGTCTTTTCATAGATCCCCTTCTGCATGCTCGGTTGCTTTAGGGTTTTTGAGTTCATACACGGTAGTTACCAATACTTATTTGATGATGTGTGATGTCCTCTTCTCCTAGGTCTTCGAGATGGTTGAGTTAGATGGTCTTTTGAAGGGACTGAACACCCCTTCATGGAGCCACTAACGCTTGACCGTAGGAGTAGTCTAGAGGACCACGTGATCACATCACCCATGTGGACTTTTTCGTTTACTATGATGATGGTATTTCAAGTTATATGGAACAATGGTACATTTGAGAGAGAGATGAATGGTTGTACCCCATCTTGGTCGATTGTCTTATGGTCCTTTCATTTTGTCGATAATATTTTTGTGGTACCTTACCTTTTACCTTTTGGGTGTTTTACTGATATTGGGATATCATTTGATTTGTACCACCTTTTATGTCTTAGGTCTTGTGGGTACTATGGTAGTTTGTCCACATTTGAGGTACACCCACTTTCTCCAAATTGTTATGTTTCTTTATACCCACCTCGTACCACCCTCCTGACCTTAGTTTGGAAGATTGCATGCTATCATACCTTTTGGTGGTACTATTTGAGTTTCAAGAGGTAGTTACAAGGAGCTATTGCATATATGAGGTAGTTACAAGGAGATATTGCATATATTGATTTGGACTGCCTTTTATGTTTTTGTTCTTGTGGTTATAACTATGGTAGTTTGTCCATGTTTGAGGTAGTGTACACCCCCTTAGTCCCAAGGGTTGTGAGTCTTTATACCCATTCTTTTTTTTTTTACTTGTACCTTACTAGTTGGTCTTTGTAATGAGCCTTTTTACTATCACTGAATTTCTTTGATTGATCGTACCATAGCCCAGTCATCTCTCTCTCTGGTTTGTACTAGCCCTATCATAGGGTCACTTGGTTCCTAGAGTTGACTGGCCTCTAAGAGGCACAATCATTTCTGAAAGTAACTCTTTTGAGTATATTACAGGAAACGTCTACACTAAGGTAATCAAATATGTGGTAAATAGTTTTCGTTAAGTAGCCAGGACTTGTAGCATTAGAGGAGATCTTGTAACGTGTATGTGTAGTGTTTCATGTGTGCTACATGTGTGTTACGTGTGTGATGTAGTGTTAAATCAAATAGTAAAAAACAACTCATAAATATTGCATGACTTTCTACTCTTAAGAAAGATAAATAGGTCGTCTTCCGATCATCACTTGAATGCCTACATGTTGACTAAGGGAATGAGGATCAAGTAAAATTATAAAAGGCGATACACGTCAACTTTTAAGAGGCGCTCTGCCTTGCGGTCGAATCTAAACTTTTTTCCAATGGTGCAGGTAGAACCAAATAGGTATGTGTCTGATTTGTCTTCCTCAAGCGAGGGGAGTTTAGGAAGGCTAGAGGAAAGTGAGACATCCAGTAGGTCTAGAAGAATTGTATCAACTAGATGTCAAAAAAATAAAAGAAGATTCCATAGACGCAATGAATTTTTTCACGATCAAGGGGGGGCATGTTCCTATGGTGATGAGACAAAAGACGATGAAGAGGTGCCCTTGAGGCACAGACATTTAGTGAAACAATGGGTACCGAAGGATCTTCCTCCATCGAACACTGATTTTTGTGTGAACGAGAGGAGATATCGAATTGCACTGTCGTCGATACATGGTTTCGGGTTGTTTTCCATGGATTGCATCTTGGTCGGTTACGGGACATGTACAAAATTGATGGAGTATGTTGGACCCATATACAACTACAACGATTGGATGCTCCTTGTCCGATATACAAAAAGTATGCATAGCTATGGATTGTCAACAAACTATTTACAATTGAAAGACAAAAATCAAAATAAAGGAGGAACGTTGTACATGGACGGAAGGCCAAAGGCCACAGGGAATATTGCGGGGTTTATAAACAGTACACAACCAGGGTCTACAATTAAGCAACCAAACTGCGAATTTGAGGGGCGTGAAGGAAACCGTGTTTTTGTAGTTTCTATTAAAACAATATTTGCAGGTGACGAGTTGCTTATTAATTACTCTGTCAACCGAGTAGATACAAACAAGGTTACTATATAACATTTTACCCAACCTTTTAGTAATAAATTAAACATCATAAGGATTTTTTGTTAGTTTATTTCGTTTAAATTTCCCATATTTACTTCGCAGGCCAGTGATCGGGATAAATCCCTGCCAACAAATGGTCGGAGGAAAACTTCTTCCTCGACGGAGCAGGTATACATCTTTCTAATAGTACAAATATAATAAGAGAAAAGAGTTTTTATTTGCTTTGTTTTTCCATTATTAATAACTTGGTTTGTTTTATATAATGAAATTTATATTTGATGTAGAGCATTGATCGGGAAATACACCCGTCGAATTTGATCAGACGACAACACCCTCGGGGCAACAAGTAGACCTGATTTGAATTGTACAATTAAAATATGTCAAAATGTTTTAGCATTATATTAATGTTTCAATGAATATTTTGGTTTCGTTTACGTAATTTTTTAGTCTATGTTTTTTATGCAGCCCGGTTCCGTAAGGTCGGCCACACCAGGGTCCGTGCAACGGGTATACATCTTTGTAATATTAAAAATATAATATGAATAATAATTTTTTTGATGTGTTTTCTCATGAATACTTTTGGAATCGTTTAGTTAACTTTCACTATGTTTTTTTATTAGGGTGTTGTTAGGGGCAGCTCCTAGATATTAGCAAATCGGGGCAAGTCGCCTATGACCATTGATATAATGAGTGGATCACGATCCTTGAGGTCGCAGGTATAATTCATTTCAATTGTACCAATATAATACGAGCATAATGTTAATTTTGTTATGTATTTTTCGTGTGATATACTGGTTTCGTTGTGATCATGTAAACCGTGTTGTAATTTTATGAATCTATCATGATAGATGTGTTATATACGTTAATATAAAATTTGGAATCTACCAATAGAGAAATCAGTAGTGCTTTATATATGTTTGTTGCAACCCACTAGTGAATGGCAGTATGAATCAGCATCGCAAGATTTTTCGTTAGACCCTGAAGTGGCAGAGGTGCTTCATGATTGCGAAAAAATTGGTGAAGCTACACACCCGCTAAAGATGGCAGAGAAATTGTTGAATAGATATACTGCAGAAATCCTTTCTCTAGTAATCTAGGTTCCGCAGACAAGCGCAATTAAAGAAAGGAATGCATTGCTGGAACATAGATCTAATTACTTGCGAGTAAGTTGAGGAATCTTGAATCATAGAATAATTCGTTTAAATCTTTATAATGTTCTCTTTTATATGATAGTATTGAACATATAAGTCATGGTGTGTATTTACAGAATTATAAGGGACCACACAATATTGGTGAAGGTGGTGTTGGCCCCAACAGGGCTCATGGATAGACTTCGCATCACGACCAAACGACTCCATGTAGTTCGAATCCTTTGCCATTGTTGTCAACCGAACAGTCGACAACACATTCTGAAACACCACGGACCCCCGTTGTGAGCGCAACAGCCGCTACTGACCAACACACAATGGATCCTCCACAAGAAAGGGTCGACACCAAGTCCCCTATCAATTTTGATGTCGAACAAGCTATATTTCCAGGATATTCCCGTGTCAAAAGCACGGGAACACTGGAGACAAAATTTTTGGTGGATGAAGATCTCGTCCCAATAAAGATACCAATGATCCCAGGTAATTAATCATAGTTGATCAAGTTAATTAGTGTTTATAATTTCATTGTAATATACCGATAAAATGTTTTTTATCAACTATTTATGATCATGGCATGATCATTGTGCAGGAAACAATGTTTTCTATAAACATATGAATGACTTTTGCTTGGAGATCTTCGGGCCCACCATCCGATCAAGGTGGGATAGATAACCGAAACATTTAAAAGATGAACTCACTAATCGGTTGGTTGGCCTATTCGGGGAGAAAACATTCAGTCATGCCAATGTCTTAAAAAAGGCTTGTCAACATGTGAAGGTTGTCTGAGACCAATATAGGACACACCTCGAAAGAAACCATAGGTATGAGCGCCCACCAATGATTCCAGCAATGGAGTGGAGAGCTCTAGTGGAAGATGGAAAGGAGAAGGCTCTGAGAAGAGAAGGCAAGCTAACACCAGGCACAGGGAGGCAGGCAATACTTTCCGCAATGTAATTCTAAACCTTATTATCCTTGATTTCTATATCAAAATTGGAACATATAACGTATTTCAACACTTGCATAGGCTACCAGACACATCAAAGGCCACAAAGGCAAGACTAGAAAAACTAGGTCAGCACAAGCTTGGCCCTGGTGGTTATTCGAATTTGGCGGCACGGTTTGTAAGTTTCGAGAAACCAACAATGAATACAAATAATAAATTGAAAATTATTTTTCATTTTATTTCACCGTAAAATGTTAATTAACGACAATAAGCAAATATGTGGGCCGATCGATTCAATGAAGTACCCACAGAGGAAGACATGAAGCTTGGCTTCCAGGAAGGCTTTGGAGCTGTTGTTGAACATAGAAGAAGCTTATCTGGGCAAACACAGTCTTGTGGTACCAATCCATCCAGTGCATAGGTATATAGAATCTATATAGTTTAATGTGTTGATGTATATGTAACTTCGGAATGTATTTCATCTATGTATTTCATATATATTTATTGTACCCTTATTAGAGATGTGTTATTCCTCTATAAGGAAGTGTCGTCATGTGGATTGACAAGTGTCGCAAGTGTGTGTACTTGCCGATGGGTTATTAGACCACCATGTGTGGGGTCGGCCCTGAAATATATATTATATTGTGGATGTATTTAGATAGACAAGTTGGCCCCATAGTGTAACTGGGCAAACAGGTTAAGTATAAATAGAGATCAAGAGATCTCTATTTTGATTATTCGAAAAGACACACTTCTCTCACTCAAAAAGTGGTGCACTAGTGAGGAGGAGGATCATCTGCTCTAGGAGACTATGTCAAGTGTATTTTGGTTGTACTTTGGTTGAGCCATTGCTCTCGCTATCTCTGAGGAAGTTGTGGGTTTTTTCACCTTAGGGTTTTCCCCACGGAAACTCTGTGTCTCTTGTCTCTCATGCTTTTGATTCTTGTGATGCTTGTCATGCTTATTGTGATTGTTATGCATTGATATACTGTATATGTTATTCTCTCAGTAAAGATCCAAGAGTACTGTGAATTAATGCTCAAAATTTAACATAATGAAGATTTGTCGCTTGTGGAATATTTTCATTCCAAATACTTGATGTAAAATATTGACTCTGTTTTTAACAGGAAAGTAATGATCCCATTAGTGTCGAGGAGGGACAACAACAAATCGATGATCAAGCTTCAAATCCCGGTAATGAATTTATTCATATGCTACAATTTTATGTATAGCATTGCAAATGGTGACCATTAATTGTAGTTCACCGTATTTCAACTGCAGAGCATGTAGAGGGTGAAACTGTACAGGTTGAGACTGGACAAGAACATCAACAACATGATTTAGTCACACCTGGTAAAAAAACACCTTTGTAATGAATTGTTTTAAATGAAAAACTTGTCATTACAATAGCAAAATATAACGATGTAACATTTTCACATCGTTGCAGCAAATCCGAACCCCTTGCCGCAAAATCCAGTTCTAGATCAACAACAATCAGCTGGGATATTGCAAACATCACCAAAAGTGCCTGCTAAAGAACCAAGAACTGGAAGAAAAAGTCCAGATGATGTAGATGGTCCTCTCATAGAATATATATACCACTGAAGAGAAGAAAAACTTATAAAAATAAGGATGGGAAAAACAGCGTCTAAATATTTTCGATAACAATATACCGTCCACTATTTTTGGTATAATGAATGAATGAATGGTTTAATGAATGTTCTAATGTTTTAATGATTTAGTGTAGTAAATGGTTACCTTCATTAATTTCAAATTTTATTGAATGAATGTGTTGACTAAATGATTAATGAATGGTGTATTGAATGTTATCTTTTATTGAATGAATGTGTTGATCGACTGAAACGATGGTTTATTGAATGTTAGCATTTATTGAATGAATAATGGATTAAAGTTCATGATGAAATATGGATGAATTTGCACGTATTTGTTTTTTTCAAGTACATGCATTGGGTATGGGGAATTGAGAGTTATGTGAGGGGGGGGGGGACATAAGAGCTTACACCTTCACGTGGTTGGCGCTATTTAGTAGAGAATATGAATTATTCTCGAAACATAGAGGAGCTCAATGAATATTCTGACAATGGTGACAATTCATTCTATATCTACTTTTCCCTTAAGCTGCAATATGGCAAACTCATAGTTCACTATCAAGATTTCTTTGACTGTCAGCTTTGTCAGACAAACCTTAATAGTGAACTATGAGTTTGTCATTTGTAGTCGAAGGGAAACGTAATACCATTAATTGTCAACCGTTGCTAGGCTGAAACTAAAGACCGTGGAAACTCATTGGATGGCAGAAATTCATTGAATGGTTTAATGAATTTTCTAATGTTTTAATGATTCAGTGTAGTAAACTGTTACCTTTATTGAATTTCAGCTTTTATTGAATGAATGTTTTGACTGAATGATTAATGAATGGTTTATTGAATGTTATCTTTTATTGAATGAATGTGTGTATCGATAGAAACAATGGTTTAGTGAATGTTAGTATTTATTGAATGAATAATGGATGAAAGTTCATGATAAAATATGGATGAATTTGCACATATTTGTTTTTTTCGAGTGCATGCATTGGGTATGGAGAATTGAGAGTGATGTGAGGGGGGGGGGGGGCATAAGAGCTTCCACCTTCACATGGTTGGACCTGTTCAGTAGAGAATATGAAATTATTCTCGAAACAGAGAGGAGCTCAATGAATATTCTGACAACGGTGACGATTCATTCCATATTTATGTTTCCCTTAAGCTGCAATATGGCAAACTCATAATTCACTATCAAGATTTCTTTGACCATCAGATTTGTCAGACAAGCCTTAATAATGAACTATGAGTTTGTCATTTGCAATCGAAGGGAAACGTAATACCATGAATCGTCAACCGTTTCCAGGCTGAAACTAAAGACCGTGGAAACTCATTGGATGGCGGAAATTCATTGAATGGTTTAATGAATTTTCTAATGTTTTAATGATTCAGTGTAGTAAACTGTTACCTTTATTGAATTTCAGCTTTTATTGAATGAATGTGTTGACTGAATGATTAATGAATGGTTTATTGAATGTTATCTTTTATTGAATGAATGTGTGTATCAACAGAAACAATGGTTTAGTGAATGTTAGCATTTATTGAATGAATAATGGATGAAAGTTCATGATAAAATATGGATGAATTTGCACATATTTGTTTTTTTCGAGTGCATGCATTGGGTATGGGGAATTGAGAGTGATGTGAGGTGGGAGAGGGGCCATAAGAGCTTCCACCTTCACGTGGTTGGCCCTGTTCAGTAGAGAATATGAAATTATTCTCGAAACAGAGAGGAGCTCAGTGAATGGCTACGATGCTGGTTTTCTACAACCCAAAACCCTAACTACATGCAATCTCAAAATTAATGACTACCAACCACCTACTGGTTCTTATTTAATAAAAATGAGTCTTTTACATTAAGTAACTACCCAATAACTATCTAATGAGCCTTATTCAAAGAATATGATCTCATACATGAATATACAAACTCCTTAGTATACCAAATTAGAGAAGTTAGGTAAGAGTACCTTGACACAATGGAAGCACACTACCATATCCCTGTGACGAATATGCCACAATGTTACATAACTTCCCAGTCCTTTTATTCTGCTACGTGGAAATCCTGTAGTCCATAAAGTAAGTTCCATAGACACTAGCACTTGAGACTTAGAGTACAGTCTTTTGTGCCACCTTAATAGGCACCCACTAACCTATAGGTCCACTAGAATAATGATTGACTCCGCCACTTAATACAATGACTCTAATACAATGGCTTTATTACAACAGCTATATTCCCTTAGGCTACTCCACTGCTAATACAATGGGAAGAGCATAATGGGGTTCTCAGTTATATATATATGTAATTATTCTACATATTTCCACAATAGAGAGAATATATTGATTTCCTACAGTATGAAAAAATTTATTTGAAAAATGCTATTTAAAAAAAAAAAATGTAATGAGTAGTCGCTTAACCGACGCTCTAATCCGACGAAAGTATGGTAATATCCGACAGTTTTGCAATACTACTGACGACTCGGAACGTCGGTTTCCTTTTTTTTGTATGGCATACACGTCGCTTAACCGACGACCTAATCCGACGACCGTATGGTAATATCCGACGGTTTTGCAATACGACCGACGGCTCGGAACGTCAAATTCCTTTTTTTTTGTATGGCATACACGTCGCATAACCGACGACATAATTCGACATTTTTATGGCAAATACGATGCATAATCGATGGCGAAAGATGGCAATCCGACTACCTATGAAGCTGGAGGAAGTCGGTTAACTGACGTGTTTTCTAGTCGAATATCCGACGTCTTGAACTACGTCGGATTTTAGCCGATATCCCACCGACGATAAAAAAAAAACTGGAATTGTCGGATAGTCGACCATAGGTTGTAGCAAATTTGACTTTTTAGCTGTCAGATTTTGGGTCAAAAAAACTTAGTGTGTGGTTCGGGGCTAACACCCCTCACCAAAATCTACTTCACAAAGAAGGGAGGGGGGCACTAATGCTCCCCCCCCCCAAGATTGCACCACATGCGCCAAAGGAATTTGAAATAACACATAATCGGGAGGGATAATAGGGTGGCGTGGCCCACTTTCAAAGAATATGACACGTACCTAGCAATTTATTACTCCAAAAATATTAATTTTGAAATACAAACATGTCAATTTCAATTCCAAATGTGTGAATTTCAATTACGAAAGTACCAATATTTAATTTCAACAATGTGTATTGAGATTTCAATATTTAGATTTTTTCTTATTGTGTATATAATATCTAAATCCAAGATTAACTTACACTTTCTAAACCTCCATTTATTCTACCCAGTGAGCCACTTAGCAGACAAACTATATCTATTATAGTGGAAGTATTACAAAATTTCAAATATATATAAATGTATCTTCTATTTTATTATTCAAATTCCAATTAGTCCATCTAACATATATACTTGCATGCCACCAATATTAGGACCTTTA
This sequence comes from Larix kaempferi, assembly GCA_027924585.1. Lineage (NCBI taxonomy): Eukaryota > Viridiplantae > Streptophyta > Pinopsida > Pinales > Pinaceae > Larix > Larix kaempferi. Next base: position 1,539,873 of record BSBM01000937.1, read on the forward strand.
AACAAAAGACTTATATGCAACCATCTATTGGGCCTATAGAGTATCTTTGGAATATATGTTTCAATTGAAAAAATGGAATGAAAAATAGTATTTTAAGATTTATAAATATTGGGATATTTAAACAAAAGCCTTATATGCCACCATTTATTGGGCCTATAGAGTCTTTGGAATATATATTTCAATTAAAAAAATGCAATGAAAATAGTATTGTAAGATTTATAATTAAAGGTGAAAAATAGTATTTTAAGATTTATAATTAAAGGTTGTCATTTATTGATTGATATACAAAATGTTATATTAATTGATAGGAAGAATTTGGAAATTATTTTCTGCTGCAAAAAAAAAGGAAATTATTTACATAATGTATTTGAAAAAAATGAAAGTAAATTTATCAATTTATAAGACATCAAGATTATGGTATATTGAGAATTGGGGAAACGCCTCAGCTTTTGTTCATTGTTTAAAAATATAAAAAATGCACGTGTGAATATATTGAACATTTAATTTTTTTTATCTCAATGGATAATATCACAATGGAAGACATTACTAAATTCATCAATGTTGGAGAGATGCAACAAAATAATTTAGAACAAGTTATGATGAAAATCGATATAGAGAAATGTTGCATTTTTGCAAAGTGCAATATTCCCTATAAGTCTCCATCATCTCTAGTATATAAAATATGGATTTTGTCCCTAATTTATTTGATAACCTCCCATAAGTTGCATATGTGTCTTAATGTGTGTCCCATGGGGAGGAATCCAACTTCAACAATATCAAACACCCTCATTAAGGTTAAAAGAGATAAAAATTAAAACGTGTAGCATTTTTTGTTATCATCGGTACGATTTGTAGCAATAATATTTGTAATGTCCCCGACCCTTAAACAATGTTAAGGGTGCTAACATTAAGTTAAGTTAAGCACAACTATTGAGACTAAATAATAGTATTCATCATTTCAAATAATCCAACTACACATTCTAAAGTCAAATCACTTGTTTAAAGTTGCGATATTTAATTAATTACTTAATTAAGATAATCACAGCACTTAATTAAGTTAATTGCGACACTTAACTAAATTAATTACCTAAGGTCATAATCTCAACAAAACATGATTAAGGCATAATAATTCATCATCCTTAGTGAGAATAAGTTCCTAAACCCATTCATGCTTATAATTTACCGAAACCATTTAAGTAGTTGAGTATTGTTGTTATAAATTTTCCACAAACTAAGTTAATTTATGGTCTTGTTATGTGTGTGCTATTGGTGAGGATGAATAGTAACAAAATAACACATCAAGATACATATGTAGGCAATAACATATGGCCACACCACATTCAAGCAAAACAAAAGGCACCGGTTGCAATCACAGCCCACAAAATTAGCTCCTGACGGTTGTCCCCTACAACCATTTTTCACTAATAAATTTCCGATTGTATGGTTGCCTCCATCTAGCCATCAATCAACATTACTATCAGATTACATTATTCAAATTCAGATCTGCAAATAGGAGCAAATCCATGCATAGAACATTTCCAATCTAACAATTGGTGCACTCATCTTGGCACTAACAAAACTATTGGACCAAAACAGACATATCTTGGTCATCCGGAAAGCTTTCTCGACAAAACTAAAGGCGATCCTTACTAGAAACACTGCTACAGATGCAATGGAATAGGTATCATGACTCATAAATGAGAATAAGTAGGTGAACCAGAACCTATGGTTGCGCCCCTCTCGAGTCTCAATACCATTGAATCACAAATTAAGATAAAGAAGAATAGAATTAAGAAGGTAAGGAGAGTATAAACATATTATATAAAATTCATCTGTCCTACATATAGATCCTAGAATACAATACATGAACATGCAGACAACCAATTTAGCCTCCATTGCACATATACCAAATAAAATAATGTAATAAAAATGAAACATAAGAGATATACTTATCTCAAAATAAGGGCAACTGGCTGCAACAGGGCAACTTTCCTCCCAGTCGTAGACACGGTCAAGCCTTCCTCGCTTGAACAAGTCACCCCCGAGATGAGACCATGGATCCATGGGTAGAGGCACACTTATTCTAGTATTAACTCTCATAAATACCCCTTCTAAAAACCACAATGCTTCCCACTACTACTTTCATGTCCGTCTCCACTTCCTATGGGAAGTGACTCCTCTCACCACCCATTTCTTGGATTCCTGTGCGAGAACCTTGACTATTAGAGTGATATAATGGAAGCAAAAGGAAATGAATAGACTACCTATAAGTCTCAACACACTCTCAATACTAACAATATTCCCAACATGGTGAGATAACACAAGAAAAGTGATCCAAGGCTCAAGATTAGCTTCAATAACGAGAGAGTACATGTATCAATAGCTTGAGGAGGGAAATTCGAAACCAAGGTGGCCAACTAGAATGGGTTCAAGTGTGGTTGGGATTCATCATGGAAACATAACTCAAATTAGTGGAGTGGTGGCCTAGTTAGGAGATTCCCTTTCTCATATTAGCAGCATGAGGAGGAGTTGCCAAAAACCAAGGAGTGGAATCATGAAGAACACAAGGAGGCGCGCTAATGCATATGGGCGGTTACAAAACATGAAGTAGGGTAAATTTGTTGAGAGAGGGGATCCAATAGGGTCATAAATATCATTTAATCACAAAAATCGGGATGAATGGAGGAGTGGGGCGCACTTATGGAGGTGGAGGCATAAATCGAGGAGGTGGAAGCTAAATTCTAGATTACAACTCCTAGAATCTAGGGAGAGGGATCATAAATGAAAAAAACACATAAATAGGAGGGAATTTCTCCCAAGGAGGGTGCAGTAGGAAAGAGGGTCCTACTAAAGTATGTATAAGGTGCAATAAAAACTCTAGAGTTCATAAAAAAATGAAAATGGGTTCCGTTGTACAATGTTTGGGTGACCAACACTATTAAAGTCACCAAGGCACAAAATGAACTAGGATGGACAACTACCATCCAACAATAAGCTATAAGGTGCTAGGGATGTCCCCCATTCCCACTCACTCTATGAGATCCATGGTCTCCCATACTCTTTTAGTTTCCTTTCCTCAGCCAGTTGTTTATTTAATTAAATAGAAACGATCATTCAAAGAGAACAATAATGACACTAATAACAACAAAAACATTAACAATTAATAATAATTCCAAAGTCCATAATCACATCATCAAACAAATGAGCATAATTCCATAGTCATATTAACAAATAGAACATAATTCTAGGGATTAACAACCGGGGTATCACATCCCCCTCCCCTTAAACAATGCATCGTCCTCAATGCATATTTATTACATACATGTCGTAAAAACCAATATTTAAAAATAGATGAGGGTATGCTTCCCTCATAGCATCTTACAGCTCCCAAGTCGCATCCTCAGTGTTGTAATGGGTCCATTGGAACTTTACCTATCTGATCTCTCAATTCCGAAGTAGCTTGAACTTGTTTCCTAAGATGGCAACAGGTTGTACCGGAAAATCCCCTTCCGGATCCACCTAGATCATAATCCATTCTATCACACGATTAGTACCATGTACATACATGTGTATATATCAATAAAGAAAATAAAAGCACTCTTAATACCTGGATCACATTCCAATCAATTACATGGTTAGCATCAGGTATATACTTTTTCAATAAAGAGACATGAAATAGATTATGTACTCTAATGCAAGTGGGTAGAGCCAACTCATAAGAAACAGGTCCTATTTCAGCTAAGACCTCAAAAGGTCCACAATATCTGAAAGCTAGCTTGGAGAAATTCCCCAAGTTTAAGGAACTCTTCTTGGGTCTAACTTTCAAGAACACGTGATCTCCAACTTGAAACTTTTTGGCAGTCCTATTCTAATCTACATAGCTTTTATGCCTATGTTACACCCAAATTCTACACCCATGTAACCTCAGTGCCTAGATCCCTGAAGTTCCAAGATCAAGCTAGTCATTTACAGCAAGTTGATGGCCTTTACCCACACTCCTAATGAGGCCAGCACAGGTTGTCTTTGAGAAACATGCACCGGCGTAGGTTTCCCTCATGCAACATGCGCCGAAGTCAGTTTAAAGGGATAAAGGTAGCTTTCGAGCAAATTCTAGAAGCTAGATGAGGTGGATCCCTATCCTTAACTCCTAGGTGAGCTGGCCTTTGGTTCCCTAACCTTTGGAAAGGATCCCTTAACCCTCTCCCCATGATCCTCAACCTACTCTCTCTACTTGTTCATATAAATGCAAGATCCCTCTCCATCCCAAGGGGAGGAAGTCTATCATACTCTTATTCTAGTGAAATTAGCTCAGAGTTCAGCACTCTGTTCTTGGAGGCACCTACTTCTCTCTAGGAGCTTTGGCTTGGCTTGTTGGAAGGAGATTGCGACGTTGAGGCATCGGTTGTAATCATCTCTTCTATTGTACTTCCCACTTTTTATACAGTAATATAAACGCTTTCCATAAATGTTATTGTGTTAATGATATTTATAATTCACCTCCTCAACTGTTTACTTAGACTAGTTAGTGCATAGGCATGTTTTACTGCTTGTATTGTTCCTATGTGTCTTTACAGGTTTTGTAGATGAGATTTGACGACCGTGAAGCTTGAAACAACAACGAGGATAAAGATCTACGAATCTGAGGTAAGATTGCTTAATTACTTGATCTCTAACTAGATCTAGGAGAGTAGTTTCATATTCTGTCTCATTTTTTCTAGACTTGCATTAAGCTAGAGAGATCACGCCTTAAGTCCACTTTTGGTAGATTGTCTGATAACAAATTTGTAGACCATACTGGGGACGTACATTGATTTAAGATTTCAATTTGAATGTCATATTCTTTGATTTCTTTGAAAGCCATTTATTTTGCCTCTTGAGCCTCTTTCACCATTAGATCTTCTTGTTGAAGGGTCTGTTTGCTTACTCTGACTCTGTAGGTTTAGTTATTGAACCATTTCATTGCTCATCCTTGGAGATCCTTTTCATTTTTGTTTTGCGAATTCTCCTGGTGCAACTGGGAAATGTAACAAGAGCGCCCTCCTTTCTCAGGCACCATTTTCTTTATGAGATCTGTGCCACCAGCACTAAAGCTCTATTTACCTTCTGCGCCGCTGGCGCTAAACTCCTGTGGATCATCTGCGTCGGGCGCTCTGTGCTTGACTGTAACCTGCGCCGACCACTCAAACCTAGGGTTTGAGTCATCTCTCTCTTTTGTTTGAGTTTTCATTTCTCTTACAGGCCCCCTCTGCACTGTATCTTCCAGTCAGGGACCTTTCTTATGCTGCATTGCTGATGTTTGGTTTTGTTGGGTTGTTTCAGAGTGGTTTTGGGTTCCGTTTTGGACGAGTTTGAGTTTCAGTAGTGGTGGACATTTTTGTCTCCCCAACCTTCATCCACTTGACCTTGTTTTCCCTGCTCTCCCCACCTGATCTAGTCCTTCCATTGGCTTAGATCTCAGACCTCCTTTGCACATGTTATTTAGCTTTGCTTGCATTCAGTTGTTTGATTGAGTGATTCGAGTGTTTTGAGTGTTTTCATCCCATATGAGTGCTTGTTATTTTCTTGAGATTTCCTGAGTGCTTAGAGCGCTACAAATGTTTCTTATTTTCAGTCATTCATGCTTTAAAATATCATTATTATCAAGTTTTAATCTTGGCATACCATTGAAAAATTAAAAGTGCATCATTTTTACTGTTTTTCAAGTGCATTTGAAAATTGTTGTAGAAATTGGTTCATGCATTGGAATTTTTCATTCATTAGTCCTTTGAAAAGTTTGAGAGAAAAATTAGTCATTTGTACTTTTTGGGAATTATGAGCCATTCATTTTCTTGAAAAATTCAAGTGAGATCAAGTTTTTATAAAATTGATTCCATGCTTAAAAGAATTGTATGCATTCTTGGTTTTTTATGCTTTTAAGCCATCATAGTGAATTTTGAAAAGTTAGAGTGCTCTAGATAGGAAATTTCTCTCTTTTTTATCCCTTAATTTCGTTTTGATTCGAAAATACAAAAAGAAAATGCTTAGATTTGGTTGTGATGCTTATTGATTTTTTGTGTTTTGCTTGGAAAAAAAAAACGAAAAGAATACTTTTATTATCAAACTTTGTAGATTTGGGATTGTGTTGCATTTTGTTGCTTTGGTAAAACCACTTGGAAAAAGTTTTCTCCCTCCCATATATAGAGTTCATCAAAAGAAAAGTACATTTTTTGCATGTAGTTAGGGCTTGCATTATGTTTACATGTACTCACCTCATGCATTCACCTAACCGTCTAGATAAAATTAACGGTAGAACTAGGGTAAAATTTTTAGTAACTTGTGTGTTAAGTTAGAGACGTGTTCCAGCATCATAAAATGTGGCAGCTGTCGTTATTTTCCAGCACTGTATACCGGGGGTATTGTATTCTTCCATGTACCAACCGGTATATCAAAGCTCTTTCACGTACCAACCAGGTATATCGAAGCTCTTTCACGTACCCACCAAGTACTTTGCGTACTTGGCGTATATCGAAAGGTGTTTCACGTACTTGGCATATATAGAAAGGTGTTTCACGTACTCGGTAGTATATAGGAAGGTCTCGTGTCGTATGGCTGAGCATTAGACAGTACCACTACGGATTTGAGCTCCCACGTACCTTGGGTATATCGAGAGACACCATTAGGATTCTTGAAACCAACTGAGCTATCCATTTGTCCATCTTGGCATAGCAATACATTGAGAACAGCACTCGGGGAGCTACTACGCACGTACTATCAGGTAGTCAGGTTATATGGTTAGGGGTACGGTCCTAATACTCCTTGGTTAGTGCTCTAAAAAATTGGATCGAGTATAACTGTTGGACCTTGGAGTATATCGCGAGTTACGAAGCCTTGATAATCCCGTGAGGTTCCAGACTTTTGAATCCACTCCTATCACATAGTTTGCTTGCGGCCTTAGTTTGTGTAGATTTTTCTATATTGCTTTTCTTTTGTTTAGATTACCCACAGAGAAACTCTGTTTTAGTCACTCTGGCTGACTTTCCTTGGAGAAGGTCCCGTAGGATTCTGAACTTACCACCCGAATATCCCCTTAACCAGGAGGTAATTTCGAAGGTAAGAATGGACCCAGCCACGGTTGTGTCACCTGAAGTAGAAAACCCTACTTTGAATATTGGAGCACATATGTTCCCTCTAGATTCACCTACCTCCAACTCCTCGCAGGGTGAAGAGGCACAAAATTAAACTTCACAAGACTTACCTCTTGTTTTATCGGGAGATCCTGGATCATTGGAATGGTTAAATCCACCCCATGACGACCCTACAGCAGCTGTTGGTCCAGCAGCATCTTATTGGACATCATCTCTAGGCCACCCAGTGGCTCATTTTTCCATTGCATCCCCACCCAGTTGGGCTACTCCTAACAACCCTCTAACACCTTATCGTGAACAATTGACTCGATTACGTGCTATGGTGGAGGGGTTTCGAAAACAAAGTCTTTTACAAAAGGCTGAAGACCCACCGTTACCTCCTTATCAACCACTTCCAAGTCATTATTTATCTTTTGACTCACCGAAATCATCCATACAACACGTGACCACTTCTGAACCTGGTCAACCCTCACTTCCTGCACATACACCCCCTAGACAGGAGACCAATTCTATACCTCAAATGACTCAACCTGTTGAAGGACAATAGTCCAACACACTTGTTACTACCGCGGTTACGTTACCCATTCTTCCCCCACCCCAAAACTCACGAGGAGGATGCTCTTTACCCCCTACCTTCCTTACAAGTAATGTTAATACTGCGGTAGATAATCAACAACCCGTGTTGGGTCAACCTTTGATTAGTGGTCAGCAAGTTGTTGTTGGGGGGAAACCCCCGTCTCCTCACCATAATGCTGGAGTAGGAATTCCCATCGTTCCTTTCGTTGGAGGTTCCTTACCCGCCGAACCTTCCACCACGAGATTATGCTATGTTGGGGGACCATCAAATGTAATTCAACCACCATGGAGTTAAGCGTATCCAGGTTATCTTAATCCTGTGTCGGGACAACTCAATCCCAGAAACACACTCTACGGGATACCTTATCTCGGAAATCCATACACTCTATGGGGGAAGCAAAAATTTTTACAATATGGACCCCCACCTACAGTCCCTCAAGTCCCACCACCCCCGGTTGGTCCACCCCCACCTCCCATCAGAGGTGGCAAGCCCACACACAATTCCAGAGGAGGCGGACCTCTACCTTCTGGAAGAGGACCACCTCACTCTGGAAACCATGTGCCACTCGCCCCTAGCGATGGAGGTGGATGCCCTCCCCCCTTCAGACGAAAGCAGAGAACCACCCCCTCCCAGTGGTGGTGGTAGACCCCCCACCTTATGGTTGAGGACCATCCCATCCTAGTGGTGGTGGTGGAGGACCATCCCATCCTAGTGGTGGTGGTGGAGGAGCGTCCTATCCTGGTGGAGGTGGAGGAGGAGGCCCTTACCCTTCCGGCGGTGGCGATGGAGCACCACCTCCTCCCGACGGAGGCAATGGTGGCCCACATTATCCCAGTGGAGGCGGTGGTGGCCCGCATTATCCTGGTGGAGGCATTGGAGGCCCATCCTATCTCGGTGGTGGCAGCGGACCCCCACCATTCGGTGGAGGCCCGCCCCCTCCCAGCGGTGGCGACAAACCCCCACCTTTTGGTAATGGACCACCTTATGGTAACAGACCACCCTATTATGGTAACGGACCACCTTATTATGGTAACGGACCACCATATTATGGCGGTGGACCCACATACGGTCCGGGTGGAACACCCCCTTATGGCCATTTCCCTCTGGGGACACCTTATAACCAGTCGATGCAAGGTCCCACTGGTCCATGCATGCCATACCAGTACTATCAGTACCCGTAGCCGAACCAACAGCTTCCCTTTTTGTCTACATTGGACTTACCCGACCTGTCTCATCTAACCAATGACCTCATCTTTCATGGACATAATTGGCCACCTATTCCGGTGAAACTACCATCAGATATCCCCAAGTTTGATGGAAAACCTGGTGAATATCCAAAAAACCATGTGATGATATACCATTTATGGTGTTCATCTAACTCCTTGATGGACGACTCGATCTGTCTTAGGTTATTCCAACCAACTCTCACCGGCCTAGCTGTCAAGTGGTATATCGAACTACCACCCAATTCTTTTCCGGATTTCCGCTCTCTTGCTATGTCATTTTTGAGCCACTTCCAGTTACCCATCCGCTATGAGACGGGTACAAACTTATTAACCTCCCTTCACCAAAACACTGCCACTCATATTTCAGATCATATTCATGAATGGCAGTGAAGATGACATCTTATTAAGGCTCATATTTCGGACCAACTCTTAGATAACTAGTTTACAAAGTAACTTTTACCTGTTGTAGCTTGAGATGTAGCTATGGGAGGGGCTTTCACTGAGGAACATGTTATTTCCCATGCCCATTACTTAGACTTGGTCTGTGCTCAATCCGGCACATTGTATGAAATTGTTCCTGATGCACCTCTCCCTGCATATGACCCTGCGAAACCCCCCAAGGGACCACAGGTCGATGGCATCATTAGTTCCCTTACCTCCCAGCCTCCTACTCAAACTGGTGGCTCGTCGAATCCCCAAGGTTCTTCCCCATCACCACCACAGGCTGGCCACAGCACTACCAAGTCCACTGCTCCTGCCTCCACCGAAGAGGTGAATTCTGTGCAATCAATTTCATCTCAAAAATCCGGTGGCGAGAAGAAAAAAAAAGGGAAACCTAAGAAATATTATAACCAACAGGAGCCCAAGCCCACCCCCGAAGACACCAAACAGAAGAGGAAGTTGAAGTATCCTTCTTTGTTGTGCAGTGGAGACCATTTCTCAAATGAATGTCCCCACTGAGACGAAGTGCAGAAATTTCTCAAAGGAAAATCTACTACCGCAGTTCTCAACAATCCCTTCCCCACTCAGAACCAATAGCTGATCGCACAAACCTCTCCTTCCCAGGGAGAGGCATCCTCCAATGCATGTTCTCATGATGCGTAGTGAGATCGTCAACTTGAACACATGTTCACGTTCGTGTGACTCCACCCCTCCGAAGGAACCCATTGTAAGTAATACTGAAAAAGCTTCCACTTCCATTCCCGACGTCACTGTACCGCACACTTCTCTCACCATCGAGAAGCCTTCTTTAGAGTCAATTTTGCATCCGCCCAAGAGCACAATTCGAAGAGCCATCTTCAATCCCAATGCTCGGGCAGCTCAAAACTACAATATTGTAGAGGACCTAGCACAAGCTCCTTGTGCTATGTCAATGCTCAAGGTCTTGCAGAACTTCCCTAACCAGCACAAGACTCTCCTCGCTGCCATCGATGTGGTTGATCTGGATTCTTCTAATACCATCATGTTCCGGTTGGAGTACATTAAGCCTAGGCTTTCCCATCAATTGGAATTTCAAGTTGCTACAAACATTGTTGGGAATACAATCCATTGTACTGTCTTGGACGAAGGTGCCTCTACCTCGGTCATGTCAATTTCGTGTTGGAGAGCCATTGGCTCCCCCGAGTTGAACCATTCTCCCATCACTTTGAAAGTATTCGACGGGACTGGCTTTCAACCTCATAGGTTACTGCAAGCCTTAGCAGTTGAGTTGGGGGGTAAGACCACAACCATTAACGTGGAAGTGGTCACAGTCCCATTAGATTATAATATTCTGCTTGGTCGTAATTGGTTTTATGCCATGACTGCGGTTGCATCATCTATCTTTCGCATAGTACAATCCCCCCACCAGGGATGAATTGTTACTGTCGACCAACTAGATTTTTGTACACCTGACACCGCTACTCATCTAGGCGATAATGTTCCATTACTTGGACAATCTTAACAGCTATATGATAGAGTGGGGGTCGTCCTCATAAAGGACTCATCCCTTATGGGCGTCTTTCCAACCTCGGATCCCCCTAATCATGTTTCCACGATGAACATGATCTCCTCTAGGATTTCATTTGTCCCCAACTCTCCCGATAAATGGCTTGTACCTGATGAAGCCACTATGCACCTGATTGGAGACACCATGCCTTTTTCACCCCCTCAACTCACTTATGAGGCTATCTAGTCAGCATTCAAGTACCACTTAGCTATGGCATCCACGTCCTATTCTCTACAGTGGACTTCATCCCTACCCAATCCTCTACTTTGGATTTTCCATTCTGATGAGTCCATTATGGAAATCATGAGTGCGGATGACCCTCCGTGGGAAGACCTCCATCATCGATCTTCTTTCCTTCCCCCATTAGATACTGTAGAGAATAGAATCACCACCATCTTTACACCAGATGTCCACCCTTGCCCTCAGTCCCCGATACTCACGTGTCAAACAGATTCTGAAGGCAACTTGGCCAACATTGAACCTACCATTTCTTTGACATATCGGTTACTCCTGGTGTAGTGGAACACATTCCTTTAGGCCAGAAGTGTTCCCCTGAAGAGATTACAACACTCACGGCCTTGTTCAAGTAATTTCGAGACGTATTTGTTTGGACCTACGACGAGATGCCCGGGATTACCCCGCTATTGTTTCACACACGATTCAAACCTATCCTGATGCCAAACTAGTCTGGCAAAATTTGCGACCGGTACACCCTCGAAAGACTACGGCAATCAAGGCAGAGATTGAAAATATCCTAAGGCTGGTTTCATATACCCTGTCCCATTCACCGAATGGGTCTCAAATGTCATCCCTGTAGCTAAAAAGCAGGGTACCATTTGCGTCTACGTCTATTATCAGGATCTCAACAAGGCTTGTCCTAAGGACAATTACCCAACTCCCTTTATCGACCAGATCATTGACAATTGTGCTGGAAGTGTCATTTTCTCTTTTATGGATGGATTTTGTGGTTACAACCAGATTGAGATCCACCTGGTTGATCTACACAAGACAGCTTTCATCTGTCCTTGGGGTACGTTTGCTTATTGCAAGCTCCCTTTTGATCTTAAAAATATTGGTGCCACATTCTAGTAGGCCATGTCGTATGCCTTTCATGATGTGAAGGACTTTGTGGAACCCTACTTGGATGATCTCCCAAATGCAGGCGGTATAACATCCGGAGGCGGTATTCCTCAAATGCAGGCAGCGACAGTACCACATTGATCATCTAAAGGTGGTATTCCTCAAATGCAGGCGGTATAACATCCGCCAGATCCCTCACAAGTGTATCTTCGGCGTCGATTCTAGATGCCTCCTTGGTTCCATAGTCTCAAAAGATGGGATCCGAATTGATCCCTTGAAGGTGGAAGCCATTGTCACTCTCCCACCTCCTACTAATATCACAGAACTTCAAAGTTTGTAAGGGAAGGAAACTTACTTGCGGCGTTTTGTCTGTAATTTCGCGCAAAAGACGCACGGTTTCATGAGACTACTCAAGAAGGATGTCCCTTTCATTTGGGATGATCACATGCAACAATCCTTCAATAGTCTCAAACATTCTATTACGCAAGCCCCTGTGCTCCAACTGCCCAATTACTACAAGGATTATATCCTTTATCTTAATGCTTATGATACCACGATCGCCATGGTATTGGTACAAGAAGACGACAACACCCAGGAACATGTATTATATTACTTAATCAAGGGTCTTATTAACACTGAAACTCATTACTCAAATGTTGAGAAACTCGCTCTCGCGGCAATCATTGCCGTCCAAAAGTTCTGACATTACATATTGCTTCACACCAACACCATCATCGCCGATTCAAACCCCATGTACCACATTTTGACACGCCAGGTACTTGGGGGCAAGTATTCATGCTGGATCGTGATACTACAAGAATTTGATCTCCTATTTGAAAAAGCTAAGTCTAAAAAGTGTCTAGTGTTTGCCGAGCTTATCTGCGATCTTCCCCATGCTGATGTAGAATTTGAGCCCAATGATTCTCTTCTAGATGAATCATTGTTCCTCATTAGCATGTCTGATCTGTGGTATATAGATATTACTTTATATCTTCAAACCCAATGTTTCAACTCCCAACTGTCTCGTGACGACCGTCGTAGAATACGCCACCATGCAAAGTATTACATGATCATCATTGAAACCTTGTACCATCGTGGTATCGATTCTATTCTTCGACGTTGTCTCACTCATGAGGAGGCTGAACACATCTTAAATGACTGTCACGCTGGGGTGTGTGACGGTCATCTCTCTGGTATGGCTACATCCCAGAAGATACTTTGCACAGGATATTATTGGTCGTCCATCTCTAAAGATTGTATCGAGGCCATCAAAAAATGTCCTCCATGCCAGCATTTTCAAACGAAAAAGCGCACCCACCCAGCCCTGTTACACCCAGTTATTGTCGTTGGCCCCTTTGCTAAATGGGGCATTGACTTCATGCACTGTAAGCCTACCCCGGACGGGGGGCATGGTTACGTCATTGCAGCCGTGGATTACCTTACAAAGTGGGCCGAGGCTATGCTTACATACACTGACGATGGAAAAACCACCACACTCTTCATGTTCAATCATTTTATAGCGCGGTTCGGAGTTCCTCAAGCTATAGTCACCAACCATGGTTCCCACTTTATGAACCACATGGTTGACGAATTGAGCACTAGATTGGGTTTTCTCCATGAAAACTCAACACTGTACTACCCATAGTCCAATGGAAAAGTAGAGGCCATTAACAAGGTCTTTAAAACCATGATCCAACGCATGGTGGGTACTCACAAGTCCAACTAGAACAACATTCTCTTTTCCGCACTATGGGCTTATCGAACTTCCATCAAGACCACCACTAGATTTACCCCCTTCCAATTAGTTTATGGATTGGAGGTTGTCCTTCCAATAGAGTGCGAAATTTCATCCCTCAAGCTTGCAGTTGAATTTCTCCCTAACACTACTACTGAGGAAGAACGCTTCCTCTACCTGGAAAAACTCAACGAGTCTCACCGTCATGGCACTCTTGCCAACGAGGCACATAAGAAACGCATCAAAGCGCAGTATGATAAATCGATAGAACCTCGCGTCTATAGTGAAGGTGATTTGGTCCTCACATACGACCAAAGACACAATAAGTTGGGGGCAGGAAAGTTCGAGTCCATGTGGCATGGACCCTACATAGTAAAGCATGTTCTAGAGAAGGGAGCCTACGAACTCGAAGACTATGGCGGGATATCTTTAGGTGATCCCTGCAATGGGCTTTACCTAAAGAGGTACTATGCCTAAGTTTTTTCATGCATAAGTACGTTGTATATACTGTACATGTTGTGTGTGTTTTTGTGTGGTGTGGCGCTTTTGTTTAGTGTGTCTAGATCTTGTTTTCGCTTCTTATACCATGTTATGTCCGCATGTGCAGATGGAAACTTGCTACAGATTCGCGGACGGCGCCAGTCGGCATACCTGTAACCTTGCTTCGGTAGCCTGGGTACTCTATTCTCCCACCGGTGAGCTTATCAGCTTCGAAGGAATGTGTCTAGGTTTCTCAACCAACAATGCTGCGGAATATCAGGAAGTCATTGGAACCGTAACTGACGCTCTTTCCTTAGGTAGGGATCACGTTGTTATCCATTTGGATTCGCAACTGGTGGTCTCTCATCTTAACCGGATTTACGTTATCCATGACCCTATCCTACTCCGTCTCTATAGACAAGTCTGTCTTTTGGAAAGGTCCCTTGAATCTATTCAATAACTGCACATTCCACGAGATATGAACAGAGTTGTTGACTCAATGGCCAACTTCATTCTGGATTGGTACATTGCACATACATGAAATTTGTATAAAGCATAAAAGCAGGCATAACATGTAAATAATCAATTATATAAGCAAACATACAAAACAAGATCACATGAATCATCCATTAAAACACATAATGTATAAAGCCGCCATAAATGTCTGTATATATATATAAATCCATACAAAAGTACAAAAAGGTAGTGCTAATACAAAAATATGAAGTATGCTAGCTTTCAGTAAGGATCATCTCTACAAAAAGTATGAAGCCCGTAAGCTTTCAGAGTATACATGTACAAGCCATGTTCCTAACCCCTATGATACACGGCCCTAGGTCGCTCAGCCCCAGGCTGAGCATGGTAACAAACAATGGCCCTCGCCACCTTTCGAAGTAGCGTGCTGAAACGTGCTGATACCCCAATTGTCAACTCCTGATATCGGGGGGGTAAGTCATGCACTACATGCTGATCTGGAATGTCAGAGGTCATCCCCTAGAGTTTCTCCCCGATTGCCTCTTGCTCCTCAAGAGCATCGCGGGCCGCGGGCTCCATCTCTAACACTCCTCCTCTTTGCACCTGGCAGGAGACTCACATTGGTCTCTCTGGACCCATGTCTGCATAGAAACATGTAAACATTATCAGCACTACTACAAAAAAAATTATAAAATACAAAAACATGAGCAGTGATTCTTACCTATGTCACCCCATTGCCCCCCCCCTAGAATCACTAAGTCGGGATCTCCCTAGAAGTCTGTATCGACATATGGATAATCCTCTATCATGAGGATCTGTGCCTGCAGCCATCAGAAGAACCCGGTACCAAAAATGACAATGGGCCCCCGGCCACCATGGCAAGCCATCGCATCTTCCCGTCTCAACATGTGAGGATCAAGCATCTCCCGACCCTCGAAGTCTAGTTGCGGGCACAAGAGAGGTACTTGCTCCATCATGAAAGATACCACGATCGAGCCATTTTCGAACTGCTTTAGTGCCTTGTGCTAACATTTGGTCAATTGATCCTTGAGGCTGACAAGAAGCCCCTTGCACCAGTTAAACACAGTAGGAATCATGCACTCCTCAACATACATCATTTGCGACTTGTTGGCCAAGTGAGCAGCTCGGATACCAGCAACTCGCGCGACGGTGAAGAGTATCGCTCGTAAGCTCCTGTCCACGACATGTTTGATGGGAATTTTCCCACCAACCATAGTTGTACCCGGAGTACAACACTGAACTATCATGTCCTCAACCGAACGGTCACCACCCTGTGACCCGATCAAAGACACAGGATTCCCTCGTCAAGATAATCCTGTCATAAAATAGATGTCCTTGACATCTATGGTAAGCGTGTACTCACCTATCCGGAAGTGTTGTTGAATGGGTCCCAACATTGGACCAAGTATGTCAGTAGCTGGACTTGGGATCTCATCCCTGGCACTCGAAAGTACTTGAATATCCCACAGTTTCGCAATGCTGCAACACTTTGTGGATTATTTTCCACTTGCATATCCTCGAGCTCATGCTCGTGTTACCGCCATTCAAGGTCCATGGTATCACTCCAAACCTGCCAAGCAAGTCATTTAAACATGTTTAGAACTTTGCCCCTCCACCCAAAAATTTTATTTTTTACTAGCTTTTTAGTTTCATTTGACCATTTGCGCCAGCACAGATCACGCATTCTGATAGAGCACCACCGGTGCAGAACTCCCTTTCGGGATCTGTGCTGGCGCAGATCTCGAATGGGCTTCCTACGTCGGCCCATGAACGCAACTCTACCAACTCAAAACACATAAAAACTACCTAAAAACATGAAAAAGCAAATTCTAATCCACTAAAAAGTTAAATGGGAAGTTTTAGGGTTACCTGTTGCAAACGACTCGCGAAATGACAAATCGTAGCTCCCAGAAACTGTAGTTGAAATTTGGCTCCAAACGGCACTTTGCACTCTCCCAATTTGGTAAAAAACAATTGTAATTTATTTTCACTATTTCATCCATTTTATAACAAACAAAAAGAATATTCCTTTTTATATTTTGATGCTTAGTGGGTTTTTTACTATAGTTTGGGTCATTTATTATATTTAATGCTCTGTTAACCATTTTTGACCTAGTTTTTGAGCTACAAGTGCCTCATTAGTGCCATTTCTTGGCATGGTGATCATCTAGTAAGTATCATCAAGTATGAACACTCTCCGAGCGTCTTTTTGTCATTATTTCTCTCATTAATGTAAATTATCAAATGACAACCGAGCTAACTCTTTGTTCTTTCTCATGCTCGTTAAACAATGAGAATAAGTCACCGAGTTATAGTTTATCACTTTTTCGGGCTCGTTAAACTCCCATGAAAAATGAAACCCCTCGGAGTTTTCTTTAAGCTCTTTTCAGGCTCTCAAAATACGAAAAGATTGCCAAGCAAACTTGTCGCGTTCACGCTTGTTAAAGTATTTGAATAGTCGTCTTCCTGGTGATAGTTTACCCCTTTTTTGGACCAGGGGGCACTACTTATGAAAAAGGAATACTCCAGCCAATCATGACTGGAAGAGTCCTCTCTTGCGTTGTTTTACCTGTTTCCGGACGAAGAGGCTAACTTTACGAAAAAGGACCTTTGGAGTCTTCTTTAGTTCTTTTCAAACTCTCTAAACATGAAATGACGCCGAGTTTTCCTTCTATGGTCTCGTTAAAACTCAACATTCAAGGGCTCATCATGGGACGAACCCCTCCTTTCCCATGTTCAAAAAATATTTGGGATTGGTCTCATCTATGAGATGAGCTATATACCGAGCATCTGGTTACCCTCATCAAGCTCGTTAAAAACACATGAGGCACTCATCAGTCATGATGGGGAAAAAGGAAAGGTTTTTGTTACACCTTTAGTCATGGCAGTACTTAGTTGCTCTTGAACATGGCACTCATCTTTCATTTTTCATCCAGTACTTGTCCTCAAATCCTGTTAAATTCATGAGTTTTATTACTCCTTTGGGTCATCCAAAGAATGCTTCCACCATCAGTTGCATTAGTAGTTGGTGTCGTTCTTATCAGGTCAATACTGCCATATCATGCCATGCCCATGTTCAAGAGATGTATTCACCGTTCACCATTTGTAGTCAGTACACCTTCCATCTTGTCGGTCTACTCTGAGTCAGTCTTGCACACTACTGTACTATCTGATCTACTCGGTTATCGAGTTTCATGTCGATGACGGGGGGGTTCATCGTGGCCCTCCTTTGATGGGTTCATCCTTGTCGACTTCATATCATCATCCGAGGATTGAACTTAGAAACCAATCAAGTAGCTTGGGCCTACATGCCTCAATGGTAGGTTACCTCGCTTTTGACATGAGTTTACATCATTGACTCTTGATTGAAAGATCCTGTTAAGCGTTCGAATCCAACTCATTAATTCACGCTCAATGGTATGTACTGTGACACCTTGGGGATCATTGACATTAATGGTGATTTCCCTCGCTCTTGTTAACAGTATACATCAATGACCGGTAATCAAGTGGTTTCTACCATGTTCGATGTCAAGACATTTGTAATCACATGGATAGATTTGTATCATTGCAGGTTTGACTTGAAGACCCTAGGGAGTCATGTTTTACCGAGGTTGCGATGGAGATTGTTTTGAGTCATATTACATGGATCCACTTTTGTATTGGTCATGGCTGTGTTATCATCTCATCATGGATCTACACTTGTGTCTAGTAGCCATGATTGTGTTCAGTCGGTCATTACTACCATGGATCTGCAATGTACTGGTTGGCATCCATGTTGTGCGTCATATGAGACTGCGTTCTCTGAGTCAGTTGTACTGCAGCAGCATGTTCTCTCCGACAACTCCTTGCCATTCCTTCTATCAAAGCATTTTACCTGATTAGTTTTACTGGCTTCATTCTTTGGGGGGAATTCTGTTACACCCAAATTCTATACCCATGTAACCTCAGTGCCTAGATCCCTGAAGTTCCAAGATCAAGCTAGTCATTTAGAGCAAGTTGATGTCCTTTACCCACACTCCTAATGAGGCCGACACAGGTTGTCTTTGAGCAACATGCGTCGACGCAAGTTTCCCTCATGCAACATGTGCCGAATTTAGTTTAAAGGGATAAAGGTAGCTTTCGAGCAAATTCTAGAAGCTGGATGAGGTGGATCCCTACCCCTGACTCCTAGGTGAGCTGGCCTTCGGTTCCCTAAGCTTTGGAAAGGATCCCTTAACCCTCTCCCCATGATCCTCAACCTACTCTATCCACTTGGTCCTATAAATGCAAGAGCCCTCTCCATCCCAAGGGGAGGAAGTCTATGGTACTCTTATGCTGGTGAAATTAGATCATTAGTTCAGCACTCTAGTCTTGGAGGCACCTACTTCTCTCTAGGAGCTTTGGCTTGGCTTGTCGGAAGGAGATTGGGACATTGAGGCATTGGCTGTAATCATCTCTTCTATTGTACTTCCCACTTTTTATACAGTAATATAAATGCTTTACATAAATGTTATTGTGTTAATGATATTTATAGTTCACCTCCACAACTATTTACTTAGACTAGTTAATGCTTAGGCATGTTTTACTGCTTGTATTGTTCCTATGTGTCTTGACTGGTTTTGCAGCTGAGATCTGACGACCATGAAGCTCGGAACAACAATGAGGATAAAAATCTACGAATCTGAGGTAAGATTGCTTAATTACTCGATCTCTTACTAGATCAAGGAGAGTAGTTTCATATTCTGTCTCATTTGTTCTAGACTTGCATTAAGCTAGAGAGATCATGCCTTAAGTCTGCTTTTGGTAGATTGTCTGATAACAGCCCATCTTAAATTGCCTTTAGATTTTGCTTTATCTTAACCATCTGATCCTCCATATCCTTTAATAATTTTGGTCCAACAATGAATCTATTTTTTTGGTTATCCCAACTGATGCAAGTATTGCACTTCCTTCCATACATGGCCTCGTAAGGACTCATCTTCAAAGAGGAATGATATCCATTGTTATAAGAAAATTCCACCAAGTGTAAATAATATTCCCACTTAGATGGTTGATCCATCACATACATCCTCAACATATCTTCAATCACTTGGTTAACTCTTTTTGTCTGTCCATCTATCTGAGGGTGGTATGATGTACTCATGTTTAGACTTGTACCAAACCCCTCAAACAATCATTTCCAAAAGTTAGAAGTAAATTTAGAATCTTTGTCTGATACTATAGCCTTGGGAATTCCATGCAATATCGCTACTCTTCTCATGTAAATATCTGCAATGTTAGTTGCTTTATGAGTTGTCATTACTGGAATGAAGTGTGCTTCCTTAGTCAACTTATCTACCACAACAATGATGGCATCATTTTGAAATCTTTTCTTAGGCAACTTGGTGATGAAATCCATCGTCACTATATCCCATTTCCATTCTGGTATTGGCAAGGGCTACAACAATCCCACTGGATGCTAATGCTCAATTTTAACTTTCTGCCATTCCATGCACCTATCTATATATTCTGCAACATCATTATTCATCCCTGTCCAATAGTATTGTTTCCTTATTGTTTTTACTGTCTTCTGATAACCCCAATGTCTGGCATAAGGAACATCATGCATTTCCTTCATAACTATCTTCCTTATAGCTCCAGCATTGGGAACCTAAACCCTATCTCTATGCATGAGGATCCCATTTTCTTTCAACTTATACTTATCAAATTTATGTGTAACTTTATGTTGTTGCAATCCTTCTTTTACCTGTTGATAAAGTTCATCTGTAACACTGGATTCATTGATCTTATCCTTTAAATATGATGTACTATTGCTGATAGTTGCTACATGCATCACATGAATCTTCCTACTTCTTACTAAGTGCATCTACTACCTTATTTTCCTTACCTTTGATATGCTTGATGTCAAAGCCATATTCACATAATAACTCCATCCACCTCCTTTGTCTTGCATTCAAATTAGGTTGCTCAAACAAGTTCTTTAACCCATCATGATCAGTTCTTAACTCAAACTTCTTACCCAGATAATGTCTCCACATGTTCAAAGCATGGATGATAGCTGCAAGCTCTAATTCATGGGTGGCATAGTTCTTCTCATGTTCCTTTAACTTTCTATATTCATAATTGATCACATGTCCATCCTGCATCAATACTCCCCCAATGCCTTTCTTACATGCATCTGTGCACACAACAAAGTTTCCTTTAGGATTTGCAATCTTTAGAACAGGTGCACTAGTATTAAGCAGTTCCTTAAGTCTTTGAAAACCATCTTCACACTTAGGATTCCAATCAAACTTCACACCTTTCTTCTGTAAAGATGTGATAGGATGAGCTAACTTCGAGAATCCTTCAATGAACCTTCAGTAGTACCCATCTAATCCCATGAAAGATATTACTTCTGATACATTCTTAGTTGTTGGCCATTCCATAATGGTTCTTATCTTTTTAGGATCTACTGAAACACCTTCTTCAGATATGATATGTCCTAAGTAATGAATTCTTCCTTGATAAAAAGAACATTTGATTAGCTTGGCATACAACTAATGTTCTCTAAGCACTTGCATTACTAGTCTTAGATGTTCTTCATGCTCTTCTTTTGTCTTGGAATAGATAAGGATGTCATCTAAGAATACAATCACAAACTTATCCAAGTATTTTCTAAAAACCCCATTCATCAAGCTCATGAATACTGCAGGTGCATTTGTTAACCCAAAAGGTACCACAGTTAACTCATAACGTCCATACACTTGTTCTGAATGTTGTCTTACTGATATATTCATCCTTAATTCTAATCTGGTGGTATCCTGATCTCAAATATATATTCAATAACACTTTGCCTCCTCTCAACTAATCAAACAAGTCATCAATCCTTGGAAAGGGGTACTTATTTTTAATTGTTGCTTTGTTCAACTGTCTATATTCTATGCAAATTCTTAGAGTTCCATCCTTCTTCTTCACAAATAACAAAGGAGCTCCCCAAGGTGAAACACTGGGTCTTATGTAACCTTTCTTTAGTAGCTCCTCTAGTTTCATTTGTAATTCCTTTAACTCTGGAGTACTCATTATATAAGGTGCTTTAGATGAAGGTACTTTCCCTAGCACCAAGTTGATATAAAAATCAATGTCCCTCTTAGGAGACATTCCTGGCGGTTCTTGAAATATGTCTGCAAATCCTTGTAGTACTGGATATTCATGTAGTTCTGGATCTTTTCCTTCTTTTGGTTCTTCCACATGAATTGCATATAACTAGCATCCCTTTCTGAGACATTTCTTCAATTATAGAGCTTTGACCTGCCTTAGGGATATGGGTCTAGGTATACCTTTGATTATCACTCAGTTTCCTTCTTCATTCAAACAAGTATAAGTTTTATTATGACAATCCAATATGGCATGGTATGCATCCAACAAATCCATGCCAATTAATACATCATGTGACCCTAAGGATATGATGTTTAAGTCTGCAAAGGTTTTCAATCCATTCATTTCTAAGGGACACATTTTTACAAATTATGTGATTTTCCTCTTGGCCCCTGTGTCTAACTGTACTAGATTTGTTATTTCAAGTTTACTTTTCTTCAAATGGAATTTATCAACTAGATTAGGTGCAATGTAACTATTGCTAGCTCCAGAATTGATCAAAATAGTTATGGTTTTATTAGAAATATTACCTGTTACCTCAATCATTCGGGACTGGTGGTTAGCTTGCCTCCCATCGAGGGATGCATAGATCCTCTGCACACTTCCACCTACATCTCCAACAATTGAAGCCTCTTGAATGTTGTGAAGGTTATTTTTCTTACATGGGAACTGACTGGCAAAGTGATTTTCCTTGCATATCCAACATTCCACAGGTGGTATTTTCCGTGAAGACTCTTCCCTTGGTTGTCCTTGTTGATAAGAATTACCATTTCTGAATTTTGAAGGATGGAAACCTTTCTTTCTTTGCTCCTGTTTGTTCTTCTTCATATCCTTCCAATTATTTTGATATGGGACCTTGCTCTTATTCTGTTCATACAAGTTTTTTTACTTCCAGATGGAATCCTTAAGGTTCTTTGGTCTATCATACTAGATTTTGCCTCTATAAGATTCAGGAATACCACTTAGGAACCTTTGAATCTTTACCTTCTCATCTTTGATGAAGTCTGCATACTTCAAAAATTCCAGAAAATTCTTCTCATAGGCATCCATATTCATGCTCCCCAATTTGAGCTCAAATAACTCTTCCATCTTTTTGTCATAGTAATGCTCAGAGAGGTATTCCTTTTGGAAGTACTTTTTAAATTTCTTCCAAGATATTTTATCCTCATCGATGTCTTTTAGATTAACTAGTTGGTCCCACCAAATAGATGCCTTACCTTGCAGATGGTATATGTCTACTCTTACTTCCGTATTAAGTGTATACTGATGCAATGGAAAAACTTCCTTAGTCCTAACAACCATGCTTCCGCATCTTCTCCATGATTTACTTCTCCATCAAAAGTTGGGGGCTTGATTCTTCTCAAATCTCCTACTAGTTCATCCTGGGTAGACCTCCTCTTCTTATATCTCACCGGATATCTTTCAGAACTACTTTGTGTACTGCTTGATGCATACCCCTTCCTCCTCTCTGAGTAATGAGGTCTCCTTGAAGATGATCTAGATCTCACATGCCTTATTCTATGACTCTTTTTAGCATATCTTTGGATGGTCTTCAAGGATTTTAGATCATTCATAATCTGCTCCTAGATATGAATTATCCTTTCATTATCCTCCCTACACTTTCTTACTGAATCCTCCAAGCTTAATGGTTCACTACTCCTCTTATTCCTATTTGACCTTCTTCCCTTAACAAACTCCTCTTCAGGATTGTATGGCCTCTGAGCTTCCTCAAAATCCATCTCCAAACCCAGACTTCCTACTACTGAAATTGTACTTATTGAATCTCTAGTCTTCACAGGTTTGAGTAAGATCTCAGTTTAGTGGCCGCAATGCTTTCTCAATCATTCACTGGAAATTGCAATGTGTTCATTACCAACCACTTGTTAGAAAACTACATATTGGCATACGTTCATTATTATTCAAGCTACTTCTTCTTATAAACTAACAAGCTAAATTTTCTAGGTTACAATATGCCTAAGGGAACTAGAAATCCTTCAAGGATTTTCTCTTTACAGATTGGACATCAAGTCCATAGCCATCCCAAGCTAATATTTTAATTAACTAACTCATATGTGAAAATATATTAAGTTTCATGCATCCAAGTTATCTAACGCAAACTCATGTTTATAGAGTGACTTGTAACTTGCAGAAGGCCCAATAGCCGCAGTGTTGAACCTTCACTCAGATACCACTTGTAATGTCCCCGGCCCTTAAACAATGCTAAGGGTGCTGACATTAAGTTAAGTTAATCACAAACTGTTGAGACTAAATAATAGTATTCAACATTGCAAATAATCCAACTACACATTCTAAAGTCAAATTACTTGTTTAAAGTTGTGATATTTAATTAATTACTTAATTAAAATAATCATGAAACTTAATTAAGTTAATTGCGACACTTAACTAAATTAATTACCTAAGGTCATAATCTCAACAAAACATGATTAAGGCATAATATTCATCATCCTTAGTGAGAATAAGTTCCTAAACCCATTCATGCTTATAATTTACCGAAACCATTTAAGTAGTTGAGTATTGTTGTTATAAATTTTCCACAAACTAAGTTAATTTACAGTGTTGTTATGTGTGTGCTATTGGTGAGGCTTAATAGTAATAAAATAACACGTCAATACACATTTGTAGGCGATAACTTACAGCCACACCACATTCAAGCAAAACAAAAGGCATTGGCTGCAATCACAGCCCACAAAACCAGCTCTTGATGGTTGTCCCCTACAACCATTTTTCACTAATAAATTTCTGATTGTATGGCTGCCTCCCTCCAAGAATCAATCAATATTACTATCATATTACATTATTCAAATTCAGATCTCAAAATAGGAGCACATCCATGCACAAAATATTTCCAATCTAACAATTGGTGCGCTCATCCTGGCACCGACAAAACTATTGGACCAAAACAGACATATCTTGGTCATTCGGAAAGCTTTTTCGACGAAATGAAAGGAGATCCTTACTGTAAATGCTACTACGGACACAATGGAACATGTCTTATGACTCGTAAATGAGCATAAATAGGATAAACATAAACTATGGTTGCGCCCCTCTCAATACCATCGAGCCAAAATTACAATTTGTGATTAAGAGAAAGAAGAATAGGATTAAGAAGGTAAGGAGAGTAGAAACATATTATATAAAATTAATCCTTCCTGCATATAGATCCTGGAATACAATACATGAACATGTAGACAACCAATTTAGCCTCCATTTCACATATACCAAATAAAATAATGTAATAAAAAATGAAATATAAGAGATATACTTATCTCAAAATAAGGGCAATTGGCTGCAATAGGGAAACTTTCCTCCCAGTCGTAGACATAGTCATGCCTTTCTCGCTTGAACAGGTCACCCCCGAGCTGAGACCATGGATCCACGGGTAGAGGCACACGTATTCTAGTATTAACTCTCATAACTACCTCTTTCAAGAATCACAATGGTTCCCACTACTTCTTTCTTGTTCGTCTCCACTTCCTATGGAAAGTGACTCCTCTCACCACCCATTTCTTGGATTCTTGTGCAAGAAACTGGACTAGTAGAGTGATATAATGGAATCAAAGGGAAATGATTATACTACCTCTAAGTCTCAACACACTCTCAATACTAACAATATTCCCATCATGGTGATATAACACAAGAAAAGTGATCCAAGGCTCAAGATTAGCTTCAACAAGGAGAGAGTACATGTATAAATAGCTTAAGGAGGGAAATTCGAACCCAAGGTGGAAAACTAGAATGGTTTCAAGTGTGTTTGGGCTTCATCATGGAAACATAACTCAAATTAGTGGAGTGGTGGCCTATTTAGGAGATTCTCTTTCTCATATTAGCACCATGAGGAGGAGTTACCAAAAACCAAGGAGTGGAGCCATGAAGAACACAAGGAGGTGTACTAATGCATATGGGGGGTTACAAAACATGAAGTAGGGTGACTTTTGTGAGAAGTGGGGATCCAATAGGGTCATAAATATCATTTAAGCACAAAAATAGGGATGAGTGGAGGAGTGGGGCGCACTTATGTAGGTGGAGGCATAAATTGAGGAGGTGGAAGCTAAATTCTAGCTTACAGCTCCTAGAATCTAGGGAGAGGGATCATAAATGACAAAAACACATCAATAGGAGGGAATTTCTCCCAAGGAGGGTGCACTAGGAAAGAGGGGCCCACTAAAGTATGTATAAGGTGCAATAATAACTCTAGAGTTCATAAAAGTTGAAAATGGGTTCTGTTGTACAATGTTTGGGTGACCAACACAATTAAAGTCACCAAGGCACAAAATAAACTAGGATGGACAAGTACCATCCAACAACAAGCTATAAGGTGCTAGGGATGTCCCCATTCCCACTCACTCTATGAGATCCATGGTCTCCCGTACTCTTTTAGTTTCCTATGCTCAGCGAATTGTTTATTTAATTAAATAGAAACAATCATTCAAAGAGAACAATAATAACAATAATAACAACAACAACATTAAAAATTAATAATAATTCCAAATTCCATAATCACATCATCAAACAAATGAGCATAAGTCCATAGTCATATTAACAAATAGAACATAAGTATAGGGCTTAACAACCGGGGTATTACAATATTGATGGCATTTTTATATTTGAATTGCAAAATTTTGTATTATCAATACTTTTCTCATGTGTTCGCATATCATCTTGCATGTGGATCAAACATTTTTCATAAGAAACAAACTATAATAGAGCTTCGTGAAAAGGGTGCTTTGATGTTTCAATTTTGTAAAAAAAATCCCCATATTGATCCACCATTGGTTCGTCAAGGTCCTTTAGACATTTATCCAGTGAAGTGACAATTAAATTTGAACCTATATCTATTAAGGAATGGCTAAAATCGTTGAATCCCCCAGTCTCGTGTCCATATGTAAACATACTAGTCAAAGAAATGGAAATATCATGACATTACTAATAGCCTTTGACTTCTTACCCAACCTTGGTATATAAGTCTTAGACTTATCCATATTTTCATGCACAATGCTCAAGCAAGTCCTTGGACTCTCTTCTGAGCATAATCTCTTCGCAGAGTTCATCGGGTGACAAATTTTAATATAGTGATTATGGGTTGTTTGAATTGTTTGCAATTGTTCTACTTCGACTAGGTTAGTGGTATCCCTAAGCTTGTTCATGATTGAAATGCAATCATTGCACCTTGCAAAGAATTTGTCTTGTCTAATTGCAACATCTGTAAATTGATTTCTCATTACCCACCTACATGCAAAGAAAACAACACATACCCAAAAATTTAATGGGAAGAAAGCTCACTTATTAACTTTTTCATAAATTTGCAAGAACGAGTATTTAATTAAATGCAAATTTGACAATTTAAATGACACAAATATTGTTTTGAAAAAAATGCAGACATAAAGATGATGCAATTCCCTACAAGTTTCCTTTTTACTACACATCAAAATTCATAAGGCTTACATGAGTTTTGACGGTTTCAATTTAAAAAATATGTAAAATACCAAATTTTCATCACCACATTTCATTGAAAAGTGTTACCCATATTCATGGATTCACCATTGTACATGTTTTTATTTTTTTAATTAATTGAACAAGAACTTTATACTTGTAAAATGTAATGTCCCCATCCAAATAAATCACTAGAAGGGAAAATTTCACCAATCTACTAGTTCCCTAGGTTGGGGTGGAACCATCTCGATTTGGAATAAGAGAGATATAAAACCCCAAATGGACATTAGCATGACAAAATATATTAAAAGGGGATAAATAAATATTTATAATAGGAAAATAAGGTGGCACTTAGTTATGAGAGCACATTGGTGGTGTGGGACCCACACAAAGTAAGATTCTCCATGCCACATGGCATCCAAATCTCACCCATTTGAATCCAAGGCGGATTCTAATGTTCTTGGGGGATTTGGAAGGGAATTATACTTGGCATGATTTAATGAGGGTCGAAATTGAGTGGAAGAGTAACTCCGATGGAAGAGGAAGAGGCATCTTAGAGGTATTGAGACACTTGGGCTAGATTCCTTAGCTTCTATGACAATAATGATGAAGATACTATGACACTTATGACAAGGATCAAACCTGATTGCTGAAGTCTGACCTATATGACATGTCAGGGATAAAAATATCTTCCAAGAGAGTGCACAAGGGAGTTATGGCAGCCAATATGCTTCCCCATTCGAATTGATGGAAGAGGGAGACTAGGAATTGTTGGACAAGTGGCACTCATTGAAATCTCTCCCCAAATCGAGTTAGCATGAATATTTTGGAAGGAATTAGAACCATAGAGGACTTGGAAATATTATAAAATACATGAACAAAGAAGGATGTGGTATTTTTTATCATTTCTCATTTTGAAAATTGGAGAGCATAGCTTGTCCATGCAAGTTGAATGTTTATTCTACTTTCCTTAGTATCAATTTCGAGGGTGCAAGATTCTCATCCTAATTGGAAATTGGAGAGCCCATTGATACCTTTAATTTAGAGCTACACTGGAGTCATTTGTTTTAGGTTTAAGTTACATGGCTGCTCGTGATCTTATCTTATGCAACGTGTTCCCACAACTCTCATACATTTCTCTTCATATTCTTGCTATAGGAGGAAGGGCGCACATGGTGAGATGATGATATATTTGGGGGAGTACAAGGGGGGCCATTTATTTTTAAAATGATGTCTACACTCTATATTTGATGCTCAGATAAACCTCAGATCAAAACTCTAAGTGAAACTATGTAAAAATTCCAAACTATGTATGAATGGTGCCATTTTCCCCTATATCTTGTTGTAAGAGCTTGAAGTTGTTTGGTATCGAATTGTTTCAGTCAATATCTATGATTTTATTGCTGTATGGAGAGACATTAATGTACTGAATAAGTTTCATACTCATTATACAAGTAATTGGAACATTTCTCTCAAATTTGTTAGCAAGTTGTAGTGTTTTTCTATCATTTCCCCTTATGTGAAGACATGTCTACAAATATCTAATTTATGGGAGTTCCAGCAACCTTTAGGAACATATTAATGATGCATTTGGGTTCCCATTAAATTCATATAACTAATACATGTCTCTGTACTGAAATTTTGGAGGGTCTTACTGCATTTGGGAAGCCATTAGTGACCTCTACCCTTAGGGGTTTGAACCTCGAAATTACTAGTAAAATTCCCCAATTTATCCTGAAGTAAAATGAATGTTGCAGAAGTCTTTTGAGAGTGTCCAAGCACCCATTAGATTCAATGTTATGTCTTAATACCTTTCAAACACTTAATACCTAGTTCAAAATCCTTAGAATCCATTTGGAATCATTTGAGTCACCACTAGTCCAAGGGTCGAATTGGCCCAAAATTGCAATTTTTCCCAATTTTTCCAATTTCTTAAAAAGGGACACTACAAGTGGTATCAAATCATGATCCTTGAACCTTCTTTGGGTTACCATTTATGAGGTCTAGAATTCATCCCCCATCCTAGAAATTGAAACTGAAAGTAAATTTGGTGAAGAGGAAGAAGCAAGAGAAGAGGTGCACTCTGTTGAAACTATGACTAAGGATGAGAAAGCAACCTCAGATATGGAGGAGAAAGAGGAGTTTAGGAAATTCATGAAACCGTTTTTTGAAGACATGACAAGGTAGATCATGCAAGGGTTCGAATTGATGGCTAGTCAAATTGGAAGCAAATTGGCATTAGGATGCAGCAGTAGTTCTACTTTTGAGGAAAAGAAGGCATTTGGTGAACATATTTTCTCAAGGACAGGACCTCATAATCAATCCAATGAATTTCAGATCTCAACAAGAGATACCACACCTATTTGTATTGAGTCCAGAGTGGATCCTAACACCCAATATGGAATGCATGAAGTTCTAGCAGAATAGCAGCAGTTGAGTGAAGATTGCAGAAGGACCTTACCATTTGATCAATTCTTTACTATCTCAAACAAGCTCAAAATGAGAGGATGGTAGCAGAACTCCCTTTCAAAATAAAGAATTGAATTATTTTATAGGTAAAATGCCCCCTTCCTACCTTTGACGGCTCATTTCAAAGTTCTGCAAATACTTGGATACAAAAGTTAGATGTATATTTTCAGTTGAATCCAATGGTTGAAGAGGATGCTCTAAAAATGGCTATTTTGCATCTTGAAGGAGAAGACAATGATTGGTGGTTCCATGGTATTAAAACCTTGGGACATGATCAGGTCACAACATATGAAAAATTTGTTAATAGGTTATTGGAAATATTTGAGCAAAAAGACCCTGAAATGCCTTTCAAGGAACTAGCACAGTTGAAGCAAATTGGAACCCTCGATGAGTACATGTTGGAATTTCAAAAACTATTAGTTAAGGTGGATGATAAATCTATGGTTCGATTATTATTGCTCTTTAATGAAGGTTTGGCTGAACCTTTGAAGGGTTTAGTTAAATCCCACAAACCTACTTCATTTAAAGATGCCATGAACTTGGAAAGAGATCTGAAAAATGTGCTATCGAAAACAAGGTATCCCCCCAAGCCCAACTTTCCTTCCAAGTTCAGAGTTGACAAGAAGCCATGGAAAAAAGATGCATTTGCAAAGGATAAGAAAAGGGACCAAAGAAGGAATAACTCAGAATAAAGAGACTATGTTACACATGCTTCCAACCATGGGTACCAGGGCATAAATGTGCTAAGGGGAAAGCATAATGCATTGAAGTATTTTCTGATGATGATGAAGGTGAAGGGGACATGGAGGAAGAAGAACATATTTCAGCCCAAGAAGAGGGATATGACACAGCAAAAGAAGATCATCAATCACCTAAAAAAGGGAGAATGGCAGTGCTTTCATGAGTGCCTCATTTTCAGACCATTCGATGCAAGGGAGTGGTAAAAGGGAAAAGAGTTTCGATATTGGTAGATGGAGGAGCAGCTCATAACTTCATTGATGTAGCCATGGTGGAGAGGAGAAAGTTACCTACTGAACCATTTTATGGGTTCATAGTCATCATTCCAAGTCACGATACTATGGAGTGCAAAACATGGATTCCAAAGCTACAAATCGCCATAGGTAATTACACATTTTCTGATAGCTTTTATGTGGTGGATGTTGCTGATACAAATGTGGTCTTGGGAGTGCAATGGTTTTACTCTATAGGGGAACATACAGTGAACTACCAAATACCTAAAATGAAATTCAAAGATTCAGAAGGAAAACAAAGGGTAGTAAGAGGAATGCACACCTATCTGAATCAAGTGGTGTCTTCCCACAGTATGAGGTCCATATTGAGGCATGGGGATATTGAATGGGTTGTTGAATGTTTAATCACTTCCCCCAAGCCAAACATAAATATTGCAGAACACCCAAGGGAGATAAAGCAACTACTACACAAATATGAAAGGGTTTTTGGATACCTTCCTCCTGGAAGGCCACCTGACAGGGGAGTTGAGCACACCATTGTTTTGGAGGTGGGTACTTCACCTAAACAAATACCACCATATAGACACCCAAAAAGGTTCATAGATGAGATTGAGAAGGCTATTCAAGATCTCTTGGAATTGGGACTCATTAGACCAAGCTCAAGTCCCTATACTTCTTCAGTTGTTTTGGTGAAGAAAAAAGATGGAACCTTAAGGATGTGCATTGATTTTAGAGATCTAAACAAGAAGAAAATAAAGAATAGATATCCCATCCCAAGAATAGATGAGCTCATGGATGAGATATTTGGAGCAAATTTCTTCTCCAAAATTGATCTTAGATATGGTTACCATCAGATTCGAATGAAGGAGGAGGATGTGCAGAAAACAGCTTTCAGATGTCACTATGGGCATTTCAAATTTATTGTCATTGCTTTTGGGTTGACCAATGCTCCAGCCACCTTCCAATCATGCATGAACAAAATATTTTTCAAGCATCTCTGTAAGTTTGTTTTGGTTTTCTTGGATGATATTTTGATTTACAGTAATACATGGGAGGAACATTTGCACCATTTAGAAGTTGTATTGAAAATATTGTATGAACAATCTTTGTTTGCTAAGTTGTCCAAGTGTGAATTTGGGTTGAAAGAAGTTTTATATCTTGGACACATCATTGGGAAAGATGGATTAAAGGTTCACTTGGAGAAAATAAAGGATATTCTTGATTGGCCATCACCTAAGAACATCACTAAATTGAGAGGCTTCATTGGAATATGCACTTACTATATGAAGTTTGCGAAGGGGTTTTCCAAATTAACTGCTCCCCTTACTGATTTGACCAATAAGGATGCTTTCAAATGGTATGAAGAGTCTGAAAAGTATTTCCAAAGAATGAAAGACGTAATGAGTAGTTTTCCAGTACTTGCATTACCATATTTTTCTAAGCCATTTGTTTTGGAATGTGATGCATCGGGAGAAGTAATAGGGGCTGGTCCTAAAGCAAAATCAACACCCCATATATTTGGAGAGGAGAAAATTGCAGCCACATGAGAAGCTCTACTCCATATATGACAAATAAATGTTAGCCATCATGCATGCCTTGGACAATTTTAGACAATATCTGGTGGGGAACAAATTTGTGGTCAAAATTGACCATAACAGTTTAAAGCATTTCCTCACACAAAAAGATCTCAATGAAAGGAAACAAAAATGGGTAAGGTCCAAGATTTTGATTTTGACATTGAATATGTAAAAGGGGAGGATAATATTGTAGAAGATGCATTGTCTAGGAGACCTTCATTTTCCCTTATGGACATTTCGAAAGATCGGAAAGATATGCTAATAGTAGAGTATGCCAAAGATAGTTTTTCTCGTGATGTGTTAGATGGGGTCAAAGGAGATGATAGATACAAGATATTGAATGGCCTAATATACTATAAGGACTGAATATACTTGGTTCATGGTTCAAACCTTAAGCACAAGATCTTGAAGGAAGCTCATGATTCTCCTTTAGCATGCCATCCTGGTTTCTTTAAAACATATAGGCAATTAAGACAAAGGTTCTCTTGGAAAGGGATGAAGGAAGATGTTCTAAATTATGTGAATGAATGAAAGATATGTCATCAAAACAAAGTTGAGCATACCCATCATGCTGGCCTATTGCAACCATTGCCCATTACAAAACAAAAATGGGAAAGCATCTCAATGGATTTCATCATAGGTTTTCCCAAGGACTTGGGTAAGGATTGTATTTATGTTGTGGTAGATAGAATCACCAAATTTGCTCATTTATTAGTTGTTACATCATCTTTTACTGTTGCACAAGTGGCTGATCTATTCTTTAGAGAAATTTTCAAATTGCATGGACTTCCCAAAAACTTTGTGAGTGACAGGGATAACAGATTTATGAGTTCTTTTTGGCAAGAACTCTTCAAGATGGTGAGCACTCAATTGAATCCTAGCACAAGTTATCATCATCAAATTGATTGCCAAACAGAAAGGGTGAACCAATGGTTGGAGGGGGTACTTAAGGAACTATGTTGGTGAGCAGCAAAAAGCATGGGTGAAATGGCTACACTTGGGTGAGTTTTGTTACAATACTACTTTTCATATGTCCATTGGCATGTCTCCTTTCAAAAAACTTTATGTTTATGAAGAACTCACCTTTGTTGATCACATCTCTGTTGATATTAGAGCCCCAAAAGCTAAGGATTGGGTTGAGGAAAGTCAAGAGATTTTGAAGCTTCTAAAAGACAATTTGCAGGTTGCCCAAAATCAACAAAAATAGTATGTGGATCAACATAGGGAGGAAAAAACTTTTCAAGTGAATGATTTGGTTTATTTGAGGTTGCATCCATATAAGAAAATCTCCTTAAAATGGAAAGGATCAGAAAATATTAAACCAAAGTATTATGGTCCATACAAGATAGTTCGAAAAATTGGGGAGGTAGCTTATGAGTTAGAACTTCTGGAAGGTAGCAAAATCCACAATGTATTTCATGTCTCATACTTTAATAAGTTTATTGGTCAGGAATTTTCTATTTCACAAACACTCCCTCCATTATATGATGAAGGACAACTCATACTTATTCTAGAAAAAAATTTGAAGAGAAGAGAAAGGAAATTGAGGAGCAGAACCATAAGAGAATATTTGGTACAATGGAACGATTTTCCAAGTGAGGATGCCACATGGGAAGAGGAACAAATTTTGCAGCATCCCAATTTAGAATTTATTGAGGGCAAGCAATCTTGGGTGGGGAGGACTGTAATGTCCCCATCCAAATAAATCATTAGAAGGGAAAATTCCACCAATCTACTAGTTCCCTAGGTTGGGGTGGAACCATCTAGATTTGGAACAAGGGAGCTATAAAACCCCAAATGGACATTAGCATGACAAAATATATTAAAAGGGACTAAATAAATATTTATAATAGGAAAATAAGGTGGCACTTAGTTACGAGAGCACATTGGTGGTGTGGGACCCACACAAAGCAAGATTCTCCATGCCACATGGCATCCAAATCTCACCCATTCGAATCCAAGGTGGAGTCTAATATTCTTGGGGGAGTTGGAAGGGAATTATACTTGGCATGATTCAATGAGGGTCAAAATTG
This sequence comes from Larix kaempferi, assembly GCA_027924585.1. NCBI lineage: Eukaryota > Viridiplantae > Streptophyta > Pinopsida > Pinales > Pinaceae > Larix > Larix kaempferi. Next base: position 1,574,194 of record BSBM01000937.1, read on the forward strand.
AGTGGAAGCGTAACTCCCATGGAAGAAGAAGAGGCATCTTAGAGGAATTGAGACACTTGGGCTAGATTCCCTAGCTTCTATGACAACAATGATGAAGATGCTATGACACTTATGACAAGGATCAGACCTGATTGTTGACATATGACCTATATGACATGTCAGGGATAAAAATAGCCTCTAAGAGGGTGCATAAGGGATTATGGCAGCCAAGATGCTTCCCCATTAGAATTGATAGAAGAGGGAGACTATGAATTGTTGGACAAGTGCCACTCATTGGAATCTCTCCCCAACTCGAGTTGAAATGAAACTTTTGGAAGGAATTCAAACCATAGAGGACTTGGAAAGATTATAAAGGACATGAACAAAGAAGGAGATGGTATTTTTGATCATTTCTCATTTTGCAAATTAGAGAGCATAGCTTGTCCATGCAAGTTGAATGTTTACTCTACTTGCCTTAGTACCAATTTAGAGGGTGCAAGATTCTCATCCTAATTGGAAATTGGAGAGGCCATTCAGACCTTTCATTTGGAGCTACAATGGACTCATTTGTTGCAGGTTGAAGCTACAGGGATGCTTGTGATCTTTTCTTGTTCAACTTGTTCCCACAACTCTCACACATTTCTCTTCATATTCTTGCTCTTGGAGGAAGGGCGCACATGGTGAGATGTTGATCTCTTTGGGGGAGTCCAAGGGGCCCCATTTATTTGTAAAATGATGTCTGCACTTGTATGTTATGCTCAGATAAACCTCAGATTGAAACTCCAAGTGAAACTATGTAAAAATTCCAAACTATGTATGAATGGTGTCATTTTCCCCTATATCTGGTTGTAAGAGCTTGAAGTTGTTTGTTATCGAAGTGTTTCAGTCAATCTCTGTGATTTTATTGTTGTATGGAGAGCCATTAATGTAATGAAGAATTTTTATACTTATTATACAAGTCATTGGAACATCTCTCAAATTTCGTAGCAAGTTGTAGTCTTTTTCTATCATTTCCCCCTATGTGAAGACATGTCTACAGATCTCTGATTTATGGGAGTTGAAGCAACCTTTAGGAACTAATTAATGATGCATTTGGGTGCGCATTGAAGTCATCTAACTAATCCATGTCTCTGTACTGAAATTTGGGAGGTTTGTACTTCATTTGGGAAGCCATTAGTGACCTCTACCCTTGGGGGTTTGAACCTCGAAATTACTAGTAAAATTCCCCAATTTCTCCTAAAGTTAAATGAATGTTGAAGAAGTCTTTTGAGAGTGCCCAAGCACCCATCGGCTTCATTTTTATGTATCAATACCTTTCAAACACCTTCGGACCCAATTCGAAAGCCTTAGGAGTCATTTGGAAGCATTTGAGTCACCACTAGTCCAAGGGTCGAATTGGCCAAAAATTGCAATTTTTCCCAATTTTTCCAATTTCTTAAAAAGGGACACTACATAAAAGACTTAATAATTAAGGTAATTTCTAAATCACCTTTTATCAGTTTGTTGACTAGCTAAATGAACCTTTTTCAAATCCACCTCTTCATTTTATTCACTAATTAGATACACCTTCTCTAAATCCACCTCCCTAATTCCCATACAAGGATTGATGGAGCATATTACTTTAGAAATAATATGAAAAAAAATTGGACTTAGATATCAAACTTAAAGGTATCTGTTTTTCCAAATTTATCTTGGCTTAGATGCCAAGCTTAGAATATTCATTATATCAAACTTGAATGATTAAGAAGCTTAAAGTATTCATTATATCAAACTTGAATGATTAAGATGCCAAAGCTATACTTTTTTACTAGATACCATGAAAGATTAAAGAGTGTTTATTATACCAAATTTGCTTTGTCATATATATCAAAAATAGACTTTCTCTACTTTAAAGAGTGTTTATTATACTAAATTTGCTTTGTCATATATATCAAAAATAGACTTTCTCTACCTTAAATTCAAGGACTATGAAAAGATTATGAACCAAAGTTAAGTGATTTTACTTTCTTAACTAAAATTCCAGCCAAACTTTCTAAACTTAGACCTGCTTAAATCAAATGTATTTACTCTTCCAAACACATCATGACTTGGAAATTTTCCATCCCCGTAGTGTTATTCCCTTCAGCAAAAGCCTTTAAAAGAAAAGTGGTCCTGTTATTCCCTTCAGCGAAAGCCTTTAAAAGAAAAGTGGTCTTGAAGGAAACATACAACCAATTTGACTAGTGACTTATCACCTACAACAACCATCTAAACAAATAAAGACTATTCAAATCGATAGAAACACATACATTTCAATGTGGAATGTTCATTGCTTAAATTCACATCATTATCAAGAAATACCTTTTTGCTTGTGTCCTTTGGTTGGAACTTTTTAAAGGTAATAGTATTTATTATTTGTTATTCCAGATAGATGAAAACAATTTGCTTTAAAATTTGTTATTTTTTTATTTATTTAAATTTCATTAAATTTGTTTTAAGTGTTTTATTAGACTAACCATAAGTGAATCTAATAATTTTGAATATATATTTATTTTTATAAAATCATAAATTTAAATTCACCTTGTAATAAATTAATATTATGTATAGTTTGAGTAAATTGTACAATGTTAATGTATTGTAATCAGTAATAAATTATTATTATGTATAGTATAAATAAATTTAATAGTTAATAAATTATACAATACAATGTGTTGTAGTTAGGTGTTAAATTTTAAATTAGATTAATACTTAATTAAAACTTTTCATTTAAAATTATAATTTAGACATTTCAAAATTACAATCATAACATAATTTATGACTTAAAATCTATTCAAATTATCAAAATTATAATTTAAATAACAGATTGTGCAAATTGCATAAATTTGTTATGACTTATAAATCTACTTAAATTATCAAAATTATAATTTTTGTATAAATTTGGAGTTTTGGTAGTTAAATAGTCTGAATTTGGGTATTTTTTTCACATGGTAAAAATAGTTATACTTTAATATTAAGTATATGATAGAGAATACAAAGACGACCTCCATAGTCAAGTAGAAATACAGTCACAAAGCCTACTATCCGCAGAATAATACAATAGTCCCCCACATAATACAATAGCCCCCCCACAGCTAAGAAGAAATCCCCTAAATACATATGAGATGAATATATGGCTGCCCCCAGCCAGACAGAAAACGAGAAAGAGAAAAACAATTCTGCACGACAGATGGATCTCATACTGATGTCTCAACAAAAAGGGAAAAAAAAAACCAAGTATCAAATCAAGGACCAAACAGGTCAAACCAGCCGGAGTCCCGAAGAAGATCCTCTACCCAAAACTCAAAAAATAGTGTACTTTCCTCACCTGAAAGGGCCCTTTTCCAGAAAGCATCCGCCTGAATATTCTCATCACAAGGGATATGTATAAATTGTATACCATTAAGATCAAATAGTAATAATCTAATCATATCCAGCCATGAGGAAAGACTGATAACATTTAATGACCCAATCCAATTGATCCAATTTACAACAACGTGAGAGTCCCGTGCTATCTGAATGAGATTTAGCTTCCTGATTTTTGCAAAATATAAAATACTCCATATAACAGAGACCTCACTTTTAGTATTTATCGTGGACCAACCTACATCCAAATATTAAAAAAACAACTCCTATTCAAAACAATATAAGCACCTACCCCACAAGCCCATGCCAAATCCTCAGATGCCCATCAAATTTGCCATAAGACCCAGAAAAAATAAAAGGCACATGAGTACTTACATAGTCTGAATGTCGTCTCAATGTGGGGACGCACGACAGCTTTGAAAATACGTACATTTTAAATGGATTGATCATAACATTGTGTTGACTTCGACACCATTTACCTTTTTTCCTTTTATGCAACTTGTTTCATTCGACACCATTTGCCTTTTTTCCTTTTACGCGACTTGTTTCATAAAGCCGCAGAAATTTTGCGCCTGCATGTCACCATTGCTGAAACTTTACTGACAACCTCGCACTGTTTATAAAATGAGAACTAATAATTTTAATTGAGAATTATTTACGGTACATGAATGTAAATTTCTGGTTCTTTATTTTCATATTTATATAAAATTCAAGATATTTTTACAATCTCCTTAATTCTCAACTATAAAATAATTCCTACCATAAACATTTATTACTTTAAACTTTTTCATTCATTATTTTTTTTTATCAACATACATTGGTATACATTGGTATTTTAGAGATCTGTAATTCCTGTGTTCATTGTAAATTTGTTATGTGTTTCTTTTGTCTTTTTTATAATAGTACCAGCATAGATCCATCTTAAAGGGGATCTACCAAGCCCAGAGAGGGATCAAATCTCTTTTTATATATATGTGGCTGTCGAGAGAATCAAATTTCCTTTTATATGCGCCTAGAAGAATCAAATCTCTTTTTATATATATGTAGCTGTCCAGAAAGATCAAATTTCTTTTTATATATATGTGGCTATAAATGAGAACTAATCATTTTTAACATAAATCTATGCTGATTTTATCAATGTTCCACACACAAACAATTAGTAAAGAAATCCACCGTTCAATGAATTTGAAATCAAAAAACCATATTTCACTACTGTATATCTACGAATATTGTTTATATATACATATATGGCACAGTCGCTGCTTCGAACAGTAGCAGGAGCACAAACACAGTGTAAACGTGAAAGAAAACAAAGCGTACAATATAAACTTGAAAGCCCATAGGCTTACAAGGCATCACAAACTGCAGGCGCAAAGGACAGCATGTTCCTTGCGTTGTCATAAAGTATATGGTAATTCTGCTGTTGAAAATTACCAAATATGGACATGCCAAGACTAGGTAACATCGCAAGGCAGATTATGCCACTGCTGTCAACGAATATGTAATTCTCTTTGGCCAAATAGTAATTTGCTCCCTTGAAGTGGAAAGTTATAGTGGGAAACTTTGGAGTTGAATGGGCAGATTTGTGTTCATAACAGAGGTCCAGTCCGATGCTAGACCCATCGGCCTTCGGGAGATTAATCAGTGAGCTTAAGGCTTCCTTCACAAGATCATAACCAGACTGTTCCAGATATGTGACAGTCGTTCCAGAATCTATGATAAGTCCGCCATTGCCGTCGGATGTAAGATCAAAAGTATTAGCAGGGATTTTCAATAATTTACTACCAACGCTGATTCCCTCCAACGAAAGATAATAGAAAGTTGGCTGCGAGCTGCTTTGGATAATAGGAGTCGAACTGATAGTCTTGGCATTCAAGCTAGCAGTCTGGCCTACAAACAAAGGGCTCGATTTTGAAGGAGAATCAGTAACAGACATTAGACAGTAAGAAAACTTACTACCCACCACTGGGCCAAGCTGTGAGATGAAGGATAAAGGGCCTCGCCCGAATCCTACTAAGCCACCTCCTTGGCTGAAGCCACTTCCTCCATTCTGCTGGCCGCAACCAAAAGCAATACGGGGCGCTGAGTGAGAAGAAAGAGTAACTGTCTCGTATGAAAGGACCCCCTTCGTGGAGGAATAGTCACCATAAACATACAAGTATTCACACTTTGCACGAGTGCATGAAAAGGACGGAAGAGCACGGCAAAGAGAGCTTTTGCAGGGGACCCTACTGTAAGTGGAAGAAAGGGATGGATCATAGATTGGAGTTGGTTGTTTATAGCAATCAATACAGGGCTTGCACTGCGTCCATGTTAGGTCACTGCCAGTGTCCAGAATTGCAGAAAAGGATAAAGGTGGCGTACCAACCGCCATCTTCATGAGAAATTCTCCACTTCCTGCACTTACTGGAGTAACCATTTTACTCCCAGCTTCATCAACCAATTTATCAGTATTTACAACAGACATCTGCAGCTTTTCAAGTCTTTCTTGACTGCGTTGGACTGCTCGTTTCAAACGCTCAGTGGATGTAATATTGCCTGGAGACAATGGAGAGAGCAGTGAATCTCTATGAACGAGACTTATTCTCAGTCCAATAAGGGGTTTATGAAATCCCAGTTCATGCCTGCATTGCATCAAACGAAATATAGAAAGTAATAACAAAGGAATAAGCAAGGCTTTGCAGGCAGCAGGAGATGTAGCCGATAGTCCAGCCATACTTAGTTTACAGCTCCAGAGAGAGAGATTTCCCAAGGCAAAGAATGGAGGGGAGGAAATCCTAAAAAGAGATGAATGTGGTATTCCGGGGCAGGGAATGCATTGTACTTATTAGAAGCAGAAAGTCCGTTTACTTATAGTTTCCTCCGCCGTGTAACTGCAATAAACTGATGCTACCTATAGTCTGCGTCACATAATAACTTCTGTACGATGTCCATGTGGAAAGGAGTGCATGAACACCACACACCTAATATTCTTACATTGTGTGGGGTCAATTTAGATTGTGTTTAGTGAATCATTTTCCACTCATTTTAGGTGTAATAAATCATTTTTTTTAATATTGGATTTTTATTAATAGTAAAAAAGTGGCTTTTATAAATTATATTCTAACTTCTATCAATCACTTTCAATTAGTTTTGAGTAATAAGGATTTTCATTAGTGTGTGGAGAGTCTGTAATGAGTTTATATTTGTGATGATGATGATAGTTAATGTTTATTTAAATCAATTTTATTTGAAATTATGATGATATCTAAATTAATTTTATTTCAAATTATGATGATAATATTGCAATTTTCTTTTATCTTCTAAATTTACATGATACTAGATCTTCTTTTTGAACTTCAAAGTAATAATATTTTTAATATCATTTATATTTTACAAAGTGACATTTTCTTCAATCCCCCGCATCTTTAACTAAGATATGGCATCTTTATGTCAATCTCGCAAATTTATCTGGTCTCTCAAGTTATTTAATTTTTTCTTCAAAATTAGGTTCCTAGTCATAGTTATGCTTCAATCAGGAGAATAGGATATGGTGTATTGCTTTTAATTTTAAGATTGTAAGTTACAAAACGCTTTTGGATTTGCTCAATCCTTCTCCAAAATTCTCTAGAAAGGTTGGAGACCCAAACTTCCCAAACTTCACATCCATACAGGAGCACAAGAGTGAAGAGAGTTTAAAAGAGGAATTTCTTTTTATACCACATCACAAGATTTGCCGAGTTAGAATTGTTTTCAAGGCCAAAATAAGCTTGTCACCCTCCATGGATCTTTTTCTCAATGTTGTAGTTCCAAAAATGAGCATAAGTGGCCTTATTAGATTTTATCAACATAACTTTGGTTTTGTCGGTGTCATGCACATAAAGAAGGAGGATGATGACAATTCTTGCTAACGTGTGCTATTGTAGCCTGACTTCTATTAAACAACCTTCTAACTTATCTATGTATATATCAATGTGTGGAGAATTTATTTTGGGTTACATTTTAGTATGAAAGGGAAGTGTAATTATGTGCTTTTTTCCAAGGAAAACGCAATTATGTGCTACAAGTGTCATTTAATAAAATAATAAAAAATTTACAATGTTGGTCCTAACTTAAAGTTCAAAATCTAATATGAGAGAGAAAAGTGTAATTTTATGCTCAAAGTATACAAAATTAATTCTATAGAAGTGTTATTGTAGAAATTTAAGATAAATTTATAGTGAAGTTGGTCTTAGGGGATGTTAATCATCATTATTCTATATATAGTAATTCATTTTTTTATAATATTAAAATTTTTAAATAATTAAAAATGTTTATTTTATTTTTTTTAAATTAAAACGTTTTATAAAAATAGGTAAATGATTTTCCTTCGTTTTAAATGGTGCCGTTTTAAATAGCAAGGAATTCTATTCCCATGGTTTTTTTTTATTTGAAATTTATTATTTAATATTTTGTTTTATTTGAAATGGTTTTAGAGTAGGCTTTTAAATTAAATTATCTAATAAATTTTAGTTTATATTTTTATTAATACTGAATTTTGATTTATTGGAAATGGTTGGAAGGTGGGTTTTTAAATTATTTTATTAAAAATTTTGAAATTCTAAAAAATTGTATTATTGTGTGGAGTGTTTATATTGTAATTCATTTTTTCATCAATTTATGATTTTTTTTTATAATATTTGGAAAATAATTTTTATATTATAATTTATGCGAATGCTTTTGATTTGCGAGGATTACCTAGGGAATTGAATTGGGGTTGGGGAATTGAACTCAGCTCATTTTGCTAAGGAGACCCGCACCTTTGACCACTATAAAAACTTCTTACTTCTTGCTCTTCACAAATGGATTCAGTAATTTACTTTTTCATATTACTTGGAAAGTGATTTTTTTATTATAAATTAAACCACTTTATAAATTATATAAATCATTTTTTCCACTAAATTTACACTAAGTTTAGATGTCAATGAATTGTATTATTGTAGATATTCTAATACTTTATTTTTTTATAACTATTAAATTTTTGTTTTCATCAATAATTGAAAAGTGCTTTTTCTTTTTACTGTAAATTAAGTCATTATAAACTCTATATATGGTTTTCTATTAATTTAGGGGAAAGGAATTGTATCTTTGTGTAGACAATTATATTATGTTTTGTATGGTAAATTATTGTTTCAATAATGTTAAATTTTGTTTTATTGTGTGAAGAATTGGGATGTGTTAATTTATAGTTTAATGTAAAAAAGATGTTTCCAAATAATAACAAAAAATAAATATAAAGTTATTTCACATTAAACTAATTATTTTTAAAAATTATCTGAATTAAATTACATTTATATTGATTTGTAAAGGTTGAAAAGTGGCCTATAAAAACACTTACCATAACTCAAATGTGAAACTGGAATAAAGACAGTGAAGAAAGTCAATTGAAATCACATATTTCTTTATATTCTATAAAGATAATCTTCACTAACTAAAAGTAATTTTAAATCTTATTCCAAACTAATTATTTTTATATATTATATATTTATACATAATAATAATAAAATTCAATATTATTGAATTTTATTTCTAAATAATAATTAAAAACTAATATATTTTTAAAAATATAAATTATTACGATTTTATAACAACCTGAAAAATATTATAAACATAATGGTTTGTCTTTTTGTCTATTTTGCTTTGCAATTTATCTTATTTTTTCAACAATAATAATAATAAAAACCTTATTTTGTTTTGCAATTTATCTTCACTTTTTCAACAATAATAATAATACAAACCATAATAATAATAAAAACCCTATTTTGTTTTGCAATTTATCTTCACTTTTTCAACAATAATAATAATACAAACCATCAGTGCTCTAAGCTAACATCTAACAACAATCATTTTCTAAAGCTTATTCCAAAAATAAACTTCCTTGAATACCTATTATTGCTATGTCAATAGGGGAAAAAGTTACATGAAGAGACACATTGAAGCTAACAGTTTCCTACCGTCTTGTTGTCCAGGCAATGCTTTCCCCTCACAACAATTTGAAAAGACAAGCACATGCTGCTATTGTATTTCAACAAACTGATATTTCTATTTCAACCACTTGATAGCAAATCAGAGAAAAGGTATGGCTTAAGATACGCTATTTTGAGCAGAGGAGTTAGATTCACTCAAAATTTAGGGTTGTTATGTTTGGCCAGCGACACATGGGTTCCATTCAGAGAGTATCCAACCGACATATGCCCCCATTTGTATTTTGACAACTGAGAATTAATTGAGATAGTGAGAGATTCTGTTTGTGGGGGGAATGTATTGGAATCTTGCGGAGGCTAATTACAAATCGATCTGTATTCTGTTTTTTTTTCCGGACGCAACTCCAATAATTCAGACTATGGTTTCCGTAAAACATTTGATTCTTTTAATTTCCACACTGCAATTATTGATTCTGCCAAAATGTATCTGTATCGACTTACAATTATGTCCACAAGATTCCATTCATCAAATCCTGAAAATGACGGATTACACATCATGTGCACTACACGAAGCATCTGAAGCTGAGGCGGAGGTCCGGAACTATTTGAAAACCACTTTCTCGCTGTTATATTTGACATTTGGGATTCTCGCTATTAAATTTGATAGGCTAGCACGCATGCCAAAAACTCAAAGGATCTTTTAACATACTCCAAAGTTGTCCAAACATTTTATTATTAGATACCTTATCTCGTGAATTATTAGATACCTTCTTTTACGTAGTAAATTAAATAACTTTCAAGATAGTTAAATTTAAAGTAGAGTTTATATTATTTAAAAAGTTGAATATATCGGTGGAGACGAAGAATTTTTTCGTTTTTATAAATAAATCTAAAATATATATTATATTATTAAAATAGATTAAGTTATACTTCATGTTCACATAAAGATTTCAAACAATCAAAACAATTTTATCCATAAAATTTTAATAGCATATCATAATGTTATCTTATACAAACACTTTCTCATTACATCATAGAAAACAGTGGTGTAGGTCAATTTTTAATAGATCATAATTTTATCTTATGCAAACACTTTCTCATTATATGATAGAAAAAGTGGTACAAGTGAATTTTTAATAAATTTGGTTTTGTCATCATACTTTGGCTTACATATTCCTTAACTTTTACATTTAATATTTGTTTTTAAGATTTTGATTTTATTGTTAGATACAATGGATTTTTTCATAAATAAAAACATCTCACTTTATTTTTACATTTCGTTTTTGTTTTCAATTTTACTTTACGGTTACTTAAATGTTAATCATTGCGATTTTAAATATACATCATTCATTTTATAATTCTTAACTAACTAAAATATGCATCATATCAAAGATTTCTAATTTCTAATAAAGTGGCTCTGAATCCTATTTGAATGATTCAATATTGTTCAACTTCTTCATTGAAGAGATATTTTAAATTAGTGTGCTGGGTTTTCAAACATATCTATTCATGATAACAAAGTATTTATAATGTTAGTGTTGAATTTTCACATGATATTTTGACTATTAAAGGTTCATGTGATTATCGTTGATAGGTATTGAGTGGGGGACATGGTTGGAGATATGAATGGATTGGTGATTATGATTAATTGGAAATGGAGAGGGGATAGGGATGGAGATATGAATGGATTGGTGATTTGATTAATAGGAATTGGAGAAAAGATATGGGAAAGAAAGATATTTTTATATTTTATAACATATTTATAATTATATAAAAATTTATGGTTTCATATGATTATGGTTAATAGGAATTGGAGTGGAGTGGTGACATTGTTGGAGATATGAATGAATGGGGAGTAAGATTCTATAAGCATCAAGATATCACAACTTTATATGTTTTTTTTAATCAATTTTCTTTGTCAATTATATGCATCATAGTTTTGTATGATTTAATAAGTTGATATGGATGATCCATGTGGTGATAACTTATAGATTAAAAAACAATGTGTTTTTTTGAAATTTTGATGGAGTAAATTGATTGAAAACGATATTATATAGGAATTATAATAGAAGTATTTTTTACAAGTTAAATTAAAGTTGAACACTAATCGAAAGAGTGATTAGGATATAAATGTAAGGAAAAAATTACTAGTATTTGTTTAATATAATTACTTTTTGATGAGGTTGGTGTCCAACATTTTTTAAGATACTAGATTGTCTAATCCTTGTATATGTGAGCATGTGCAAGAAGTTGCTTTCTGAAATCGTTGCAATGAGAATGCATGCTCATTGAAAATTTTAGGAATGCACGCATGCTCTAGAAACACTCATGCATTCCTATTTGAATTGATTAAGCCCTTACCAAACTTCCATGCATGCTTCCACATTGCCCCCCGTGTACTATGTTATAAAAGCATGTACAGATGGGTTTTTTCCTTCATGCTTGTGATAAAAAGGCCCTTCTGACTTATTTTGTAATCAGCTTGTGGTGAACGAGAGTAGCTGCCACATATCTTCTCAAAGATAAAGCTACCACCATTCTAGCTACTTTTATTTTACAATATGTTTTGTTTCATTCACTTAATAGAATTTGAGTTTGTTGTATCAATGTGTTCCCTACAATATATCTGTGTATGTGGTACCATATATACTCTTCCATTTCATTTCTCAAATAAATCCATATATATGGTATCAGAGCAGCCTGCTTTGTTGTTATTTCTCCATGCATGTCCCCGACGAGGTCAGGATATAGACTGTTGGGTATTAAACTAGTTGAGCTTGAGAAAGACCGCCCTCAATGGCCCAAAGTATCTCCCATGGATGAGGAAAAGAGAGAAAATGAAGAAGGAGATCCTGTCAAGACGTTGCTCAAGGAATCCCTTGCGTGACAAAGAAACAAGATGATGGAAAATTATGCCCAAATCCTTCGACGGATATTGGTAGCAGCGAAGGGATCATCAAGCAATCACTTTGGAGGAACCACGCCCTTCAAGGTACAAGTTAACTTTGATATTCCTTTATTTGAAGTCCAGGTCGATGTTGATGCCCTAAATAAACGGTTGTGTATGCTAGAAGGGTATTTCTTTGTCCAAAAATTTTCCGACAGGGAAAAGATCACCTTTGCACGCCTTAAGGTTATCCCCCATGTAAAAAATTGGTGCGATACTTATTGTGAGAAAAACTTAACAGAGGATTCTAAACTGTTTGAGGTTGATCCCACTTAGGCCTCTTTTATAGATGTTGTTAAGGAACAAGATTACCCTTTGGGAAACTATGACGACCAGTACATGAGATGGACCACACTACGTCAAGAGAGAGACCAAACAGTGTCAAAGTTCACAAATACCTTCCATACCTTGCGCACCAAGCTGGGTATCAAAGACTCTGAGCGGAATCTGGTTCTAAAATACCATGGAGGACTACATAGGTACATCCAAACTGAAATGGATTGTATGGACATCTCGTCACTAGGAGCCGCTTATCGATATGCTATCAAGATCAAGAAAAAATTCAAGCAGAAGAGCAAGCAGGAGTTTGGGCCTTCAAAACCACTACAGAAGCAAGGCAAGGGTAACCCTAGCTCGTAGAACAAGGGACAAAGTACAACTAGCCCAATGAGAACCAGTCCAAGACACAAGCAAAGGAGGATAAAGGGGAAAAAAAGGACACCGAGAAATGTGTTGAGATATTGTAACTTCAAAGAATATTATATTTGTACTTTATTATTCCGGAGATGATTCATTCCTCCGTGAAGATCTTATTGTATATCCGGAGATGTTTATTCCTCCGTCGGAATGTGGTAACTTGGGTTATTAGACTTCCCTAGTGGGGGTCGGCCCTGTATGTGTTATGTGGGTCAAAGGGTTATTAGACCACCCTAGAGGGGTCGGCCCAGTCAGTTATAATGGGGTATTTAACCTAATGGTTAAATACGAGCCTACATGTACTTGTGTAAAATACATATCAGAGTAGTGTATAAATAGAGGAGGTGTGTTCCTCATTATACACATTCACTCACTTGAGGATAACGCACTTGTGGAGGAGAGGTCTGCTATTGTGGAGGAGGAGATCATGTCTCAGGGTTTCATCTTTGTATATTGCTGGTCATCTATATTGAGGAAGCTTTGCTGGGTTTTCTACCCCATGAGGGTTTCCCAGGATAAATCTCTGTCTCTTGTGTTTATGCTGTGCTTGTTGTTTCTTCAGTGATCCTGTATATGCTATTATTGTGAAATGGAATGTAATGCTGCTATTTTCTGTCTTAGCATCTTGAATTTTAACATGGTATCAGAGCTAACCTGAAGGAAGACAAGGTATGGCACTAAAGACACTTGCTTTACTTACGACAATTTGAAGGTTAGGGTTTTACATAGCAAAAACCAGTCATCGTAGCACTTTCGCTATAAATCCGTTTTGGCGAAGTTTTCGGATCTGAAATTGTTACAGGACGAAGCTAAAATCTCCAGGTACCTTGTGTCCAAAGGAAAACCTCTAATTCGTTGTACTTTGTGATTTATGATCTGTACAATATAGGGTTTCTGCCTCTTCCAGATCTGAGTCAAAATCAGGTGACCTTGGGAAAAAGGTCATAACTTGGGCTAGGAAGCTCCAAATGAAATTTCGTGAAAAGTGATAGGTAGTACACAGACTGTACTATCTCAAAAAACTTTTTCAGGGGCCGAAGTTGAATCAGTGACACGTGGCACGCCGTACAAGTTCGCTCTCCTGTATTATCCCATAAACAGGTCATGTTGCGACACTTGGCATAACTCTCTCTCAGAGAATCCAATTGAGGTCAGACCTGTCAGGATGGAAAGATAACAGGCCGAGCTATCTCAGAAAACTTTTTCAGAGGCCGAAGATCAAACAGTGACACGTGTCACGCCGTACAAGTTCGCTCTCCTGTATTTTCCCAAAACAGGTCACGTTGCGACATTTGGCATAAATCTCTCTCAGAACATCCAATTGAGGTCAGACCTGTCAGGATGGAAAGCTAACAGGTCAGGCTATCTCAGAAAACGTTTTCAGACCCTGTGGATCAAAAATTTCGGAGTTACACTAGAAACAATCAGGTACATATTTCTGTCAAAACAGAATTATTTTTTTGGTACCTTCATTCATGGCTTCCGGAATTTAGGGCTTTGAAGAAAGTTGGAATTTTTGTAATCGGAGACCACGGCTGGATGCTACTCATCAAAATAGAAATTTAGAGACCAAGATCAGAATTTTTGGTTGGGCAGAAGGCCGGGCTTGATTAGACCCTAGTTCGGGACTTTGATCAGAAAAGTAGAAAATTAGGGCTTCTGTAAAAATGGGAATTTTTGAAATCTGTGACCACGGCTGGAAGCTCCTCAGAAAAATAGAAGCTTAGAGCTTTGGATCAAACCTTTTGATGGGGCAAAAGAGTGGGCTTCATCAAACCCCAGTTCAGGGTCACGTCCAGTGAATCCGAAAGTTTCAAAGGCAAAATTAAGGAGTAAAACTTTGCAGTTTTCAAATTCTGAATATACCAGTTTGATCAGCTCATCAAGGTCCAGTTCTTGCAAATCAAGTGGATTGGGTTAATCCTAGAAGAAGATGGATTGGTCACCTGCATAAGTGAAGAAGTTCCTGTCTCAGAGGGAGATGAGGATAAGGGCTTACATAAGAAGAATACAAGCGATCTCGACAGGTATGACTCATTAAGGTATGTTTCGATATTTGTCCATGATTAAGTTTATGGTATGTTTGTCTTCAGGTTATTACAGTTAGTACAATTTTGATTTTAGATTTGTCGTATAACCTTAACAAAATTATGAATGCATGATAGAAGATATTCATTGGTTAGGGTGTTGACACTTATGATTGTACTAATGCATTATAATGTTGTGTGAGGTTGATGTTGTCTGCTAACAAGATACAGGTACATGACAAAAGACAAATCAGGTTCCATGACCATGAAAACATGAAGACAAAGACTCATCCATAATCTTTGTTCTACTTACGAGGTATGTATGACTTTGTTATATTATGCTTAACCTATGAGACATGCAGGTTCTAGCTCAGGATCTCTAAATCATTGAAGAGATTGTTTAGGTATGTTGTACATAACCAAGTAGGTATACTAATCCAGGTATGTTTCCCATGAATCTTACCTTGTGTTAGGATCCCTTATATAAGTATACTTGATATGATTGGTTATGCTTATTCATAAAGTTAGTAATCAAGGGTTTATGCATGATTTAATTAACCAGAAGAGTACTATGATCAAACAAGAATATGCATGAGTAAAAGAAGACTTACTTGAAACCCTGAATACTAATGATCATGACTATACATATTCAAGATTATTTAGAATTAGAATGTTTTGAGAATATACTAATGAATGAATGTTTGTGTATGAGATCATGAGGATGACACTAGTGCACACTTGAGCATGCACAGTGGTACAGAATGAATAGAAGTTCAAAGGACATATAGAAGATCAAGCGGGAGGCAACCACACAAACATAAAAGATAAGTATTTGAGTTGTTATTTGAAATAGTAAATGATATTTCTTGTATGCATATTTGTATTCCTAGAACATATCATGCTGAGTGCAAACATTCATAGAGCATTGAACATTATACTACTAATATGCATATGATTGGTAAGTTGGACAAACATTCCATTGTTGCTTGTCTAGAATGAAACCTCTTTGCTGACATGCTAAGAGCTGTGCACACTCTCGATAGTATGTTCTGGTAGAGATGGAAGGCATCTAGATAGCCACTGTATGCATACAGGATATGGGAAAGTGTTGTGCCAAAGTATTGGTCAAGATAGTTGCATAACTATATAAATGATATCTGTATGCATAATAGGTTATCATGATTTCATGATTATGAAGGATTACTAATCATGTACTTAATTTTGTTTTGTAGGAAAGATCATGAAGAATAATGAACACCGAACAAGTGATGGATGTTCAACAAGAAGATTTACAAATCAAACAAAATATAGAAAGCTTGTGGCTAGAAGATTCTCTTAGAAAGAGGAAGAGAATCATGATGAGATGTTTGCTCCAAGTGGATAGATAAGACCATTCTCTTAATGGTGCAATTAAAGAAGAAGTGTGAATCAGGTTCTGTATGGGTTCCCAGGATCGATAGGATATTGATGAGAATACATGTGGGGATTGTATCATCCTTGAACACTTGTTCTAAAGTGAGCCGTAGACAGGTGTCTCCGAGAAAGAAAAAGGGATTGGATCATCCCTGGACTTTCAGTCCTAAAGAGAGCCGTAGACGTAAGGTCTCCGAGAATGAAGTCCTTAGTGGACAGTTAAGGGGATTGGATCATCCCTGGACTTTCAGTCCTAAAGAGAGCCGTAGACGTAAGGTCTCCGAGAATGAAGTCCTTAGTGGACAGTTAAGGGGATTGGATCATCCCTGGACTTTCAGTCCTAAAGAGAGCCATAGACGTGAGGTCTCTGAGAATGAAGTCCTTAGTGGACAGTTGAAGGGATTGGATCATCCCTGGACTTTCAGTCCTAAAGAGAGCCGTAGACGTGAGGTCTCCGAGAATGAAGTCCTTAGTGGACAGTTGAGGGGATTGGATCATCCCTGGACTTTCAGTCCTAAAGAGAGCCGTAGACGTAAGGTCTCCGAGAAGTGGGGATTGTATCATCCCCGGACCTTGGTCCCTGAATTGATCCGTAGACGTATGGTCTTCGAGAATAAAGTGATGGGGATTGCATCATCCCAGAACCACTAGTTCAAAATGTACGTGAGGACTGCATCGTCCATGAACTGGGTTCAAAATGTACGTGAGGACTGCATCGTCCATGAACTGGGTTCAAAATGTACGTGAGGACTGCATCGTCCATGAACTGGGTTCAAAATGTACGTGAGGACTGCATCGTCCATGAACTGGGTTCAAAATGTACGTGAGGACTGCATCGTCCATGAACTGGGTTCAAAATGTACGTGAGGACTGCATCGTCCATGAACTGGGTTCAAAATGTACGTGAGGACTGCATCGTCCATGAACTGGGTTCAAAATGTACGTGAGGACTGCATCGTCCATGAACTGGGTTCAAAATGTACGTGATGGGATTGCATCGTCCCTAGACATGAGACTTGTCTTAAAGTGATAAGGACTAATCATCCTGTAAGTAGATTGGGATTGCATCGTCCCTAGACATGGTGAGGTATCTTAAAGTGATAAGGACTAATCCTCCTGTAAGTAGATTGGGATTGCATCGTCCCTAGACATGGTGAAGTGTCTTAAAGTGATAAGGACTAATCATCCTGTAAGTAGATTGGGATTGCATCGTCCCTAGACATGGTGAGGTGTCTTAAAGTGATAAGGACTAATCATCCTGTAAGTAGATTGGGATTGCATCGTCCCTAGACATGGTGAGGTGTCTTAAACTGATAAGGACTAATCATCCTGTAAGCAGATTGGGATTGCATCATCCCTAGACATGGTGAGGTGTCTTAAAGTGATAAGGACTAATCATATTGTAAGTAGATTGGGATTGCATCGTCCCTAGACATGGTAAGGTGTCTTAAAGTGATAAGGACTAATCATCCTGTAAGTTGATTCGGGATTGCATCATCCTTAGACATGGTGAGGTGTCTTAAAAGGATAAGGATTGATCATCCTGTAAGTTGATCTGGATTGCATCATCCATAGACATGAGAGATGTCTTAAATTGAGAGGGATTGATCATCCCATAAGTGGATCAGGATTGTATCATCCTTGGACCTATGTCTTAAAGTGAGAGGGATTGACCATCCCGTAATTGGATCATGTGTGTTGCAGGGTATGCTGCTGTTGTGTATACTTGTATCAGTGTGGATACTTGTATTGATAGATGTATTAGTGAGAATACATGCTTTTGATGATAGATGTATTAGTGAGAATACATGCTTTTGATGATAGATGTATTAGTGAGAATACATGCTTTTGATGATAGATGTATTAGTGAGAATACATGCTTTTGATGATATATGTATTAGTAAGAATACATGTTTTGATGATAGATGTATTGGTGAGAATACATACTTTTGATGATACATGTATTGATTAATGTACTTGTATGGTTGAGGATACTTATGCTGTAGATCGAGATGATCCAGATGGTGTAGATCGAGATGATCCAAATGCTGTAGATCGAGATGATCCAGATGCTGTAGATCGAGATGATCCAGATGCTGTAGATGAGATGATCCAGATGCTGTAGATCGAGATGATCCAGATGTTATAGATCGAGATGATCCAGATGCTGTAGATCGAGATGATCCAGATGTTGTAGATCGTGATGATCCAGATGCTGTAGATCGAGATGATCCAGATGATGTAGATCGAGATGATATGACGATGCTGATGATTGTGAGATGACGATGTTGATGATCGTATGATGACGATGCTGATGATCGTGAGATGACGATGTTGTTGATCATGTGATGACGATGCTGATGATCGTGTGATGGCGATGCTGACAATCGTGAGGATTCAGATATTGATGTTGCTGTAGCTGTTTGAGTGCTACAGAAGATAAAGACTCAGTACTGAAGATGTTGATGTTCCAGTATTGAAGATATTCCAGTAACTGGTTGAGTTACTGATGATGTTGAGAAAGCTTCCAATGATTTATAGATGTATCATGTCTGATGTTGATGACTCCTTGCTCGTGCAGATGCTGTTATAATATCCTTCTCGTTAAGGGGGAGTGTTGAGATATTGTAACTTCAAAGAATATTATATTTGTACTTTATTATTCCGGAGATGATTCATTCCTCCGTGAAGATCTTATTGTATATCCGGAGATGTTTATTCCTCCGTCGGAATGTGGTAACTTGGGTTATTAGACTTCCCTAGTGGGGGTCGGCCCTGTATGTGTTATGTGGGTCAAAGGGTTATTAGACCACCCTAGAGGGGTCGGCCCAGTCAGTTATAATGGGGTATTTAACCTAATGGTTAAATACGAGCCTACATGTACTTGTGTAAAATACATATCAGAGTAGTGTATAAATAGAGGAGGTGTGTTCCTCATTATACACATTCACTCACTTGAGGATAACGCACTTGTGGAGGAGAGGTCTGCTATTGTGGAGGAGGAGATCATGTCTCAGGGTTTCATCTTTGTATATTGCTGGTCATCTATATTGAGGAAGCTTTGCTGGGTTTTCTACCCCATGAGGGTTTCCCAGGATAAATCTCTGTCTCTTGTGTTTATGCTGTGCTTGTTGTTTCTTCAGTGATCCTGTATATGCTATTATTGTGAAATGGAATGTAATGCTGCTATTTTCTGTCTTAGCATCTTGAATTTTAACAAAATGGTGTGAGTTCGATAAGAGCCACTAGCACAACATTAATGAATGTCACTCAAAGAAGTCATTGGTGGTCGAGATTAAAGCTTCAAAGTAAGATCCCAGTTCTGAATTTGATTTAGAACCTAGTGTAGCAGTCATAGACAGGGGGGAGTGAATCATTGACACTAAACCCAGCGTCACCATCACTACCACAAAGTTTCAACTCAACGATCCAGAGGAGCCATAGGAAGGTGAGCGCCTCTTCCGCTCGCAGATGTGGGCGAAGGGAACTCCACTACATTTCATTTTTTATAGCGGAAGCTAAAAGAACTTGATTTCGATAGAGGTCATCAAACAGTTGAAATTTCCAACAACACCACACCCGCAACCTACAACATTGGGTGGCTCAGCCAAGGATGGGACATCCGCGTCAATCAATAATGATGCATACCCTATGGCATCAATCCATTCAAAGATGAGGTAATGTGTGATGTATCCCCACTCGAAGTTTATGATGTTCATTTAGGACAACCATATATGTGGAAGTGTCATGATGTGTATGAATCTAAACCTCATATTGTCATTATTACTTTGGGCAATCAACTCTATAGGATACCAAAGGCATTCCCCCTACTGTAGTGTCTCTCGTCATAGCTAAACAGTACAAGAAGGTAATCTCCCAGACTGAGAAATTTGTCATTTTCATGTTTCACTCTGAAGGTGAATGAAAGATCACAGGAACATCCACCGCCTCCACATGAGGTCTCTCTATATAGCAAAAGCAGGTGAACAAGATCATTGAAGCACACAGAGACATATTCACCACACCCGTCGGGGTGGCATTACATTGCCAGGTCAAACAATCAATTGATTTAATACATGGGGCGCCTCTACCTAATGGGCCAGTATACAGGCACTCCCTCATGGAAAATCAAGAAATCAAGTGACAGATTCAAGAATTAGTCCAACAGGGGCGCATCCAACCGAGCTCTTCACCTTGCAGGAGCCCAATTGTTGTTAATTTTTTAGCATCAATTCAATATGATCTAGGATCTTAACTAAGAGAATAACATGTACAGCATATCAATCACAAGAGACAATAGACACATAGAGTTTCCTTGGGGAAAACCATAAAGGTGAAAAACCCCAATAACTTCCTCAGAGATAGATAGAGCAATGATACAAAACCCAAGCATAAGAGATAGTCTCCTAGCAACAGCTTCTCCTCCTCCACTAGCGCGCCACTCTCCAATGAGTGTATGAGTGATAAAGTGGATGATAAATAGAGTGCCTCCCGCACTCTATTTATACTTGACTTGACTTGCCTAATAACCTTTAATAGGTCGGCCTCAACTTAACCACATAACATAATGCTGACAGGGTCGACCCCAATAGGGTGGTCTAATAACCCTTTAACCCACATGACTTATACAGGGCCAACCCCATCAAGGTGGTCTAATAACCCATCATGTATAAGTTACGACACTTACAATATAAATGACGACACTTCCGTATAGAGGAATAATAACATCTCTATATGAATACAATATACATATGTGAAATACATTCCGAAGTTACAAATACATCAACACTGCCTCTTAACTAGGAAGGTATTTTTCGACACAGATCTGCTAGCATAAGTCTTCTTCTCTGGATCATCGTCACTGGATCATCGTCATCGTCACTGTTACTGCTATCTCAATCAATCTCCAACCTACTCATAATAGGAAGTTCTACAGAGCCAGTCCTTTTTCATACTGGATGTAGGCCTGCCACCTGCAAGTCTTTATCATCTACAGAGCCAACCCTTTTTCATGTTGGATGTATCACATCTACAGAGCCAACCCTTTTTCATGCTGGATGTATCACATCTCCAGATCCAGCCCTTTTTCATGTTGGATGTATCACATCTACAGAACCAACCCTTTTTCATGCTGGATGTAACATCTATAGAGCCAGCCCTTTTTCATGTTGGATGTATCACATCTACAGAGCCAGTCCTTTTTCATACTGGATGTGACCTAGAACAAATCTAGGATTTTCCACCACAGAGCCAATCCTTTTTCATACTGGATGTGACCTAGAACAAATCTAGGATTTTCCACCACAGAGCCAGTCCTTTTTCATACTGGATGCGACCTAGAACAAATGTAGGACTTTCCCCCACAAAGCCAGTCCTTTTTCATACTGGATGCGACCTAGAACAAATCTAGGGTTTTCCACAACAGAACCTCGAAAGAGCATCCCAGGACTTATTATGGGCACACAACCCAACCTATCGGATCTCCCAGGAATACATTACATGTGGTCCTTGCAAAACCTCGAAAGAGCATCCCAGGACTTATTACGAGCACATAGCCTAACCTATCGGATCTCCCAGGACTACATTACATGCCATAGGACAAAACCTTGAAAGAGCATCCCAGGACTTATTATGGGCACACAGCCCAACCTATCAAATCTCCCAGGACAATATTACATGTCCTCCCAAAGCAATGCCTCGAAATAGTATCCCAGGACTAATTATGGGCACACAGCCCAACCTATCAGATCTCCTAGGTCAACTTACATGCTCATCTGCACAACCTGTTCACGGCCATAGAGCATCAACCTAATACTCACCATACAGCATCCTAATGTACATCATCACATGATCATCCTGATCATCATCATAGCATCATCCTGATGCATATCATCTGGAGCAACATCTTGAAGCTCATCATCCATGATCATCCTGATCATACAATGCATCCACCTGATGCATACCAAGTATCTACCTGATACATATCATCATACATGATATACCTGATCATACACTGTATCCACCTGATACATATACAAATACATGATCCAACGGATCATATCAAGCATCCAACATGATGCATATACATATACATGATCCAACTGATCATACAAAGCATCCAACATGATGCATATACAAATACATGATCCAACTGATCATACAAAGCATCCAACATGATGCATATACAAAGCAGTAATTGGAGCATCGTCCTGATGCTCATCACACAGCGCTTACATCCACATCCATGGGAAGGACCTCCTCTCACCATGCTTGGAATGGCTCCTGCAAATGTGTCCATCACTTCTTCCTCGAAGTGTCATCAATCTGAAGAACACCAAGCCTCGCTCTGAAGTACTCAAAATTCACTCTGGCTAGTGGTTTCATCAACACATCTGCAACCTGCTCATCCGTTGCAACATACAGTAGCTTCACTGCTCCTCTCTGCACCATATCCCTGATATAGTGATATTTGATCTCAATGTGCTTTGACCTGTCATGGAACACAGGGTTCTTAGACAGCTTCACACAACTCTGGTTGTCACAAAAGATACCAGTAGCATCCAATGAGAGATCAAATAACTCAGACAGTAGCTTCCTTAGCCATACTGCCTCACAACTAGCCGAATAAGCTGCAACATACTCTGCTTCGGCTGTACTGAGTGCTACACAGGACTGCTTCCTGCTAAACCAATAGATCACACATGATCCTATACTGAAGCAGCACCCAGAAGTGCTCTTCCTATCTGCAGCACTGCCTGCCCAGTCTGAATCAACATAACCCTGCAAGTTAAACTTTTGATTCGCATCATACTTGAGCCCATAATCAATTGTACCCTTCCGGTACCTCAGAATATGCTTTACAGTAACCAGGTGAACACCTCTGGGATCCGTTAGGAACTGGCTCAATGTGTTCACCGCAAAGTAAATATCTGGTCTCGTGTTCGTCAGGTACATCAAGGACCCAATCATCTAATGATACACAGTGACATCAACCGGATGAGATGAAGCATCACACAGAAGCTTCAGGTTCGATGCCATAGGTGTGGCCATGGCCTTGCAGTCCATCATCCTGAACCTCTTCAGGATCTCTACTGCATACTTCCCTTGTCCAAGGAAGATTCCATCTGCACTCTGCCACACCTTCATGCCTAGAAAGTAGTGCATCATCCCCAAGTCCTTCATCTTGAACTCGGCAGCAAGCTTCCTCTTCGTATCGGCAATCAATCTATCCTCACCAAGTCCTAGTAGCTTGCTTCAAGCCATACAAGGCTTTGTTAAACCTTCCATTTCATCACTTGCTTTATTTCTCTATGCTGCCATCTGCAGCATGCTTGATCTTATAGATCCACTTAGAAGTCACCACAGACTTCCCTTCTGGTCTTGGGACCGCATCGCAAACATCATTCTTCATGATCGACTGGTATTCCTCAATGATGGCATTCTACTATTACTGCATCTCAAATCCTGGGAACTTCAGTTTCTTCAATAGATAGCTTTTTTGTTGAACAAATGTTGTAGTCCTTATTTTGTGGGTGATGGTATACGATCTTTCCTACAAAACAAGTTAAATTGCATGATTAGAAACATCTCATAGTTTTTCAGAACAAATTCTTACACATAAAGAAATATGTCATACAGTCATGCAATTATTTTAGCCAATGCTTCAATACAACATTTATCCATATCCCGTAACTTTCTAGATGCCTTCCAATCTCTACCAGAACATTGTTAAGAGTGTGCACAACTCCCAACATGTCAGCAAAGAGGTTTCATTCTAGATAAGTAGCAATGGAATGTTGTGCAGTGCCATAGGCCACTTACCCATCACATGCATATTAGTAGTATACTATTCCTTAATGCAATTATTCTAATCTGCATAATACACAACCTAAGTCTAGGAATATAAGCATATACATCATTGAATAATATTATTTAAACAATAAGAAATGATAATTCAAATACTTATCTTTATTTGTTTGTTGGGTGGACTCCCTCTCAATCTTTGCTTCCTTGCAGGAACTACTGGAGTGTGCTCCCTCTTGAACTTTGCTTCCTGGATTACCTGTCCTTGAACTTATATTCATCCTGGACCACTATGCATGCTTAAGTGTGCACTAGTGTCATGATTGTGCCATCCTCAACATCTCATACATTCATTAGTATAATCTCAATAATCTTAAACATGTATAGTCATGATCATTTCAAACACAGATAATAAGCATTAGTATTCAAGGTTTCAGGGAAGACTTCTCTTATGGTTAGTCATGCCATCAATCAAGGTAAGAGACATAATATGCATAAACCCTTGATTACTTAAATTTCTAATTTCATGAATAATCATATATAAAAGTATAAGATCCTAACATAGAGTAGGATTCTAACTTGATATAAGAAAACATACCATGGTCTTGATCTAGAACTTGATTTGTACCTTTCATGTTAGCGGATAACATTATCCTCATACAACACCATAGTGCATTAGTACAATCATCAAAGAATGTCTTCTATCATTCACATGTATTCATACTTTTACTAAAGTGATAAGACAAGTCTAAGAATGATCAAGATTGTTACTAAACTCAATAACATGAAGACAAACATATCATAAACTTAATCATGAACGGATTTTAAAACATACATGTAAGTCATACCTGTTAGATTGCTTGTAGTAGTTGTTGTTGTTGTTCCTTTTGTTCTTAGCACAATCTGAGGAAAAGTGTCCTCTTCTTGGTATGTGTTGTGAGAGCTTGATCTTCATTCCCCATCTTTTCTTCTCAAGCACTTGATTTGCAGAAATCTGGATCTGGAGCTGGATTTGGGTTTGTCAGAGAAACCTTAAAAATTCAAACTTTGAATTTCAAACTTCTGAAAGGATAGAAAGATGCGCCTTGATGAGCTGATCAAACTGGTATACTCAGAATTTGAAAACTGCAAAGTTTCACCCCTCAAATTTGCTTTTCAAACTTTCAAATTTACTAGGGAGGACCCTGAATTAGGGTTTGATTTTCCCGGAGCTTCATCCATCCAAAAAGCTCGATCTTGGTCTGTAAACTTTGATTTTTTAGAGGAGCTTCCCGCCATGGTCTCAGATTTCAGAAATTCCAACTTTTGCAGAAGCCCTAATTTTCGGCTTCACTTGAAAGGACCCCAAACTAGGGTTTGATTTTCTTGGAGCTTCACCCAACCAAAAAGTTCGATCCAAAGCTCTAAACTTCAATTTTTCAGAGGCCATTCCAACCATGGTCTCGTATTTTAGAAATTCCAACTTTTGCAGAAGCCCTAATTTTCGGCTTCACCAAAGAGGACCCCAAACTAGGGTTTGATTTTCCCGGAGCTTCACCCAACCAAAAAGTTCGATCCAAATCTCTAAACTTCGATTTTTCAGAGGACCTTCCAGCCATGGTCTCAGATTTCAGAAATTCCACTTTTTGTCGAAACCCTAATTTTTAGGGCCAAAACTGAAAGTGCTCATAATTGAATTCGGATTGGACAGAAAGATGCGCCTTGCTGAGGAGAGTCAATCTAGCCTCCTTCCTTTGAAGATCTGTGGAGAGAAACCCAAAAACAAGAAGCCCTAACTTCCGTAACTGCACAATGTCTTCTTCTTAGGTTAGTTATGATACCATGTTAATTTTTGAGCATCAATTCAATATGATCTAGGATCTTAACTGAGAGAATAACATGTACAGCATATCAATCACAAGAGACAATAGACACATAGAGTTTCCTTGGGGAAAACCATAAAAGTGAGAAACCCCAATAACTTCCTCAGAGATAGATAGAGCAATGATACAAAACCCAAGCATAAGAGATAGTCTCCTAGCAGTAGCTTCTCCTCCTTCACTAGTGCACCACTCTCCAATGAGTGTATGACTGAGAAAGTGAATGATCAAATAGAGTGCCTCCCGCACTCTATTTATACTTGACTTGACTTGCCTAATAACCTTTAATAGGTCGGCCTCAACTTGACCACATAACATAATGCTGATAGGGCCGACCCCCAATAGGGTGGTCTAATAACCCTTTAACCCACATGACTTATACAGGGCCGACCCCATCAAGGTGGTCTAATAACCCATCAAGTATAAGTTACGACACTTACAATATAAATGATGACACTTTTGCATAGAGGAATAATAACATCTCTATATGAATACAATATACATATGTGAAATACATTCTGAAGTTACAAATACATCAACATTTGTGTTGGTATAAAAGAAATATGGGACTTGGAAACTTTGTATTGATTATAGAGCTCTAAACAAAATCACAATTTGGAATCGGTATCCCATTCCTCGGATCGATGACCTTCTCAACCAACTCAAGGGTACCAATTATTTTAGTAAGATTGATTTGAAGTCTAGCTATAATCAAGTACCAATTGAGCCGACCGATGTTTGATAGACTGCCTTCAAATATTGAGAAGGGATTTTTGATTGGTTGGTCATGCATTTAAGCTTAACTAATGCTCCAGCAACTTTCATGAGGATGATGGATGATATTCTCAATCAATTCACCAATTCTTTTGTGGTTGTATATCTAAATGACATCCTCATCTACAATAGAACGTGGGCAAAACATTTGCATCATATTCAACAAGTCCTCTGCACCCTATGACAACACGAGTTATACGCAATTATAGAGAAGTGATCATTTGGCATGGAGAGAATTCAGTATTTGAGATACATCGTGGATGACCATAGTGTTCATGTGGATCCATTCAAGATCCAAACCATTCACGACTGGCTGACCCCAAAGACTCTTACAAAGCTTTGCAGGTTCCTAGGCCTTGCCAACTTCTATCTCAAATTTGTGTTGGGATTCTCTCATATTACTTGGCCCCTTAGCCAGGGGACCAAAGGAGGATCTAAGGTCAATTTTGTTTGGTCCAAGTCACAACAACAAGCATTTAAGGGGCTAAAGCAGTGTTTATGTTCGGCATTTGTCCTTACCTTATCAGATCTGCAACAGCCCTGAAATCGAGACAAATGCTTCTAACTATGTTATTGGCATAGTCCTCACTTAGCATGGCCATCTAGTGGAATATCACAGTGATACTGATATGTAGTCCGCAAATACCCCACCTGTGACAAGGAAATGTATTCTATTATCCAAGCTTGCCGCCAATGGAAGCATTACATTCTCGGGCAAAAATATGGTCATCCACATTGATCACAAGCCCATGTAGTTCATGCAAACACAAGGGAAGTTGCATAATGATCACCACCAAAAGTGGTTCGCATACTTGCAGCAATTCCACCTGAACATCAAGTAGAAGAAGGGCAGCACCAATCGATTCGCCAATTTCCTCAGTCAACCTCCAGTGGAAACCTTTACTATGGTGCTCAACTCTTGTGGTTATGAGACATTTGGGTGGTCTTGGCTATAAGACAGTGATCCCAAGTATGCTTCCAACAATCGATCATTATGTGTAGGCAAACCAATGGCAGAATTTTATCTCTAGGAAGGATTTTTATGCCATTTGGGCCATCTCTGTGTTCCTTCAAACGAGAGTGTGTAGTTGATTTGGGAAGCACATTACAGTCGAGTGGCAAGGTGTAATGCCCCTCAAACTTGCTACGACTATCGATGTTGATAACACTTATGGGTAACTGACCCAGTTAATGAAACCGGGATAAATGACTGTGTACATGATGATTAAGAATAAAATTGGCGACTGACTAGCGATGTATGTGATAAACTTATATGTTTCTAATGATGGATTTAATGATGATTTTGGATAATTGTGATTTGGCTAATTGATTAACACATGGGAAATCTTATGATGAATATCGTATTTAGGCTGAATTATGGAAATGAAATTATGAGGGTGATTATGATGTTTGCTTAACGATTAGAGAATGTGTAATGCCCTAGAATGACTGTGGACCTTAAGGGAACCTGTCAAGGAACCCGACTGAACAACTTCGATATAGTGGTATCTTGAGCCTTGTTTTATATGTGTGGAGTGGTATAATTGATTGATTACATCATGCTTAATGATTAGCCCCGATTGATCAAGTCAAAGTGCAGTAGGACAGTTACAGTCCTAGCTCTACGACTTGGGAGGACGCAACTGAGATGCGTCGTAGTTTTCCATTTTTATTCTGAACTTCGGGACGAAGTTCTAAATAAGTAGGGGTGTATGTAGTGCCCCTAGACTTGTGTAGACATTGAGGGCACCTGCTGAGTGACCTGGCTGATTGAAACATTAATTAAATAACCTTTTGACCTTATTTTTTTAGTATGTGTATCTGAACTGTTGAGGTAAATGAATAATTGCATATGTTAAACGATTAGCTATGACTATGGAAAATTATGTTGATGGATAATGCTTAACGACTAGCTGTATGGTGATTATGTATTTGGCGACGAAATGTATATTTGATAAGATGAATGAGCAGTTTGAATAAATCATAAATGTTTAACAAATGCTAGAGTTAGAAACTAGATGATGATTGTTGAGAACAGTGCTACTAATAAATTGTGGTGAGAAGTGTGTGTAGAAACAAGTGAGACGGTTCACTAACGGACACACAAAGGAACATGGAGGGTCGTAGAGTACGGGTAAATCACACACAGGGGAAGCGACGACGATGTCGACTTTCGACAAGAATACCACGCATGAGCAGATAAGCATTGATCCGCTTGCTCAAGAGGAATGCGTGAGGGCGTACGAGGTGGGCCACGACGGAGCTGGTCACGTACGAGTTGAGGGGCGCGCAGTGAGAACGGACTCACTCCTCAGCGCCATTAGTCCCTAGATAGCATGTAGACGGAGGATGGAAGGTAACGGCTCCTGAAATCCCTACATGAAGTTCCCGCAAGTCAAAACGGAAGGATGACGGTAGAAGGGCCCGACGGTGCGGTACCCTGCCGAGAACGGAAAGAGTGAATGCAAGGACCCCAACGATGTGGTGCCTTGCCGAGGAATGGAAACTATGGATGACTGGACTCGACGGAGTGGTGCCATGTCAGAGAAATTAAATTAAGGAACTAGGAGCCCAACGGCGCGGCACCGTGATCCTAGTGAGTTTGATTGTTAAATTTAACTGCATAAAAACTTAGGAGAATAACTCTAGATTATTACTTGGCAAATGCATAAAAATAGTTTAGACATTTGCACATGAATAGTTATTTTGTTGAGCATTTAAAATAATAGAAATCATTATTTAGGAGCAAAATAGAATCCTAAGATTAGACACCTAGTCAACTAAAAGCTAGGAGTGGATTAAAATATCTGGGGGACAAACTAGAGCAAACTTAGGGGTGTAGGTGCACTTCCCAAAGAAACTGACACTTGGATGGGTGAGTGTTTTAATTAAAAAATTAATTAAAATTATTTAATTATGCATGAAGCGACATGTGTCGCATGAGATTTTCCTTTATAAGGAAGGCTTAGGGAATGGGTAAAGGGCCCATAATTTGGACGATTGTCGTAATTTTCAAATGCCTCAAAGACTTGCTGCTATCTAAGGGTTTGGCTTAGAAATCCTGGTGGGGAGGGAAGCCCAAGCTGAATTTCTGAACTACTTGTGTGAGCTCTACGACCCAAAGCTCGGGGGAGGCCATGCGACTGAAAGCATGAGCCTATGGTTGGGTGGCGAAGCTAACGGTTGCTTCGCCTACGGTTAAACGAGCTTTGCTGGAGGAATCCTACGGAAGACGAAGGCGACAATGGACCAGCCGGATCGGATTGACAGGTTAAGGTTTTGCTTATTTTGTTAAGTTATTCATGCTTTTTTATTTTATTTTTCCAATAAATATGATGGCTAATTTGTTTGTATGAAGTTGTTAAAGTTTCAGGTTCATTTCGAGGTGACCCTAAAGGAGGGGTCCTACACAAGGCACTTTAGCATAGAAAATATTGTAGCGGTATTGTATAAGTATTTATATTGAACGAAGTTCCAATGAGACATCGTCAAGTATATCAAATCATGCACCGCCTATGCCATCACGAAACCTACCATTAAGAAGAAAGGGTTGTACACCCCTTTTCCTACTCCCAATGGGTCTTGGGAGTTGATCTCCATGGACTACATGCCAGGACTACCTTCAACGAATCATGGTAATGACTGTGTGTTTGTGGCCATGGATCACTTCTCTAAGTTGGTCATTATGATAGCATGCAAGAAGAGCATCACCGTCAAAGCCACTACTAAGATCTTCTTCGAACGTGTTTGGTTGCATTTTGGGCTACCACATACCATTATTTTAGATCGGGACAACAAATTCTTGATCACATTCTGGTCTATCTTATGTTCACTAATGGACACCAAACTCACCCAATCAAATGCCTTCCACCCCCAAACCGATGGATAGACATAAGTGGTCAATAGGATGATTGTGCATATTCTGAGGATGTACAATTACAAACATCCCGGCACATGGGATGGGAGTCTTCCATATATTCAACATAAGTACAACATATCCCTTCACAGCTCCACTGGACACATCCCTTTCCAAGTGTTCTTGGGTTTCCAACCATTGACCCCAATTGATGTAGCTCTACCCATTTCCTCAACACATGAGTAATTTTCCCATGCTCCCATTGAAGTGGACAAGGCCACTCAATTTGTTAAATGAATTTAGCACATTCATCAGAAAGTCCATGACATTCTGGAGAAATCCAATGCCAAGTACAAGCAGCGACATGACCAGCATCGAGTTCCGTACAAATTTCAGGTGGGTGATAAGGTTTGGTTGCATTTGCAAAAAGAGCAGCTCACGAGACCTCATCACAAGCTTCTTCCACTTTGATATGGTTCATACACCATCACCAAGCCAATCAGTGAGAATTCCTTCAAAGTAAGCATTCCTCCCTTTCTTGTCCTACAGCCGGTATTTATTGTGGAGTTCCTTCGCCTGTATTTTCCACCTTTGTTGGATACCTCAGAGGTGGCTGAGTAGTTGGCACCGTCAGAACTCGACCCTGACTATTTGGAGCAAGCTACAGTTGATCAGATCATGGATAAGCAAGTGAAGGGAATTCTCCAACAACACGTTCAGTTGTATCAGGTCATCAAAGTAGGGTAGTTTCTCCATAAAGGCAAGTGGATCACCAGGATTCACATTCAATAGAAGTTTCCCCATCTTATGTGAAAAATTAACGCAATGGATACCATTGCTTCCTAAGGAGGGAGGATTGATCCAGATGGATATCAATGGTCATCCACCTATTCCACTGGCTTAAAACAACTTTTCTAGTTTGGTAGTTTTTGTACGGTTTTTGTGCCCAAAAGTTCTGAGGTTGTTTTGAGGCCTTAAGCGACATTTTTTGGTGACAACACAATCCATACATAGATGATGGCAGGTCTCAGTGAGAGAAATGTCTACTTCTCAACTTGACCTTTCCAACGATCTATCAAGTGCCCTAAAGGGAGATCTATACAAAAGTTATGCCCTGGGAAGTAGACACATCAACTAACCACCTCGGAGCCCACAAACCTTTTTACAATTCATCTCATGGGGTTAGGTTTTTGGACGTTATGGTTTTTTCCTTCATGCTTATGATAAAATTTCTATTCGTCCTCCTTTTGTAATCATCTTGTGATGAATGATCGTAGCCGCCACATCTCTTCTCATAGATAAAGCTACCACCATTCTAACTCCTTTTATTTTACAATTTGTTATGTTTGATTCACTTAATAGAAATTGAGTTTGTTGTATCATTGTGTTCCCTGTAATATATCTATGTATGTGGTACTATATATACTCTTTCATTTCGTTTCTCAAATAAATATGGATCAGTGACCCCACACCAAGAATGGTTTCATGGACATGATTGTGGTTCTTTAGCATCCAAGTGGGACGTATGTGACATGAGTAGGCTTTCTAAAGTGAAAATGGATCTTGAATCCTAAACATGGTTAATGGGGGAACAAGGGGCCTAATCCTTGAATGAACCTTATTAAAATCAAGTTCCATGGTGTGGGCGCCTATATTCGAGTCGTTCCACAAATCCACTTTGGCATTTTTGTGTGACCTGCCATTTTTTTGCACAATCGAATAAATTATGTGTTGCACCAAGATCCTCTTTAGTAGTGTTCATGGGAATTTCCTATCACTACCACAATAGGGGCCAGTTTATGACACCCTACCGACGCTCCATCCGACGCGACAATGTTGGAAAACAGCAGACGAGGAACACCCTAACTTAATCGTGTTTTCAGTTAGGCTAGTCGAAAATGAGATTGCCTTGATCATGATTTTATTAGGAATTCAATCATGATTATATTCTTCATTTTTTGCTTGTGACTGGTAAGTATTAAGACATACTTTTGTAATTGGATAATATAAGGTCTATGATGGATTTCATTGGTTTAAAGGTATTCCAATGGTTATATCATAGTAAATGTGTTTATAGTTGTATGCCATTGAGTGACATGTGGCTTAATCTTTGAGTTATCGATGGCTTAGTATTTTTATGGTTGATTTATGTTGGAAATTAAAACCCTAACTTAGAATTTGTTCTTCTTTTCATTATTTGACAATCTTGTGTAGTTGAGATGTTATCTGTTGTAAGAACGCCTATTTCATTAAACTTGGACATATTCTAGTCCAAGTCACTTTGAAGACGGGTCAAAAACAGCCTTTCTAAACCCCAAAATCAAGGTTTCTAAAGTGCAAAATCTGGTTCCAAAAGTGCCAAATCCAGGTTCCAAAAACACACTTTTGCTTTTGATATCGCCACTTGTGAAATTGGTGTTTGCGCTTTTCCGATATGATAAATATGATAATGGCACTTTTAGAACCTGATTTTTCCCTTTTGGAAGGCTACTTTTGACACTTCCAATACTTAAATTTGCAATTTTGAAAACTGATTTTGGCACTTTCAAGCTCTGATTTTGCACTTTCAAAAACCAAACTCGACACTTTACAAGTATTATAATCACAGTGCAATTG
Source organism: Larix kaempferi (assembly GCA_027924585.1). Lineage (NCBI taxonomy): Eukaryota > Viridiplantae > Streptophyta > Pinopsida > Pinales > Pinaceae > Larix > Larix kaempferi. The sequence goes on from BSBM01000937.1 coordinate 1,607,487, forward strand.
AACATACTAGTACAAACAAACATTTAAGTGTATTATTTAACAAAATACTTTCATTTTTTTCACAATTGGCCTCACATCACTCACACCATTCAGGTGTAGCAAGCAAGGCCATAGTCGATCTAACAAGAATGTGTCATTAACATCTTGGCAAGTATATGTTTTTGTTATAATCCAAGTCCCTTCCTGGTTACAAACATGTTTTTCTTTCGAGTCATCTACAATCACCGTATTTGTAGCATCCCAACCATGGATCAAAATGTCCCAAACTTTGTTTAAAGGCTTGAGAAATACATAAGGATTTCCATCACCATGATAACCCTCTCTGGCTATGCAAGAACAATATTCTTGTGTTAAAATTACTCTAAATTGTTCCATTTCCAATCATGTTCTTTCTAATAATGTTGGCAAAAACTCGTCAACGTTTTTTTGTTGTGCATATGTCCATACCCCAACTTCAAATATACTAAAGCATTTTTCAAAAAATTCCCTAAATCCTGGACGTATAAAATAATACTTTGTGGTTGATTCGATATCCGATGTTCGTGGCAATCCGAATTTCTTTTTTTATGAATTGCGTGTAACAAAACCCCATTGAAATCGAAAATAATCAATGGTTTACTAGTAACAAATATTCTAGTATCTGTAAACAAAAATCAACACACACAACCCAGTCAATAAAATATTGTGTTTCAATGTTTCTAAGTAAATTGCTTGCATGTTCTGCAATTTTTGAAACACATCACCAGATACATGATATGATGTCCATAAATAATATGAGAACTAACTAAGATAAATATACAAAAAAAAATTACATCAATTTGTCGAAGTTGTCAAAATATACAAATCACTAAATGAATTGTTGTCTGTATAATCTAGTGGTCATCTGAAGTTGAATGTCTTTAACCAACACCTCATTTTTTAATGAGGCCCGAGATTATTCAACAGAGAACACAACATTGTTTTTATAGTTATTTCTCCCTCTTGTGAACCGTCAAATGTCCAACTAGTTGGCATTTTCAAGCAGTTTTCATTGTTATTATCTAATGAATGATATTGTCATTCATCTATAAACAACATGTCCGTTTTTTATATATATATCCATATTGGATAAGTACATCCTTGAATGACTTTTTGTATATGTGAAGTACTTCACCAACATTATAATATGAAGACATTGAGAAAATATAAATAGTACTATGTTTACATTGCTCTCGACCCCAAATAAATACAAAGTCTTCATTCTTCAATCATTCAAATATAGCAAGGAGTTTTTTAATTTCCATTTTGTCGAGTGAGTACAACCATGTAGCAATGTCAAAATGTTCTCTGGCAACATTGATAATATCGGGGCTGAACATTCGTGCATAATAACGATAGCAATTATGGACAAAATGAGGTTGTTTGGAAAAATCTTCAATGTTGGATAACATCTGAACTCCAAAGAGCAATCCCTCTACTCTCGGGACCAATAGTTTCTTTTGCGGTGATATCCGGACTGCATACAAAAATCGTGACTATATATATAACCACAACAACAACACTTTGTTCATAAAGTTAATGATCACAAACATGCAACTGTAAATGAAGATTTTGATTTCCAAATATTAATACAAAAATCACCCAAAATTTCTCAAATTCAAATGATTTAATAAAAGCATCACACTAAACTAATAATACGTTAGATTCAAATGAAAATAGCAACATCACTGAAAAAAAAAAAAAAAAAAAAAAAAAAAAAAAAAAAAAAAAAAAAAAAAAAAAAAAAAAAAAAAAAAAAAAAAAAAAAAAAAAAAAAAAAAAAAAAAAAAAAAAAAAAAACACATTAAATGATTTAAAATCCCCGTAGGTTACATCTAGTGTTTCCCGCTCTTGAAAGAGTAAATGATAGGTTACATTTGATGGTTGTCACTCAACTAGAAGAAGGCATTGAAGGTTATGATATCAGTTGATTCATGCATTTTACTAAAACCCTGCCAAAGTCGATGTACCAATTCACTATCTGTCCTAGAGGATGATGCAATAAAGGGCTTACTCAAAATACAGTTTTCAAATGGATGTGCTTTCACATCATCACCCTCCAAAACAATCATTGATGTATTACTTTGCAAAGATTTCATTGGGAAATCCTACCACACTCTCTCCATATTTTTTTGTGTATTTCCTTCTTTATCGTTGGTACATCTCTCTCAAAACCATAAAAATAAAATTTGGTCCCCATATGTTTTTTCTGTACTACCTTCCCTCAAAAATTTTGTAAACAATGACTTCCCCTCGTTGACCCCACATTTAGATGACCAAATCCCAACATTGAATTTGGAAAGACATAATCCCAAAAATTGTATCGCATTTGTTCGTGACTCATATGAAGTTTCTTTGTGTTTAAATTCAAATTCACTAAGAGTACTTTCTTCCCCCTTTTTTACTTTTTTGTCTCCATCGGTACTTTTTTTATTTCCCGTTTTTTTCTCTTTTGGAGGCATTTTCTGTTACTTTCGTGTGAAATAGAAAACCTTCCATTTCTAATATCAATAACAGTTTTGTATGGGGAGCTGCACAGAAATATTGCTTGTCATAATATATTTTGAAATAAATTTGTTTTACCAATTTAGGTAGAAAATAATCTGTCTCTTACATGTCAATGATCGGCCAACATTTGAGTGGTGAGTAACATTGCTGGAGATACTGCGTTTTGCCGCCAAGCCCTCGCCTAGTTCGATATTATCCAAGGCTCTCATCTCCAATGTGATTTCTTGGCTAATATACACAGACATCGTTGATCCCAGCTCTCGCTATGGATGATCCACATGTTCAAAAGTAATCCAATCATATTGACCTGGAAATTTGCAGGTATACATTTTATATAACTTTTTGCAAGTATTCAAGGTCACTATCCCCATTCATAATTTAATTAATTTAACCAAGATATTTGAAAAATAAATTTTTACCTTCTTATCCATCTTGCCAATCTTGTCCACCAGTTTGGTAGTTCTTTATGGATTCTCCATCACATTCAATGTCTTCATCGGATACTATAATTTTATTGGATGATATCTGAGTGTGCTCTTTATTTAAATCTGTAGTAGAATGGGAATTTAAAGAAGTTATTGAACATAACCGACCGAAAAAAGTAAAATACAATGAAATAATACATCTGAAAATGTTAATACAAATACCTTAGTTTATACCCAATTCATGATAGAAATTGTTCATAAATAGCTCTTGTTGTACTGTCTCCACAAAAGAAATAATTCTTCTAATTGGCATCTTGATCAACGAACGAATAACTCTACCTCCTGCATACAACGAAAGAACTGTACCTCAAAAGAGACCAGTCTGGAAACCATGTGATCCCAGAATATCTGTGTCCTTTCTTTTTCAAAAACATGGCTTCTCGAACTATCATTGGTAACCTTAGACAAAGGTAAATCAATCATTGGTAGGTTCTCATCCTTCCAATCCATATCCATTTGAAAAGTAGACAAATTATCCTCATCCCATCCAATTCTCCAATACTATATAATAGAGAATCCTATAAATAAGTCCTTTGAGAAATCTTCATCAACTCCCTTGGTAGGATTCTGCGTTACCAATTTTTTTATTTCTTGTTGAAATGTGTGAAAGATTTAGAAACCATACAGGAGCTTTCCATATCAACTAAAAAAATACAAGTACAAACCGCTTCATTTGCTTCTAAGTAGTACAACAACGCAAGCATATCTTTTTCTGTCCAGGCACTAGCACAATTACACGTTTCAACATAACAAGTTCACAGTTGATTGTCGCACCAAAAAATGCAATGGATCTTAGTGCGTTGACCAAATATGCAGGATAACAATATAGACAAGCAAATTGTGAACTATATTTGACGGATTCAATGGACATACCCATCCCCTCTTTATTGATATATATGTTCAATATTTTATCAGCATCCTTTGGTAATTTGGTACCATTATCCTCTTCAGATTCTTTCTTTCTCTTTTTTCCAGGAGATTTTGCTTGCTTATCGGAGCATAAAATACTGCACAGTTTCTAGAGATGATTTGGAGCAATTTTATAGATTTCAATGACATTATCGTCAGTGATAATCTGTGAATGAAAAGTATGAAAATCATGAACTTTGAAATATTCATAGATCAAATGCCTAGTTGACCTCTCGTCCCCGATTCGCTTGCAATTTGATATAAAGTCTCTGCGCAAACATTTTTGTTAATTGATGTGCTCAGCCAAACCAATTCGTTGATTATATTGTCTGCCACAGCGGTCAATTCATCTTCATCAAGATCATGCAATGGTCTAAAAAAATTAGATCCATGATTCTTTATTTTATTTTGAAAAAAATCAACCTGAGTGATGCTCTTGGGTGAGCATGGTAAGGAACCACTTTTGTAAAGCTCAAATACAAACATCCATTTTCTCCATAGTCGATCTGATGCCAAAACAAGAGTTAGCTTGTCTTTAAGGTTGTCATTTGTTTGAACAACAAAGATATCCATACATTCACCTTGGAAAGCCTGCAAAAATATAAAATTAAAGATAATATTTAATTTACTAATTTCAGAACATAGGCATCAATCTACGGACTTTGATTGATAAGAAGAAAAACTCTATACCTGCCAATCACACTGGAAGCGTTTCCCTTTCCCGAGTGGGATGGCCTACCGCAGGATATCCATTTCTCCCTTGCTTTTACAACTTGAGAAATAAATGGAGTGTCTTCAAATTCCTTGTTTGATAAATTTTGTTGTTTGCATAATTTTCTAATAATGTTTTGAGGAACACATTTATGTAGAACACGAGTTGTTCGATGACAATACCTTAAATGGACCGATTGATATTTATCAGTTTCAATTATTATTTTTTGCGTTGAAATAGTATGTTGCCCATCCAATATATAGAAATTTATTGAAGAAAAAATAATTTTCTCTTCATTTCTAGGAAGAAATCCCAACTTGGTCTCCTTATCGAAAGGAAATAGAATAGAATCTCTCAATGTGGTTGTAAAAGTTGAGACAAGAGATAAAACTATCTTTGCCACGACCTCCTCATCAACTTTTCGATATTGCAAATGTGGAGGCGCAATAACACATCTTGTTACATCAATAGAAAAAACTTTCTTTTTAAACAAAAAGTATTCGATCTGCTCTTGTTGAACTTCTTTTGAGCTTTCGTAGCTCTTAGTTGATTTCTGCATCATCGCTTTAGATGGACTTTCTTTGAGTGCTTTGAAGGAAAATTTGGTCACATCTTTTTCAATATGGTTGAGAAATGATCTTCTAAGGTAAAAAGGAATTTTTTCATGGTCTACATTTGTCAACTTCTTTTCAATATTCATGTAATGCAAGACAAACGAGGTTTTCGCAGCTAGAATTCTTTTCTTCCACACCGACAAATTCATTTCTTCAAATGGCGTGGTATTAATTCCAGACCGATTACAAACATCATACAAGGGAAAAAACCACCCTTGCTTTGCACAGGAAACCGGATCTGAATCGGGACTACTTTTCATTAGATCTAGTAAAAAATTACAAACCATAAGATCAGTCTGTAGAAGGAAACACCGGTCTCTCTCGATCACTTCAACTTGAACACATAATAAATTGTCAAAAATGGTATCTGCAGATGTCAATATTCCAGCTCGAGTTGGAACACCTTCCTCATCCAAGCAAAATAGATATAAATCTAGGTACAAATTATCTAATTCATCCATCTCAACATACCATCCATACTTGAATAAACTAAGGTTGTAATCTTTTAACAAATCAAGGAATGGGATTTCCTGGTATTGACTAAGGCTCAACAATGCAAACATATTTTATCTGCAAAACAATAAATATTGTTTAGTTAATATAAGAATTCATACAATGTTTATAATTATCAATTAGTGTTTGTATATTAGATGTATACTTGCAAATGTTTAGGTGAATGATCAATGGAAAAAAAATGACTGCTCCTTTCCAAAATCAATTCAGTGATTAAGAACAAATCTGCTAAGATTATCCATGAGAGATCAAATGTACATTTTATATAGTCATTTGAGAAAGAATCGATCGTAGAAGGAGCGATCATTATTTCATATTAAATGTCATTTTAATTTGGCATTTGTGCTAGAAATAAACAGATCGATGATATTACGGGAAGTCACATTTCAATCAAGTGCTACTCCTTACCTATCACACACCCCAAAATACCCATATTAAAAACAAAATTTAAAAAGTAAATGCATGTATTCGTTTTTACTTCTAGTATTGTTGAAACAAATTACTTTACTTGAGTTACATATTGGACTCTAAACAAAAGTTACTTTATGCTAATAGGGTTCAGCTTCACTTCTTGATATCATAGATCAACCAAGGTGAGCCCCTATCAAATATTTTTTAGCAACAAGTCAAGGTTTTGTTCTTGAATAACATCCAAGGTCTAGGATTCAGTCCTAAATACATTTGTTACATTTGTATGCTAGGGTATGGGCTCTAAGCCTTACTTCTTTTATGAGCATACTAGCTATATTTTTATAAGCATCCTACATAAGTATTTAACCTAGAACACTTAGCATGATGAGGGTTTAAACCCTACAAAACCTTGCATGAACTAACTTTAGATTACTAACATGTATTAGTGTTTTATGAACAATCTAACTATAACGTATGCATTCTCTAAATTATAAATTATTTGTTAATATTAAGAAATGCGGATTACGGATCTCCATAATTTTAATGGTTAAATGTTAAGGTTTCCGCATTCCCGACGTCCGCATTACGGAGTGTGGGTTGCGGGACCTTTAGTTATAAAAATGAGTTTTGACTGCCTCCGCATTGCGGATTGCAGGTTGCGGGACTTCAACTTTTCAATGTTTTAATTTAGTGATTCTGCATTCCGTCTTTCCGATTGTGGATTCGGTGGACTGCGGAATGCGGGTTGCGGAACTTCCACTTTTCAATGTTTTAATTCAGTGATTCCGCATTCCGCCTTTCCGATTGCGGATTCAATGGACTGCAGAATGCGGGATTGCGAAACTTCAATTTTTCATGGTTTTAAATTAGCGATTCTGCATTCTGACTTTCTGATTGCGGATTCGACGGAATACGGAATGTGGGATTGCAGAACTTCAACTTTTCTTTGATTAATTTTAGCGATTTCGACTTTCCGATTGTGGATGCAGAATGCAGGTTGCGGCGGATTCAACGACTTGCAGAAATGTTTAACAGGTGAAACCAGATCTTAGAAAATGGTTTGAACTTGTAAATATTTACTGTTTATTCAAGATCTAGGGTTTGAAAACTGTATTAACAAGCCATTCGGCCATATTCAAAACTTGTCCTTCGATTTTATATATATATATCCAATGGAAATATTAATCTATTTTGTTATGTGTATAAATGTAATTTTGTTTATCTTTTAGAAAGTAAAAATGCATGTTAAGTCCATTCGGCTTTACACATGTTATATAAACTCGGTTTATCTTCTAAATAAATAATGCTATTCTAAGCCATTAGGTTATATATAAACTCTGTCTAATGCTATTCTAAGCCATTCAACTCTACACCGTTTATATATATAAAGACTCTGTTTAATGTTATTCTAAGCCATTCGGCTCTACACAGGTAATATATATATATATATATATATATATATATATATATATATATATATTTTCTAGTTTTATTACTTAGCCATTTTGGCTTCTATTTCATTTTAATCTATAAATGCATATATGATAACATTCATTGATACATTATTTGATGCACAACTATAAACTTCTGAATAAAAAATTGAATGAAAAATGTTACAGGAAAATGGTAATGTACAGTAATTTCATAATAGAAAGAATAATAGGGTAAAACCTGAACTGATTAACAAATCAAGAATTATTTACAGTACAAGGTAATTTCAGAATAGTGATACAATAGTTGGTAATATACCTAAGCAATGTGATCATTCTGCCTAACAATCTATATATCATTCACAGTAAACAGACATTCAAAATAATAATAAAATAGTTGATAACATACATAAGCAATATAATCAAACAGTTTAGGAATCATTTACAATAATTGATAATTGCATAATGGTAAAAAGAAAGTTGATAACATATATAAGCAATATAATCAAACAATTTAGGAATCATTTACAGTAATTGATAAATGCGGAAATGTAAAAAGATAGTTGATAACATATATAAGCAGTATAATCATTTTGATTTACAATTTATGAATCATTTACAGTAAACAGACATTCAGAATAGTAAAACAATAAAATAAATGGAACCTGAACCAGCAGAGGAAAATCAAACTGGAGGTCGTCGTTCCTCCCAACCAATCTTCCAGAACAACCAAACTACTTGTTCTGAAACCCCTGAGCCTGTTTGTTGAACCACAATGACAAAGACTAGTCACAGAGTTCCTCTTGCATAAGCTAGGTCACAATATCACTTCATCATAAGCCTCCTTCTCATTCGATGAACTCAATACTTATCGTATTCTCCCCTTCATCATAAGCGTCCTGCTTAGTGGATGAAATCAATACTTTATAGTATTTGCCTAGGACTTAGGTCATTTATGAGCCACTTGCTCGTAACTGCTCCAACAGGAGTCTCAACTTGATTTTTAGGGAGTATGCCTCATGCACCATTGCGCTTTTATTATGCAATCTTGCCATACTGGTTTTTCCTCTTGACACTTTTCATTTCTCCTTGTGGGTCAACAAACACTCTTCAACAGTTATTTCAGTTTTCATTCCCTCATTTATATTTATTTACAAATGTCTCGACCTCACTTGGTCAATAATGTCAAATCAAATAATAACATATGGTCCTTAATAAATATAAATGTTTGGGTTCTTCAGTGTATTACATACATGTTCCCTTAGAAATTAACACCGTCCTCAATGTTACTTTTAATCTTCTTCCATATCATCTTGAAACCGAATTGGATATGCCTCCTGCATATTGCTTTCCAATTCCCAAGTAGCCTCTTTTGGGCTAAGATGCTTCCATTGCACATTGACTTGTCCGATGATGTGGTTACGGAGTAAAATTTATCTCCTGTCAAGAATACATTCCAGTCCCACTTGAAATTCTACTTCGGGTTCCACCTAGATAGCATTCCAGTCAACCACATGAGTAGCATCATGAACATATCTTTTTAGAATTGAAATATGAAAAACATTATGTACTTTAATTGTAGGCAGTAATGCTAATTGATAAGCCACTGGCCCAACCTTTGCTAATATCTCAATTGGTCACAATACCTGGGTGCCAATTTTGTGCATTTTCCCAATTTTAATGAACATTTTATGAGTTTCACTTTCACATAAACATGATCCCCTACCTGGAACTCTCTTTGATTTCTTTTCAAATCTGCATAACTTTTTTGTCTATCTTGAGTTATCTTCAAGTTGTGTTGTACTTGTTTCAGTGTTAGTTCCATATCCTTCAATATTTTAGGACCTAACATTCTTTAGACTTGGAACAAAAGACATAGAGGAGTATGGATAGCATAGCATGCTATTAACCCCTTGCCTTATCTTTACCCACCTACAACTAGACAGCCCTAGACTACTTGATTAAGGAAGAGTTTAATGGGAGCTATACCTAATGGGTGGGTGGGATTAGACTAGCCCTTACCACACCTTCTCCTTAGACTGGAACCCTAGGAGCATGGCATGGAGTTTGTTAGTCATGCCCACCATACCCTGATATTAGAAGCACCAGATGGATGGTGGATTGAATGATCACCTTACCCTTGATTTCCATTATTGCCTTAAACCTCAGAGCATGGCATTGAGTTAGTGGAAAGATAATTCCCAACCTACCTAGTCTTTTAGACCTGGAAGATTAGACGTTGAGGAGGATGGCTGGAACCCCTTTGCTTGCTTTGCTTAGCTTACCAACTCTCTTTCACCTGCAAGAACTAGTAGGGACATAGTCTATCAACTGGGCTACTCCAAGAAATTGGAGTGTTACATTTCCATCCATGAAGTATCTCAAATGGACTCATTTTAGTAGAGTCTTGAAAATGATTGTTATATGCAAACTCAACAAGATGTAAATACTCTTCCCATTTCTCAGATTTGTCCATTACATACATTCTAAGCATGTCTTCTAAAATTTGATTCACCATTTCAATTTTTCCATCAGTCTAGGGGTGATATGCGATACTAAAATTTAATTGAGTATCCAACCCTTTAAATAAGGCCTTTCAAAAATTTCCTGTAAACTTTATATCCCTATCAAAAATCACAACTTTAGGTATCCCATGCAATCTGAAAATTGCTTTCATAAAAATATCAACAATATTAATAGCTTTGTAAGTAGATTTGACGGGAATAAAATGTGTTTCATTGCTAAGTTTATCTACCACAACCATAATTGAATCATTATGTCTAGCATTTTTAGGCAAACCTGTTATAAAATCCAAGCCAATAAATTTCCACTTCCATTCTAGAATGGGTAAAGGTTGTAGCAATACGGCTGGATGTTGATGTTCAGCCTTAACTTGGTGGCATTCAATGCATCTAACTATATATTCTGCTACCTCCTTTTTCATATTAGACCAAAAGAATTCTTTTCTTAACATAGTAATCATTTTATTATATACAAGATGTCCAGAATATGGTCTTTTATGCATTTCATTCATGATTAATGACTTGATCTCCTCTTAATTAGGTACATACAATCTATTTTTACATACCAACAATTCTTTTCTGTTTAGACTGAATTCTGTTTTTACTTTATTTGTTTTATTTTCTGTTGTCTATTCCTTTAAATTTTGATATTCTTTATCAAATTTTGTTGTTGTCTTGATTTTATCTTCCAAATTTGTCTCATAGTTACTACTTGTAGTAACATACAACATGTTCACATGACGACTTAACGCATCAGCCACTTTATTTTTTTCCCCTTAATATGTTTGATTTCAAATTCATATTCACTTAGGAAAGATAACCATCTAGATTGTTTAGCATTTAAATTATGTTGGTCAAATAAATCATTTAAACTAACATTATCAGTCATTAGTAAGAATCTTCTCCCAATAAGATAATGCCGTCACATTTTAAGTGCATGAATAATGGCAGCTAACTCTCAATCATGAGTAGCATAGTTCTTTTCATGTTATTTAAGCTTTCTTGATTCATAGGCCACCACCTAGTTTTCTTGCATTAATACTCCACCTAAACCCTCTTTGCATGCATCTGTGCATATAACAAAATATTTATAGGGGTCTGCTATCTTTAGGATAGGAGTTGTTGTTAATAAATATTTCAGTTTATTAAAGTTGATTTCACATTTCTCATTCCATTCAAATTTCTTACCTTTCTTTTGTAAATGAAGTTATAGGATATGCAATTTTTGAAAATCCTTCAATAAATTTGCGATAATATCCAGTGATCCCCATAAAAGATCTAATATAAGATACATCTTTAGGCACAGGCCATTCCATGATAGATTTAATTTTATCGGGATCCACTGATATTCCTTCTTTAGAAACTACATGGCCTAAGTATTGGATTTTATCTTTAAAGAAATCACATTTACTGAATTTAGCATATAGTTCTTGTTCTCTTAATACTTGTAGGACTTTTTAAATGCTCATCATGAATAGATTAATATGGCATCAATGAAGACGACTACAAAGTTATCTAAATATTTACTTAATATATTATTCATTAAACACATAAAATATGTTGGAGCATTTTTCAACCCAAAAGGCATTATGACAAATTCATAGTGATCGTATCTGGTCCTAAAAGTTGTTTTATATATATCTCCATCTTTAACCCGGACTTGATGATATCCAGATCTCAAGTCTATTTTTGAATCATTTCTCCTCGAAATTGGTCGAATAAGTCATCGATCTGAGATAAAGAATATATGTTTTTAATTGTCATTTTATTAAGTTGTCAGTAGTCTATACACAACCTTAAAGTACCATCATTTTTCTTTACAAACAAAACCGGTGCTCCCCAAGGAGAAACGCTTGGTCAAATGTATTTCTTATCTGTTAATTCATGTATTTGGGATTTTAATTCATTAAGTTCCAGTATGTTCATTTAGTAAGGAGATTTTGAAGCTGGTACTACTCCCAGTACTAAATCAATAGTAAAATCTATTTCTCTTTTTGGAGGTAATCCGGGAATTTCTTCCGGAAATACATCCTTAAAATATTTCAAAACTGGTATATCGTCTATTTTAATTTCTTTATTAGTTTCTCTATCATCCATTATTCAAACAACAAATACTTTACAACCCTTACGAACAGACCTTTTCATTTGTCAAGCAAATATTTCTCTAATAGTAGTCTTCCTTGGAATTCCTTTAACTAGTATAGGTTTACTTTCTTCATCTATGCATGAGAAGGTTTTATCATAGCAATTTTGAATTACTCTATGATTTTCTAACCAATCCATTCCTATCAATAAATCATAATATCCTAAAGGCAGAATATTTAAATCAGCATATGTTGTAAAACCATTCATAATAAATTCACATCCTTTCACAAAACTAGTTACTTTTCGTTTCATGCCTGTAGCAAGTTGTACTAACCAAGAATTTTCAAATTTAGTTTGTTGTAATTCTCTTAGTTCTACAATTATTGGTGAAACATAACTCAAACTTGCACCGGGATCAATTAATATAAAGATTGGTTTAACCTTTAGCGTATCTTCGATTTCCACCATAGATGTTTGATGATCTGCTTGTCGATTTTCCAACGTTGCGCTTATTCTTGGCATGCCTCTTGCTATATCCCCCACTGTAGTATCTTCTTGAATAGAGTGCACATTATTGAAATTTCTCCTTTTAACTGGACAATCTTTAAATTAATGAGGTTCACCACATTCCCAACATTTTAAGGGTTCCTTTTGAACAGTATTTTTATTATAACCAGCAGTTGCTTCTTTTCCTTTTATTATTGTAGGATTTTGTGGCCTAAAACTCTTGAAATTATTTCATTGATAGTTTCGATGGTTATTTCCATAAGTGTTATTAAATCTCATAACTTTCTTTTTATGTTCAAAGCTTTCATGTTTTATGTTCTTCCAACTTGGTACATTATCTCTTTTGTTCTTATTTTGATCATAACAGAAATTTGTTTCTCATAGTTTCATCCAATGTTTTAGGATTGTCATATTCAATTCTCTCTTTGTAAATTGTTGGTAGACAACTGAGAAAATGTCGTAATTTAGGTTTTTCATCAACAATATAAGGTACATAACGTAATAAACTCAAAAATTTACTACACAGTTCCTTCATTGTAAAAATTCCTAGTTTTAAATCATAAAACTCTTTAGCTTTTTCTTCATAATATTGCTCCGACAAGTATTTCATTTTAAAGTATTTCTTGAAATTATGCCAAGTTAAGTGACGTTCCTTAATGCATTTTACTTTATTGATGTCTTTCCACCAAATGTCAGCCTTTCTCGTTAAATTATAAATTGTCATTTTCGCTTTTAATTCATTATAGTAGTTATAAATCTGAAAGTACTTTTTCATTCCTGAAAGCCAGGCTTCTGCTTCTTCTCCGATTTCAATCTCACCATTGAATATAGGATGTTTTATCTTTTTAAATTCACCACAAATTTCTTCATAAGGTTTACTTTTTCTACTATATTCATCACTGTCACTACTTTCACTAGATTCTTTAAAATTCGGTTTACTTTGTTTAGGTGAATTTTCACTTGAAGACTCAGTTTCACTATCTGAAAAATTTAACTTCATTGCATTGTGTTTATAAGATGCAGCCTTTTTTTTCTATATAAGGTCATTTCTTCCTTTCTGCTTCCTGATTGTTTATTTTTGTTAACAAGACATTATTTAATTCTTGTTGTGCTTTCAGAATGCGTTCATTATCATTCATTATCTTTCTTAACATTGTGTATTTGTTCTTTTAAATATTTTACTGTTTGTAACAGTTCAGATGGGTTATCATTTCTGTTCTCATTTAGATGCACACCCACGGATTATCATCGTTAATGTTTTCTTGTTCAATGTTTACTTGTTCTTTAGGATGGGATTCTTCTTCAGCTGACATTTCGACATCTGCCATAATTCCTGCAAAATCAAGGCTATACTTATCTTATGATTATAAGATAATCAACCATAACATTTATGTTAGTTTCATGTTTATACTCTTTCAATGTTGAGCCCGTTAGGCCAAATGTTGTAACCATGCTCTGATACCATTATGTCACACACCCCAAAATACCCATATTAAAAACAAAATTTAAAAAGTAAATGCATGTATTATTTTGTACTTATAGTATTGTTGAAACAAATTACTTTACTTGAGTTACATACTGGACTCTAAACAAAATTTACTTTATGCTAACAGGGTTCAACTTCACTTCTTGATATCATAGATCAACCAAGGTGAGCCCCTATCAAAGATTATTTAGCAGCAAGTCAAGGTTATGGTCTTGAATAACATCCAAGGTCTAGGATTCAGTCCTAAATACATTTGTTACATTTGTATGCTAGGGTATGGGCTCTAAGCCTTACTTCTTTTATGAGCATACTAGCTATATTTTTATAAGCATCAGACATAAGTATTTAACCTAGCACACTTAGCATGATGAGGGTTTAAACCCTACAAAACCTTGCATGAACTAACTTTAGTTACTAACATGTATTAGTGTTTGATGAACAATCTAACTGTAACTTCCGCATTCTCCAAATTATAAACTATTTGTTAATATTAAGAAATGTGGATTACGGATCTCCATAATTTTAATGGTTAAAGGTTAAGGTTTCCGCATTCTCGACTTCTGCATTGCGGAATGCGGGTTGCGGGTCCTTTAGTTATAAAGATGAGTTTTGACCGCTTCCGCATTCCCAACTTTCGCATCGTGGATTGTGGGTTGCGGGACTTCCACTTTTCAATGTTTTAATTTAGCGATTTCACATTCCGCCTTTTCGATTGCGGATTCGGTGGACTGCGGAATGCAGGTTGCAGAACTTCCACTTTTCAATGTTTAATTCAGCAATTCTGCATTCTGACTTTCCGATTGCGGATTCGGTAGACTGTGGAATGTGGGATTGTGGAACTTCAATTTTTCTTTGATTAATTTTAGTGATTATAACTTTCCAATTGCGGATGCGGAATGCAGGTTGCGGCGGATTCGATGGCTTACGGAAACGTTTAACAGGTGAAACTAGATCTTAGAAAATGGTTTGAACTTGTAAATATTTACTGTTTATTCAAGATCTAGGGTTTGAAAAGTGTATTAACAAGTCATTCGGCCATATTCAGAACTTTTCCTTCATTTTTATATATATATCCAATGGAAATATTAAGCTATTTTGCTTTGCGTATAAATGTAATTTTGTTTATCTTTTGGAAAGTAAAAATGCTTGTTAAAGCCATTCGGCTCTACACATGTTATATCAACTAGGTTTATCTTCTAAATAAATAATGTTATTCTAAGCCATTAGGTTATATATAAACTCTGTCTAATGCTATTCTAAGCCATTCGGCTCTACACAGATTATATATATATAAAGACTCTGTTTAATGCTATTATAAGCCATTCGACTCTACACAGGTTATCTATATATATATATATATATATATATATATATATATATTCTATTCTAGTTTTATTACTTAGCCATTTTGGCTTCTATTTCATTTTAATCTATAAATGCATATATGATAACATTCATTGATACATTATTTGATGCATAACTATAAGCTTCTAAATAAAAAAACTGAATGAAAGATGTTACAGGAAAATGGTAATGTACAATAATTTCATAATATAAAGAATAATAGGGTAAAACCTGAATTGACTAACAAATCAAGAATTATTTAAGTACAAGTTAATTTCAGAATAGTGATACAATAGTTGGTAATATACCTAAGCAATGTGATCATTCTGCCTAACAATCTATATATCATTTACAGTAAACAGACATTCAAAATAATAAAAAGATAGTTGATAACATACATAAGCAATATAATCAAACAGTTTAGGAATCATTTACAGTAATTGATAATTGCATAATGGTAAAACTATAGTTGATAACATATATAAGCAATGTAATCAAACAGTTTAGGAATCATTTACAATAATTCATAATTGCAATTTATGGATCATTTACAATAAACAGACATTCAGAATAGTAAAACAATAAAATAAATGGAACCTGAACCAGCAGAGGAAAATCAAAACTAAAGGTCATCATTCCTTCCAACCAATCTTTCAGAACATCCAAACTACTTGTTATGAAACCCCCAAGCCTGTTTGTTGAACCACAAGGACAAAGACTGGTCACAGAGTTCCTCTTGCATAAGCTAGGTCACAATCTCACTTCATCATAAGCCTCCTGCTAATTGGATGAACTCAATACTTATTGTATTCTCCCCTTCATCATAAGCCTCTTGCTCAGTGGATGAAATCAATACTTTTAGTATTTGCCTAGGACTTAGGTAATTTATGAGCCACCTGCTCGTAACTGCTCCAACAGGAGTCCAAGGATAATTTTAGGGGCAAAATTTAGCCCATGGGCTATTTTTCCATGTTTTTTTCCAAAAAAAGATTCGCCAATTTGTTTTTTTTTAAGCCCAATTTTGATGGGATAAACTTTTTTCACTCTAAAAATTGCCAAATTATTATATAAACTATATAAAATCCTTATAAAATGAAATAATTTTAGAAAAATATCGCCAAATATTTAATAGTTGACATTTTAATAATTGGTAAGATTCACCAAGGTTTATACACTTTTAAATAAGTATGGGTCCTTAAAATTATCCCTACAGGAGTCTCAACCTGATTTTTAGGGAGGATGCCTCCTGCACCATTGCGCCTTTATTAGGCAGTCTTGACATATTGGGTTTTCCTCTTGACACTTGTCATTTCTTCTTATGGGTCAGCAAACACTCTTCAACAGCTTTTTCAGTTTTGATTCCCTCGGCTATTTGATAATTGAAAATTAATAATTTATTTACAAATGTCTTGACCTCACTTGGTCAATAATGTCAAATCAAATAATAACGTATGGTCCTTAATAAATATAAATGTTTGGGTTCTTCGGTGTATTGCATTACCATTTAAATGGATCTTTATTGTGGTTTGTAGAAAATGGATCGATGCAAGAAGGAGCGTCTGTTCCTTTCTCAAATCTACTTATGTCAAAGTGATCTAGATAGAATATCTCCATGATATTCCTGATATTTGGAGAATATACGAAGGGGCGCCTGATCCTTCTTGTGTTTTCTTTTACTAATAGTTCTATAATACAAAAAGGGTCGTTTGATCCTTCTTGGGTTCACCATTATGGATAGAGGTGAATTGTTGGATGACCATTCAGAGCTTCAATAGTTTTACAATTCTCTAATAAACGAAGGGGCAACCGATCATTTCACTCCATGAAATTCTTGATATTTGGAGGATATAGGAAGGGGCACCTGATCCTTCTTGTGTTTACTATTCCTAATAATCATACAATACAAAAAGGTCATCCATTCATTCTTGTGTTCACCATTATGGATATAGATGAATTATCGGCCTAGCCTTCGTAGGTTGAATATCTTTACATTTCTATCATAACTGAAGTGGTAGCCGACCCTTTTTGTGCTTAGTATTCTTCCAGTGTTCACCATTCTGAATAAAGATGAATTATCGGCCTAACCTTCGTAATTTGAATATTTTTACATTTCTCTCATAAATGAAGGGCCGACCCTTCTTGTGCTCAGTATTCTTTTCGTAATAGTTCTATAATACAAGAAGGGTCAGTCGTTCCTTCTTGTTTTCACCATTCTGGATATAGATGAATTGTTGGATGACCATTCATAGCTTCGACAGTTTTACAATTAAGTCTACTAATCGAATGGGCGGCCATTCCTTTCGCTCCATGATATTCTTGATATTTGGAGGATAGAAGAAGGGGCGTATGATCCTTCTTGTGCTTACTATTCCTACTAATCCCACAATACAGGAAGGGTCGGTCGTTCATTCTTATGTTCACCATACTGGATATAGATGAATTGTCGGCCTATCCTTTGTAGATTAAATAGTTTTATATTTCTCTCATAAATGAAGGGTCGTCTGACCCTTCTTGTGCTCGGTATTCTTCCAGTGTTCACCATTCTGGATATACATGAATTGTTGGCCTAGTCTTTGTAGGTTGAATATTTTTACATTTATCTCATAACTGAAGTGGCGACCGACCCTTCATGTGCTTAGTATTCTTTTCATAATAGTTTTATAGTACAAGAAGGGTCAATTGTTCCTTCTTGTGTTCACCATTCTGGATATAGGTGAATTGTTGGATGATTATTCGTAGCTTCGATAGTTTTACAATTATCTACTAAACGAAGGGGTGTCCGATCATTTCTCTCCATGATATTCTTGATATTTGGAGGATATAAGAAGGGGTGCCTGATCCTTCTAGTGTTTACTATTTCTACTAATCCTACAATACAGGAATGGTCGACCATTCATTTCTCTGTTCACCATTCTGGATATAGATGAATTGTCTGCCTAGCCTTCGTAGGTTAAATATTTTTACATTTCTCTCGTAAATGAAGGTTCGGTCGACCCTTCTTGTGCTCAGTCTTCTTCTAGTGTTCATCATTCTGGATATACATGAATTGATGGCCTAGCCTTCGTAGGTTGAATATTTTTACAATTCTCTCATAAATAAAGGGGTGACCGACCCTTCTTTTGCCCAGTATTCTTTTCATAATAGTTCTATACTGCAAGAAGGGTCGGTTGATCCTTCTTGTGTTCACCATTCTGGTTATAGGTGAATTGTTAGATATAGGTGTTCACAATTCTCTACTAAATGAAGGGGCAGTTGATCCTTTCTCTCCATGATATTCTTGATATTTCGAGGATATAAGAAGGGTTTCCCGATCATTCTGGTGTTTACTATTCCTATTAATCCTACAATAAAGGAAGGGTCGATCGTTCATTCTTCTATTTTCTCTCATATATGAAGGGTCAGTCGACCCTTCTTGTCGGAAGTCAGAAGTTGGGACAAACATTTTGTATATGTTATAACTTAGCCGATGTCCCGATCCCTACTATTCAGGGATAATTCTAAGGACCCATACTTATTTAAAAGTGTATAAACCTTGGCGAATCTTATCAATTCTTAAAATGTCAACTATAAAATATTTAGCGATATTTCTCTAAACTGATTTCAATTTATAAGGATTTTATATAGTTTATATAATAATTTGGCGATTTTTATAGTGAAAAAAGCTTACCCCATCAAAATTGGGCGAAATGGGGCTTCAAAAAATGCAAATTGATGAATCTTTTTTTGGAAAAATACCCCATGGACTAAATTTCGCCCTTAATATGATCATTGCTACTATTTACTACAGAAGTCAGAAGTCGGGAATTGTTGGCCTAGCCTTCGTAGATTAAATATTTTTACATTTCTCTTGTAAATGAAGGGTCGTCCGACCCTTCTTATGCTCAGTATTCTTCCAGTGTTCACCATTCTGGATATACATGAATTGACGGCCTAACCTTCATAGGTTGAATATTTTTACAATTCTCTCATAAATGAAGGGGCGACCGACCCTTCTTATGCCCAATATTCTTTTCATAATATTTCTATAATGCAAGAAGGGTCAGTCGATCCTTTTTGTGTTCACCATTCTGGATATAAGTGTTCACAATTCTCTACTAAACGAAGGGGCGATCGGTCATTTTTCTCCATGATATTCTTGATATTTAAAGGATATAAGAAAGGCTGCTCAATCCTTCTGGTGTTTACTCTTCCTACTAATCCTACAATGCAGGAAGGGTCGGTCGTTCATTCTTCTGTTTTCTCTCATAAATGAAGGGTCGGCCAACCCTTCTTGTTGGAATTCGGAAGTCGGGACAAACATTTTTTATATGTTATAACTTAGTCGATGTCCCAATCCCTACTATTTACTGTGGAATTCGGACGTCAGGAATTGTTGGCCTAGCCTCGTAGATTAAATATTTTTGCATTTCTCTCATAAATAAAGGGTCGCCCGACCCTTCTTGTACTATGTATTCTTCTAGTGTTCACCATTCTGGATATACATGACTTGATGGCCTAACCTTCATAGGTTGAATATTTTTACAATTCTCTCATAAATGAAGGGGCGACCGACTCTTCTTTTGCCCAGCATTCTTTTCATAATAGTTCTATACTGTAAGAAGGGTCGATCGATCCTTCTTGTGTTCACCATTTTGGATATAGGTGAATTGCTGGATATAGGTGTTCACAATTCTCTACTAAACGAAGGGGTAGCAGATCATTTCTCTCCATTATATTCTTGATATTTCTAGGATATAAGAAGGGGTGTGTTATCTTTCTAGTGTTTATTATTCCTACTAATCCTACAATACAGGAAGGGTCGGTCGTTCATTCTTCTGTTTTATCTCATAAATGAAGGGTCGACCGACCCTTCTTGTCGAAATTCAGAAATCGGGACAAACATTTTTTATATGTTATAACTTAGCCAATGTTTCGATCCCTACTAATTAGGGGAATTTTGAGGCCAAAAATGGGTCTCAAGACAAAAAATGTACTATTAATATCAACTTTATAAGAACAATCACATTCTAAAGAATGACATCATCCATAATGGTTGAGGTGTCATCGGTTGAGTTAAAGATGCTTATTTGTCAAATTCTAAATAGTGAATGAAAACTCATAGTTAGCCATAACAATATTGTAAGTAACGTACTCATAAATAGAAAAAGTACTTACAAATTACTTTTAAATATAATATAAATGTAGTTATGTACTTAAAAAAAATTATTATTTATATTTCAATATAAAATAAATTACAAAGACCAAAAAGTGAATACTCTATTCCAAATCAAAACTATGTAATTATTTTTCGATATACAATATATACTTTTAAATAATAAATTACAAATATCAACAAAAATAAAATCTTTATTCAAATTCAAAATCTAAGTCATATAAATATTTGTATTAATCTAGCCCCAAGAGTTAGCTCGATCGGTTGTGTTCTCGGAAGTTAGGCCTCCCAGCATGCGAGGTCACGGGATCCATCCTCATAGACCCTCTTGGGGTTAGGCACGCAGCGGCCGCAGGGCGGAAACCCCTTCGGGGCGGGTCCGTCGGAAATTATTTCGTGAATGTAGCGGTCGGCTAAGCCGATTAAAGTGAACCACATGAAAAGAAAAAAAAAAATAATAATAATAATAATTAATATTTGTATTAATCTAAACTTTTAATTTTTAATATATAATATATAATTTTAAATGCTTAACTAAACTTTTAAATCCCTTTGGGATACCTACTATCCAAATAAAAACCCATAAATGCTATGGGATAATACTATGCTAATATATAATGTATATAATACTATTGGTTAAAATAATATATATACTTACCATCCAAATAAATACCCATAAGTGTTATGAGATACGTGTTATGTCAATATATAATATATATATAGTTTAAACCTTAAGTCCTTATCTAATCCTTTAAATCCTTATCATGGATACATACTCTTCTAATGAAAACCTATGAGTGCTATGGGATACGTGCAATAGGTAAAAGGTTAAGTGTCAATTTTTTGGAAGGTAAAAATTTAAGTGCTATGGAATATGTATATTACTATAAATATAAGTATACGTGCTATGGGTATATGGATAAAAAATAATGTAGCATTTCGTGGAAGGGTAGAAGGTTAAGTATTATGGGATACATATAACGCTATACATATTTTATTGATTTTTATTTTTAAAAATAGTGTTTAATTTATATGAATTTATGATTAAGTTTTAATTTTATAAAATATATGTATATAAATAAATGATAATTTATTTATATGTATATAACTAAATGATAATTTATTTATAAATTTAATGTTTGTTTAAAATTTAAAATTATAAATATATAAATTTAAAAACATATTTTGAATTTTGAATAAACTATATTTCAAAATTCAAAATCAATATATTTTGTTTTATTTTATGAGTGATTTGTTTTATAAGTACATTCATCATATTGTATGCAACATCAATTTATGTATTCAAAAGTACTTTTACTTTTAGTTATATAAAAGAAAGTCTTTTTATTGATTTTATTTTAAACATCTTTTCAATATAACTTTACCATAGTTACATTAGTTATACTGTAAAAGATGAGTTATACATATACCTCCCCCACAAAATGCTTAACTCATAATATTTTATTATATCTTTTATGAGGCCCATTTTAAACCTCAAAATTCCCCTAATAGGCTATTTACTGCGGAAGTTGGAAGTCGGAAAAGTAATCCTTTTATTTGATTTTACAAAGCTCGGAAAAGTTATACAAAACTCAGCAATTTCCACCCAATCCACTCAATTGGTTGTTCCCATTCTCAATCCAATTACTTCTCAATCATTGCCCTTAGTCACAGTCCCCGACCCACCTTCTTCCACTATTGAGGTTGTGTCAGATTTTGGGGAAGATGCAATTGTGTCTCTTAATGATTATTTTTGGAGCATGACTAAGAAAACAATTGTTAAGAGAGGATCTAAAAGGTCCAGGGAAGGAACAGTTGTTGAAGGCACTGTTCCTAACCAAATCATTTGGAAAAGGGCATCCACAGATATGAAGAGAGACGTTGTGGAGATAACAGCTTCCATGGGAACCTTTGTTGGGGCGAACTTTGACACGGTTACCTCACTCAATAAGGAAATTGATGATAGAGAAGCCAAGATACAGGATTTGCAAAAAGAGAAAAATGATTTGGAACACCAGTATCAAACTCAGTTGCAGGAAATGCAAGCTCAATATGATTCTCAAATGCAAGATTTGAAGCAGGAGAATGAAGATTTAAATAAACAAGTGCAAATGGTTAATGAAGAAGCTAACAGGTATTCCAAAGAATTGCAGACTGTGAAACAGCAGCTTCAACAAGTTCAAGTTCAAACTGCTAGTTCTTCATTTTCTAATTTAGTAGAAGATGAGTTCAAAGAATTTGCATTCAGAATCAATGATGATTATAAAAAACTTCTTGTTGAGTTGTTTGAAGGCCTAAGCCAGATCCAGGATGATTTTAGTGCATTAGAGCATCAATCTAACATTTTGTACAATCATATTCAAAACAAGAAAGTTGCTTCTAATGCATATGATGAAGTTCTGGATTGGCAGAGGTTTATTAAAGACAAACCAAAAGGAATCCCAATTTTTGATAATGTCAATATTAGAAGGATTCACATTTCTATTCAGTCTTGGGAAAACATTTGTGAAGTGGTTGAATCCATGAATGATGAAGGACAAAAGGCCTGTTAAAGATAATGGTTTGCTTCAAATGATTTACTAGAGCAACTTAAGTTTCCTGTCATGGATCAATTAGTCGATGCATTTCCAGCAAAAATAATGATTGTTGAGGTGGAGAAAAGGCATGCACGATCCAAGGAACATATCGAGCAGCTGAAACAAATTCATCTCAAAGACATCAAATAATTGATTGAGTTGCCGACTTCTTTGGGATTGAAGGTTAACGCATTTTTTCAAGATTGGAGCAAAGTCGGGAGAAAGGAGGTTGAGGCTTTTCTATGTAAAGCTCAGTTACAATTGGAACATGCAAAATACCATGATATTGATGATTTGTTAGATGTATTTGCCAAGTGGAAGGCTGCCTTAGCTCAATCTTAGCATGAATCTTTTTATGATCCCTTATTTCATGGGATAAGATCTTCTTTCAACAATTTGTAATTATTATTTAAGAAGAAGAAATCTTATATAATAAGGGGGAACCGCAAGGAAGAAGAGACAAGAGCATTTTGTTGCACCAAGGATTTTGTAATATTTTGCAAACTCTGATAAATATAGTCAGTTTATTTTATCATGTCTTATGTCGGTAATTAGTTGATCAAGTTTTCTTGATGATTATTTGGTTCCTTATTTCGTTTTCTTTCATTGGTTATTTTTCTTAAGTTACAGATCTACCGACATATGAATTAATGTGGTTTTTCATTTATTATTCATGTGAAGGACAATGTCACAAGAAATAAATACTTTTCTATGTTCTCATGTTCTTATTAATACTCTGTAACTTTAAATTTACCTTTAGTCTTTTTTAGTTAATTTATTAATTGGTTAATCAGAATAATTATAGTTATATTAACTTTAACAAAACTGAGTAATTGTGATTATCTTTGTTTTGCTAAAGCAACTGGTTATTGACTTAATTAAATTGTCATTTGTCAGATTGACAAACGCCGGAATTATTAGTGCAATTGTTCTGAAGATCTTTATCTATTCTTAACATCTTATTAGTTGAACTAACTAGTTTCTCTTACTTGTTTTCTTTATGCTATTAACTAATTTGTCTTATTTAGAACTAACAATTTTATTTAGGTTTTTCTCTCTTAAGGGAGAAATTGTATATTCACTCAGAGAGTGCCAATGGAGGCCTAATATCCGTTGAGAGCAGTTATCCCAAACGAATGGGGACTAGGGTAACTCTCGAGTGGAGTCGCTTGACATCCTTGGATCGGGTTGGTTCTCCCTTATGTTTGGCAGTTCCATACTTGATCAGTCTGGGCCTATCAACAACCCTCTATGAACCAAAAGTGTTGATCAAAAACTAGTTTGTCGACCCCAACAACTTTGTTGGAAAACGAAATAATCAATATCCTCTCTATGTCCTCAGACAACCCTATAAACTACTTGCTCACATGTCATGTAGATTGTATGGGTTAGCCAATTGCTGTCTTTTTAAACAGGAATGGACTCCATTGATGCATCATGTTGTCACCATTGGGGATGTGTTCAATTGGGCACAAATTTTTTCTGTTACCATGAAGGATGCCATCATGCGCGATGTGAAGGCTCCTCCCACAAAGAAGCCCGAATTTTATCTATCGGCTTATATGTTTGGTATAATTTGTTCATCATTTACATTCCCACCTATGAATTGGTAGTGGACCAACCAACTGCCCCCAGTTCATATCTATTGCTCTATTCTGTGGAAAGACAATTATAAGGCTCACATTTATGACATCTATGACAACTTCTTCAGTGTTGTATATTTTGTCATTTACAAAACCAGTGCCCCATGTATTTTAGAAGATGCCAAGCACTTAGTATCATCTATGGGAGACTGGTACATTGGGAAATTCTTTACATATAGCAGAATCTAGGGGGGTTTCTGTTTATCCGTTTCCTAGATTTGTTCACGATAGGATGGTCTTATAGGAGGTTTCCCATCAGACATCAGCTGATGGGATATATGGAAAATGTACCACTGTAAAAGGAAGGCCTAGCCAAGGTTTCCTTTGTACATTGGTCAGTTTGTAATTCAAAGCTATGCTCATGCTCTACATTTAGCAAACAAATTAAATGAACTCAAACTGGGAAAAGGAGTAAAAATGATGCATGACCCCAAAGGGATCATTGCGGATCATTTCACACGGGCTCATTTGAAAAGTGCTTAAGTGCATGAAAACCATCCTGATGACTCCATCTATATGAGGGCCAACAATTTTGAGGAAATGTTGACAAGCATTAATGACCCCGATGAAAGGACTATGCTCCATGAGGCTCAGATACAGCAGAAAACCGGAATACATATGGAAAGGAATCAGATATTCCAAACTCAGGAGAAAGCCTTGAGGGATGCCATGGAGGATGATGTAGGCTCTTCTAAGTCAAAGGAACAGACTACTACAACACCAGGTGACAAGGGAAAACAACTTATCATAGCAGATCATCCCCAACACAAATTACAGAAATTGAACATTTTGGGACAGAGGGATGAGGCACTCAAAGGTAAATCCTATGTTTCTTTCTAGTCTGTTTTCTCCATTTCCACTACTTTCGACCCTGTTGTGCATGTAAAGGTTGAGAAATTAGAGTCTGCCTCCATTGCAACAATCACCACAATGGATAAAACAACTCCCATTATCATCAACCTAGACCAAGAGTTACCTGAGGACACATTCCATTCCACTCAGATCTCACAAGATTTCCCATTCCTT
The DNA here is from genome assembly GCA_027924585.1 of Larix kaempferi. Classification (NCBI taxonomy): domain Eukaryota; kingdom Viridiplantae; phylum Streptophyta; class Pinopsida; order Pinales; family Pinaceae; genus Larix; species Larix kaempferi. The sequence goes on from BSBM01000937.1 coordinate 1,633,428, forward strand.
TCCTCTGTGGTTTCTATTATATTTTATGATATTCCCCCACCAAGTACCCAGGTTTTAGCCACTCAAGTTTCACACTCTCTGTTTACTATCAGTACAATTGTACATACCCAGCAAGATCATTTCCCACATAATTTACCACACTGTGATACCATGAATGTAACTGATTCTTTGCTCATCTCTTCAACTATTTCAACTGTACAAACTCAGTAAGGCCAAGAGAAGCTTCTCTTTCTTCTATTCATGAGATATGATTGAATTTGATAAGACAACTCATAATTAGCAAATTTGTGGAATCCCCCTACAGCCATTCAAATATCTACAACACATGGTTGCAGGTGGTATGCATAAATGTACATAGATGCAAGTTTCAACATTCCTTCATATTATACCATTGGGGAAGAGGTGGATTTCCTAGCACATTAACCATTGATACATTCAGGAGTGCATCACGCTTGGGAAGCCTCCATTGGCTAAACCAATGGATGTAAGGTGTTGACCCTAGGACTTCTATGGAAACTCCTCTGCTCCTGGTGTTCAAATAGGGTGCCACTAACAATCCTGGGAAATCACAAAAGTGGAATTAGGATCACATAAAGGAAGGTGTGTTAATAGTGCAAACTGTAGACATTAACTAGTTTTCTGGGAAACGGAAAGGGAAGGTAAGGGTCACGAGTTTCTGTAGAAACTTTGTAGATATGACCAACATCATGTACATTAAAAACAACATACATTAATTAGACTTCTGAAGGAGAAATTGACAGCCAATTAAGCCTAATGGAAATTTTACTAGCTATTGGAACATGAGACAAAAGAGAGAGATATTGGAGCAAACTTGGAGCTATATTATTGACTCAAAATGTCAGAATGGACCATGTACATCAAAGCGGTTGTGCTAAGAGAAACAATGATAGAAGCAGCATAGAGAAATATAGAGAAAGAGGAGAAAGAGGAACTTGAACCTTAGGCAAAATTTGAACATGACATAACAGAGCCATAGTTTTCACTATTGGTTGGACTGGAACCCTAGGTAGGCAGCATCAACAGGCAAAGACGGGCGGGAGGAAGTAAAAAGTAGGTCGGGTGTTTCCTACGAAAGGAATGGAAGGAATGGAGGCAGCATCAGTGTTTTGTATTTGGATTGTGAGTGTGAGGAGTGAATCGATGGTGAAAATGCAAATCTAAATGCAAAATCAAATGTGGACAAGGGTTTAGAGTAAATTCTTAAACCTTCGAACCCATATTTGATGTTTTGCAGGGATTATTGAGTTTTTTATTTTCCCTGCACTGTGTAGATATGTTGGGGTTAGCCTAAGGAATGAAAGGCGCACACGCCCCCTCCCTGACTTAGCAAGGCACAGAGGGCGGTCCCAATTTGATAAATGAAAGATCCAAGTACAAAATAAGCAAATCCAAATTGTGAAGTATAGAATAAATAACATAAACATTAAAGTTGTAAACGCAAAAGCTGTAAACACGGTGGACAGGGGTTGGCCCTTGATTGGAGCTTGACAGACAACGAAGTCTCTGTAGGGACCCTCCCCTTAAAAAACGCCTTCAACGTAAAAACATTTTATGCATATGTAAACAGTAAAAGGAAACATGAGAAATTCCCAGGCGGGAAAAAAAACATTTTATGCAGATGTAAAAAGAGAAAGGAAACAACAAAAATACCAGGCAGGTAAAAAAACTTTTTGTGCAGATGTAAATAGTGGAAGGAAACAAGAAAATTACCCGTAGGGTGAAAGGTTGCAGACGTCTTTGTCTACCGAGCAATGGTGCTTACTCGGTTTCTAGATTGGTTTGTCTTTGTCTATCGGACGGTGGTGCTGACTCTGCTCTTTTTTCTCCCTTCTAAGAGTTGACAGAATGAAAAACGTCCACACCTCTTGTAGCCCCTTTTTTGTTTGGGCTCTTGGTTATATCAGCGGTCCTATGCTCTCCTTTTCTTCCACGCTAGGGTGCCTTGCCTTTTAGCTCTTGGTTTTCAGCACTTGGTCACCTGCCATATCTCCTTTATTCTCTTAAGCACCTATAAAGTTGATAAATCAGTGTAGGGTCCTATTTCACTTTGAAGGGATGGGTTATACTGAAACGTTCAATGCAAATAGATCAAAAATTCATTGTATATTAAAAGCATTGTAATCCAATTTCTCAAAAAAGCGACAAAATTTGCATTGTTCCACTCTATAACTTTTAATAACCAATGTCTAACCCAAATAACCCAAGAACCCATATAGAGGAAATTTTAGAAACATAAAAAATACCTAACAATATGAAAAAATATCATGATGGGTGTTATCCCCCTGAGATGTTCTAGGCTGAGATAGAACGATATCCCCTTGAGATATTCTAGGCTGAATTGTAAGGGTCACATTGATCCGGATTTTATGAGCAGAACGAAATGAATACAGATTATTATCAGATGCTTAACACAAAATAACAGAGATACAGTAAAACTGGTTTTCTATTCAATAAGGAAATAAGCTAGAACTGTAAAATGCAGCGGAAAACAAGCTTGCTGGAATGGTGGTGGCTTATCTCTGAGAAGAGATGTGACGGCTGCGCTCATTTCGCAAGAAGATGGTTACAATGAGGCTCTCAAGGCCTTTTACAATAAACAGGAATGTCAAAAACCCTAGACATCCAAAAACCTAACCCTGGGAGATGAAGCGCCAAAAGTCATGTGGGCCCCGTTTGGGTAAGTTAGTACATCAACTTCCCGGGGTCGTAACTTTTGCATACGATCTCCGTTTGGGGCGCTCGGTGGCCCGTTGGAAAGGTCTATCCGAGATTTACAACTTTCGACTGGAGCTAAATGTATGCCAGGTGCAACCATTTGGCCCCCCAAATTGCCAAAAAATGTCATTTAGGGCCTCAAAATGGCCCCGGAAGTTTAGGACCCCGAAAAACTGCTAAAAATAGTACAATACCAAAATTGCCATAAAACTGTTTTGAGCCAGTTGGAAAGGTGGGTGGCCACCAATATCCACCTGGATCACACATACTCATTTAAAATTAAATAAGACAAAGAACCAACATGCAATTGGAATCATATACCAACAGTGATCTGTAAACTCATATAAATCCAAGTAATCAAAGAAAGAACAAAATGCATTGAAGATCTAAAAAAACAATGTGGATCTAATCATCAATAACAGAAAATATGTTGTAATAATTATTGAGCCATACTTGATTGGATGATTGATAGCTACCATTACCTTGAAAGCTCCCATGTGTGCAACTAAAGGTGGGGGGACGACTCTCCACCCAACCAACCCCCAGCCAATGGTTGAGGCCCCCGAGCCCCCAACAATTAACCCTATGCCAGTGCTATATTGCTTTCCTCTCCTCCAGAGCTCCTCTTCCAAGATGCCCAAAGACAAAAAGCCCCCCTCTCTCCACTTCTTCTCCTCCATTTATGTCCTCCTTCTCCCAATTTCTTAATTTCTTATTTAATTTCTATCTTTACACAAACTTTTCGTTCAGTTACTTCTTTTTCATGTTTCTTTTCATTATCTTACATTATATTATATTACATTATATTTATTATATTAAATATTTCCTATATTCTTATATGAGGGTTGTTACATACTTTGCCCCTTCAAGAAACTTCGTCCCAAAGTTATAATCTTCAAGCAATAAATACAATACTTATTCAATCAATCAATCAAGTAAATACCATAGTATATAGGTAGCTAGTAATATTGTGAAGTTTAGAGATTTATATGTGTGGTCACCACATAGAATTCTCCAAACCACACTAATACAATCAAACGCCCTAAGTTACAACATGCTCTTAAGTAATTCTCTATGAGTATAGTATGCAACCATATCAACAATCATGCATCATACATACATAAGCATTAGATAATTAATTAATAATTAATAATTGTGTGTTTGCTTACTTCCTCTTTCCTTACTCACCATCTCCCTGAGAATCATACCATCCGATCAACCTCCATACACCTCCCCTCCAACTCCGGATGGTCCCGCTCGCCATGGCATGGGCCCTTTACTGTAACCTGTCCGCGGATCATACAGTAGGCATCAAAATTTCCCTGGGAAGTTACCGTGACATTGCCACCTTCCCAACTTTTGGTAATAATACGACCTCATCGGATTCTAACCGGAATCTGGGCCTCATCGGTACTAGCCGGCATCTAGTTCCCGGTACCCCCGATCCTGATATCAAGATCATTATACCCCAGGCATCTCAGAAGGCTAGCCTAAACATCCTCCGCAGCACCCTCAAGGCACTAGCCCCAGGCATCAAAAGTCCTTCTACATAAAACTCCCTACCGGTGAGTATGTCTCCAACCGTGGAATCTGGTCACATCAGAAGTTCTTCGGGAAGTATCCGTGGCATTGCCACCTTCCCAACTTCTGGTACTAAATTCAAGCACTGCTGGCATAGAGCTAATTGTTGGGCTTGTCCCCCAGCCCATAATATATTTATAGTAGCCATTCTCATTCGTGGTTATGGGCTCCCATGAAATCATAGAATACTTAACCTCATCAGGCTATTTGAGTGGATCCCCTGAAACAACTAGCACTTGCCATAATGAATAATCATTAGTAACCATTTCTCAATATAATATTATCATGGATCAACTTTGAATCATGTGCTAACAAGAATGTCTAGCCACTAATTCATATTGCATTACATTGCATCATAAGCCATTGTCACAATAAGTCATGCCAAGTTTAACATCTAATGCATTTAGGTGCTCCGTGCTACCATTATAAATTAACTGGTCATGATACTTTCTCAATTTCACTAAGCATCTCATTGATATGCCATGATAAGCTACCATATTTCAACATTAGTACTATCAACATCAAATATGCATTCTACGAGGAGCAATAAGGGTTAGCATGAAATAATAACATGCCATACCACATAAATTTCATTTCAAGATGCCAAAAATAAAACTATAAATTACCAATTGAGTGTCAACAATCAACGCATCATGTACCTCATGTCCTATACATCCGGAAACCATAATAAACTGAGTATCAATATAAAATATGCATCATGGAAACTAAGTAGCAGCATGAAAAACTGAGTATCATCATGAAATATGCAACATATGTCCTCTAACTTCAAAAACCCTAAGAATATTATCTCAGTATCAACATGAAATATGTATCATATGTCTTCTAGAACTGTAAAAACATTGATTGAATATCATCATGAATTAATACAACCAATCCATGTGCCACAAGCTCAAGCCTACTTTAAAAAAGTAAGGAAACTTGCGACGCAAGTATCTTTTCCCCAAAATCCATTCTCACAGGGAGGAAGGTTCTCCGAAGCTCTCCATGGGGAGGTTTAAGTGTGCCCATTTAAGTTGTAAATATTTCTTAACTAATTTTGAATACTTGGGAAACAACTCACTTTATCATTTTTCCTTAAATTTCACTATTTTATCATAACATCATATTTTGATTTGCAATTATTATCCTTGACGATGGGGGTGCTGAGACTTATCTTCAACATTTATACAAAAGATAGCTCGGTAATTATCCAATAGTTAGGAAGATTCTTTTAAAGGGTGGACCACTAGACTTGTGTATACGTCGTTTCAATATTTTTTTTAACCACTTTTCAAATGGCAACTTATTCTATTCGAAGCCATTACCTTTTGAATCTTGATAATACACTGAAATCTTTCGGATTGACATGATGATCGAGGAGATGTTGGGCACCATTTACAGAACAATGCCACACCATCCCCTATCGCCACCATTAACAAAGTCTCCAATACGAATCAAGACAATTGTCAATCAACTATGACTCCACGATTACTCCTATCAATTCCCTTTCTGCGGAGGCTGTAGCATTTGATGGATGTATGGTGGTGTCACAAATGGTTGTGATAGAACAAGGGATTTCTTCATCTGATTTTCTAGGTCATACAAGAATGCAGCAACCTGTCTGCTTTGGCTGAATTACTTTGTTGTTTAATAATTATGCACAACTCTATAATCTGTGTTCCTTACATGCTCCATTTGACAGTTGTCCCACAGTTTATGTCAGCCTCAAATCTGTATGTGGTGCTATATAGTGGCTCGTGTACACCAGAGACAATTATGATATACATTGAAATATCGAAATGCACAGTGTTACTATGCTTGCTTTGTAACTGTTGGCAGAAAAATAACTGAAATGGTCAAAGGCTGGTTTAAGGTCCTAGAATTAGAGAAACTCTGGTAAATATATAGCCAAAGGCCAAATGGTGGTAAACAATCTATAAACAGAGAAACTCTGATAGAATGGGATTGGCCCAAAGCTGGAAACTCTGATAACAAATGAAATGGTTCATTTACTGACAAATATCCAACATAAAGACCAGTAAAGAGAAATCCATATACGACAGTTAATATAAGTAATTGACTAAGAATATGATAGATGACAAAATGATTTACAACGCCATGGAATGGCATATGTATATGTTCATTACAGTCTCTAGAATATACAGTTGTAAGGTCATTCGAAATCCTCATCTTAATACTGCACTAATGGTGTATGAAGCAAAAGTTTCCAGGATTTGCTGAGGGTTCTAACTTCTAAACTCTTTGCGTGATCAGTAGATGATGAAATTAATATATATGTTTCCCTAATTTACTTTCCATTTTATTCAGACATTCTCAAGTAGCTCGCCCTTGCCAAGACATCATCCACTTAAATTTGTATACTAAGACTAAAATGAATTTTCTAAATTTTAAAAGGAAATATCCATGAACCAACCTTTACATAAAATGGATGTTTAGATTCATTGTTTTGATCACTTAAGATTGTGTACATATTTGAAACATTCATGGTACAAGGAATTTATAGTATTGACAAAAGGTTTAATATAGAATTTTCTAGTGTAGAAGAAGATATTAATACCTTATCAACATCAGCTGGAGAGATATGAAGTTGAAATGCAGGATCCTTCCAATCAAATGCCATGCAATTTGCCTTACCTGCAGGACCTTCCCTTGATTAAAGAGCCCATTAGATGCCTTTGGAGGCCTACATGCATAGCATGCATCATGCATCATATAATCGTTGTGCCCTGCTAAATACTTCCTCGTTCATTTCCTGGCTGGACGGTCTGACATCTTGTTTCTGGTGCCTCCGCCACTTGCTTTCAATACCTATTTCAGATAGGGGATAGGGGAAGCACAATTTGACCATACATACAATACATGCTTGATAAAAAGTTGAGAATGCATTTGAAAAGGAACATGGTGTGGGATGACATGGAGATTGTGAGTTACTCTGCTTGAACCATTGACAAAGGTTGCTTAAGAGTGTTTTGGGTGCCTTTGAAGTCACATTATATGCATTCTTAGAATACAGTTTGCAAGCCTGTAAGTACCCCGTTGCACATTCTTACTAGTACCGAAAACACCATTGTTACATATGCATGCAAATCCTTTTAAAAATGCAAATAATAGACAGATTCAATGGTGCTCAAATCATGTTAGTTGAATGGACCCTAGAGTCTGTAAAACAAGTACTAGGAATCAATAAACAAACTGAAGAATGGAAAGATGATATGGAATCCACACTTGTAGAGGCGATGGAGCAATTGGGCAGAGCTGCAAAAGATAGATAAATAGAACGCCACGGAGACCAAGCTAGGAAGAAGACCGCTCATGAAGGCAAGGACATCAAACGAGAAGACAACCAAGAGATGTAAAATTCTGGTTAAACTTGATTTGGCATTTCAATGAAAACATGTACAATAGAATGTCTCAGTAGCGAATTGGAGAGAATCAAGGACAACAAGTGACATTTTCTCAAGAAATCGTATTTCAGCAAAACATATGAAAAATGCTATGGAAGACAGCAAAGGATCTTTTATCTTTTGGTTCTGCCAAGTGCTATATGATCATCTTGGCACAATGGCAACAGTTTTTAAAAATAGTGTTTACTTGCTTCAAAACACCCCTCTAATATAGATAAACTATTTCAAAGTAAGACATTCTGAATCTCATAGATGCCGCCGATATAAGGGACAAACTAGTTAAACTTCTCATAAATGAATGACCAGAATAGCCCAAGGGGTTAAGCTCAACCGGTTGTCACCAACATTGTTGTGTATTTGACTAATTCCGTGCCAGTAGGTGCCAAGTTCAAATTTCCCTAGGTGAGGCGCATTGGTCTACGACGACGATTTTAATAGGGATGCCAACAAGGTTTTCTTTGAAAATATAAAAGAAATGGCCAGAATAGCAAGTGTTATGAATGTAAGGCCATATCCAAATCTCACAGTGGGATAGTCATATACTTTCTCAATTTCATAACCATATCCTGTATTTTAAGTTACATTTTTAGTTACTGACAGAACCACGAGATAGGAGGCAAACCTAGAAACTTATTAATGTAAAGAAGGGAGAAGAAATTGGATTCAAATTTGAATCTGATAACAGATCTACCAATATGGCAGCAAACCACGTAATCAAATCGCTGTGAGATATTACAGGGCTTGGTGCCACTAAAAAAAAACTTCGAGAGCTATATGTTTATGGATGCTCAGAGTTAGAAGAGCTGCCAGATCTTAAACATTTGGGAGAGCGTCAGACTGAAGATCTGAAGGTCGCTGGAGAAGTTGCAGGCTCCTGAATGTGTAAAGCTAAAGAACATACAGGGGTTGACACAGCTAACACAGCGTGGAGGCAAGGGAAAGGGCAAGATATTTCAAATCTTTGACATTTAATATCTGAAGCATCATTTTTCATACAATATGATCCATTTTTCTAATGGAAGAACTCCTAAAAATAATTGAATTTAAACATTCATGACATATGTTTCATCTTCACAAATTACATCTACATTTTTCTTAATGATAATGAAGACAAATTCCTTTACTGTAGGTGTAGATTTCAAATCTTTCATGCTTATGTCTGCAGAAAATTTAAATCATTTTCATAAATACTTCTGGTTCTAATGAAGAAAAGTATCAAAGGAACCAAGCTCACTATCTTCGGAGAGGCTAAAAGTTGTAAGGTTTGGCAAATTAGCCGACATCTTTTCGATAAATCCAAATTAGGTAAAAACTATTGAATACCAGAAATGAAAGGTCATACGTTTTCATATTAAATTTGATAAAAATTACATAGCTATACTGAGTATAAGATCAACTTGTGTAACGTATTAATTATCAACGTCCATTACGTTACACATCAACGCCCATTACGTTAAGCATATCATATATGCCGCGTTGTGCACAAGCTGGGACGCATGGGCTTCCCTATGGGTATTCTCCACAGTGCTTAACACTTCGACTTGGGCGCTTGTACTGATAATTCGTGTAGGACTTGAATAAAATCAGTAATGAGTTGGCAGGCGTTTGCATGTGCAGGTTCTGAGGAATGGCATGCAGCTCTAGGCAGAGGAAGGAGACCATAGGAGGTAGTGGAGGTAACGACGGGAGTGGAATAGTTAACGCAGGCGACAAAAGGATAACGTACACCGGTGCAAGCTGCGTGGAAGACTGGCAATTCCAGGAACTGCAGGCATTGGAGCTGGGAATGTAACGCTGGAAAGTAGATTTTGCCTTCAAATTTTAAAAGGAAAAAAAAAGACTAGAGATTTCAAACCTAAGAATATCATTGTTGTACCTGTGGTTCATAGTAAAAAGTAGCATACAAGGTCCCCAACAAGAATTTAATACTAGCATATCCATCCAACTGAACAAATGTGGTTATATAACAATAATTATAATTCAGTAATGTAGAAAATAAGATAAGAGCATTTTATACCTCAATTACAAGATGGCCGGGGAAAATGCCAGTATCAATATAAGCAAACCGAGAAGGAATTCTACTAGTGTTGCTCTCAGTTTTAAACAAGATCAACTTTAAGTGCGAAGTTTCCCTCTCTGATGGACCACAAAATGATTGGTCCTATGCACAAAACTTACTCCGAAATGCCTAAAAGCAATAATGATTTCAACATGCTCACAATGAAACCCGCACTGCTATTTTCACCACTGTTAGCATGCATCAAATTGGAGAGTTGTGGTCAGGACTGGAAACAGAAGATGGAACGAACTCTATTTTGTATATATGCTTCTAATTATCTGCTTATTTTCCAGCAGAGCGATTAGTGTTCTATTATTCCTATCTTGCATAAGTCATTTAATATATATTATATATCTGTAGTTTATCGGGACTCGGTATAATGATAGCTTAACATGTGGGTAAGGTGCTATGGTTTCAAATATTTCCCAACATATGAGAGAAATGTTAATTTTGGGGATGTATCTTTTACACGGTGCACCCAAGGATGAGACAGCTTAATTTTTGGGATGTATCTTTTACACGGTGCATAAAAAGACAGTTTCCTTAACTAATTAAAAAGAAGAACCAGCATCAATTTCTTCACTCCCATGTCAATCTAATTTGGAGTAGTCAATCTACTGCACAATAGCTAATGGTGGCATGTTAGGTTGTGTGGTATATCTCCTGAGTATACCAATTGCTTTGACATGACATTTTTTTTCCTCAAGAAAACTTATATAGACTTCTGCCGAGGCTTAAATAAATTGAATTGAAATAATCTTGCAGTGCGCCTATTTAACCAGATTATTTAAGCTAGACTACAGAGTTATCATAGCCAAATTAGATGTCACATTGAACATTTGGGGAATGTTTTATTTCCATATTTTAACAGAAGTGTTAAATTTGCAAAAGTAGGTGAACAGTTTGATTAGGATGAGTTATGGTTTTTCCTGGGGTAAACCTTATGTGAAATGGTTTAAATTTTCAATCTATAATAATGTCGGGCCACAAAGAATGCTTATTGTGTAACGCTGGAATGCTCAATTGATCCTAAAACGTTTTCCCCTGGCAGCGATGATATATAATATAGAAATCCAACATGCAGCAACATAAATCTAATCGATTTCGTGTTAGAAATATATGCAGAGTTTTCAATATCAAAACAAAAGATATAAAAACCAAAATAGAAAAACTAAATGGGGATCTGTGCTGGCATCAATACAGAAAAGGTATAACCGGTGGATATTAATCCCACCAATCTGAAGCAGAAATGAAACACATAAATTGAAATAAACTAAAGAATATCGATCCCTTATATCAAAAATGCAGAACGCATTCAAACAGAGAAAGAAACAAATTGATGAAGATCGATTCCATCGATCAATATGCAGAATGCTGGCATAAACATATACTAGAAACAAAGATCAAACGCTGGCATAAATATATACTGAAAACAGAGATCGGTGCAAAAAGATAAAAATAAGCTCCTAGGAGCGGCCCCCATCCACTACCGTGCGCCCATTAACCTGAATCTTTAAATTTTACAGAGATTTAGGGTTTTTTTTTGGTACAAGCTAGCAATTCTAGATTTAACATAAGCACCTTATTGATTTTGATTAACTGGAAAAGCCCATAGGTCTTGAGGGTTTGAACCTTGCTCTGATACCAAATGTAAGGGTCACATACTCATTTAAAATTATATGAGACAAAGAACCAACATGCAACTGGAATCATATACCAATAGTGATCTGTAAACTCATATAAATCCAAGTAATCAAAGAAAGAACAAAATGCATAGAAGATCTGCAAAAACAATGTGGATCTAATCATCAATAACAGAAAATATGCTATAATAATTATTGAGCCATACCTGATTAGATGATTGATAGCTACCATTACCTTGACAGCTCCCATGTGTGCAACTTAAGGTGGGGGGACGACTCTCCACCCAACGAGCCCCCAACCAATGGCTGAGGCCCCCGAGCCCCCAACAATTAACCCTATGCCAGTGATATCTTGCTTTCCCCTCCTCCAGAGCTCCTCTTCCAAGATGCCCAAAGACAAAAATCCCCCCTCTCTCCACTTCTTCTCCTCCATTTATGTCCTCCTTCTCCCAATTTCTTAATTTCTTATTTAATTTCTATCTTTATGCAAAATTTTCTTTCAATTACTTCTTTTTCATGTTTCTTTTTATTGTGTTACATTATATTATATTACATTATATTTATTCAATTAAATATTTCGTATATGAGGGTTGTTACAGCCTTGCCTTTTAGCTCTTGGTTTTCAGCACTTGGTCACCTGCCATATCTCCTTGATTATCTTAAGCACCTATAAAGTTGATAAATCAGCGTAGGGTCCTATTTCACTTTGAAGGGATGGGATATACTGAACCCTTCAATGCTAATAGATCAAAAATTTATTGTATATTAAAAGCATTGTAATCCAATTTCTCAAAAAAGCGACAAAATTTGCATTGTTCCACTCTATAACTTTTAATAACCAATGTCTAACCCAAATAACCCAAGAACCCATATAAGGAAATTTTATAAACATAAAAAATACCTAACAATATGAAAAAATATCATGATGGGTGTTATCCCCCTAAGATGTTCTAGGCTGAGATAGAACGATATCCCCTTGAGATATTCTAGGCTGAGATAGAACGATTTTAGGGCATGAAGAATCTCAAAAATTTAAACATCTTAGAGCTTAATCTTTATAATTTAATCATTTAAATGCTTCTTTATCATCTTTCATATAAAACAGGGCTTACAACACAAATTTGACTATAAAAACAACTTCTAAAGGAATTTCATGGAGCTATTTCAGTGTAATGAATTTTAAATGGAGTGTGGATGTAGTAGATGGAACAAATACAATTCAAATAAGTGCTTGAAGATAACTTTCTTCAAATATTTAATGGAGAATAATGTGATGAGATTATCTTTCAAAGAATTCAGCGGTTTGAAAGAAATGAAAGCTTATAAAGGTTGTTATGTATATTTTGAGCAACAAAATATTCACATAGAAGAGTAGTAGAGACTTTCAACTAAACTTAACACGAAAATATTTCCAGTATACATCAGAAGTCATATAAAAATGAAATTTCTTACAGTAAACTAATATTCCCATACATCCAAGGCAACGAAAAAGACATATAAGAACATGCTTCTCAAATCTCTAGGGTGGAATAAACATAACATGAACAGAGCAGGTATGAAAAACAGAAGAACTACACATTACAAAGAAAACTGGACTGGAACAGCTTCAAGATCTTAATCTTGAAAATGTGTTCATACATCAGAGCTCGACTCAACAAAACAAAGACCCTCTAATTTTGCCAGCCTTTTGCTAGAGTGTGAGTCTTCTATTTATAGAAATTATTACAAAATATTCTGTTTTAAAAAAACAGAAAAACAAATTCCTAATAGGCCTGTCTCTTTCAAAACTTTTAATTTTAGTTATACAAAACATTAAAAGTTACATAAAATGCTTATGACTGAAAAATAAATAGCAAGCTCTATCTTTGTCTTCCTCTTCCCCTTTGATATGCTTGAAGAGGAGGTCTTTGTCCCCTTATTTTTCCACCTGGATATGCTTGAGGAGGAGGTCCATGTCCACTTGGAGACGTGCTTGACTATCCCATGAATTGGTGCATCATCTGTACGGTTGATTGTCCTTCTGGAGGCATAAAGTCCTGTCCATGTGACTGATTATGCTGATGTGACTGTTGTCCTGCTTGTTGACTGGATGAGGGGGTGGTAGGAGGTAATGCCACCTTGTGATACTTGACAACATATTGCCATCGGTTGCCTATTGGATGATGGTGAGCTCTCAGACTCTCCAAGGCAATCTCAGCATTAGTTACTCTTTCATAAGAGATGGGATTGAGTCTCCTTAAAGTATTTTTAAGATACAACCAGATTTCAAACTCGGGCCTCAATATGTCCACCACTTTGTCTCCTTCAATAACTCCCTCCAATGGCTCTCCTTGAGGGAGCTCTTCTTTTTTTTGTGTCATGTTCTCTATGTAGTCTTCTTTTTTCAACCTATCTCCATGTCCATCCCAAGGGTGTGGAAGACCCATTGTTGTGCTTTCATAAAACAAGATTTTAAAGCTTGCAACATTTGTAGCCATCAACTTAGCTTTTTCCTATGTTCTTGCTCTCAAGGTCTTTTTAGCAATCATTAAATTGCAGATCTTTACCAGTTGAGTTCTACTTTCAATCTGCAATGTCTCCAATTGTGTTTTAGTTCTGCTGTTTAGAAATTGGATTATTTCATTTTCCTATTGAGGCATGTCTCCTAATTGCCTTTTAACATCATTTACTTCTCTCATATAGGTCTCATACATTTCCAACTCCTCTTGGATGAGCTCACAATAGTCTCACTTGTTCAAAAATTCTATTGATATTTTCTCCCTCAAATATTTTCTGGTTCTTCTTAAAAGTTGCTCGCCCTGCACATTCATTTTGTAGGTGGAAATCTAACTCTTCAGCTCCCCCCTATTTCCTTGTCCAATTCTTCAATTTTTCCATCCTTGCCAACAATATCTACCTCCAGCTCTAGAATCTTACTGTCTTTCTCCAACACTTCCTCTTCAAGCTTGTTTTTTTTCTGATTCTAGAGTACCTTGCTCTTCCTTTGTTTTATCTTCCTCCATATTTTGCTCCTGGGCCTGTTCAGTTGTTTGATCATTTTCATTTTCAACACTTACCGAAGGCTGGGGAGATTTCTTAGGAGGTTGGTCGACTTCCTCAACACTTGGTGATGTTGCCCTTTGAACAGGTGGCTCGTTTATTGAGGTGAACCTCAGCTTCAATTTTGCCACTTGGTTGTTTAGCTCATTTATTTGTTTCTCTCTTTCTTCTGCAAGGGATTTATAAGACATCATATTATTATAAAGGCTCTGTTTTTCTTTCTCCACCTAAGTGAGCTCGGGTGTTTGAACAGGTTCCACTGTGGGAATGTTGTACTTTTTCTTTAGGATAGCAATCTCATCATCTTTATCTTTTAGTAGGTTTTGGGCATGTGATACATCTGTTGGATTTTCACAAATAACAACTATTTTACTCTCCAACTCTGTTATCCTGATCTGCTTGGCCCTCACTGCTAACCTTTCTTCCCTGAGCATTTGAGCCCATTTATGTATTATTCCCCTTAACTTATTTTCTATGTGGACTGATTGTACTACCTCCTTCCAAATCACGTCACAGGTTTGCAGGAAGAATTCCACTTTATCAAGCTTCTAAAAATGTGAGAAGTGTACCTCATATTCCTTTGCTCTCCAGTCTTTTATCGAAGCTGGTTGAGGAGTCATAGGGCTCAGGACTGACATTCTCATTGAATCCCTCTGGTGATCTGCTACTGTCACTAGCCTTTTCCTCAGCGGATCATAACTTTGCTTATTTATTTTCATAATTAGATATGCATTCTTCTCCTTGACCTCCCAGTACTTATGCTTAAGATCTGTTTTAAATATGGGCAGGCCTGATGGTGATGGAACACTTTGTGACTGTTGTGGAATCACAAATTCTGCAGATAGGTAGTGGACATAGGTAATTGAGGCGGCTTGTTTATCAGCCTCCTGTTGCTTCTTAGCCCCTATTTCTTCTGCAGTTACCTCTTGTACTTCACTCCCTTGTCCTACCAGTTCCATCTCTTTTGATTCTTCAACTTTGGGCATTTTACTTTGAGGTTCATAATCAATATCCATGCTATCTAGCCCTCTTTTCTGATTTTGCTGTAATTTTGCAGCCTCTTCTTCATCAATTTCCTTCAAAACAAGTTCTACCTCCTCCCATGATTTTTTATTGGCTATTCTCTCCCACCTTGGGTTGGGGATATGATGATAAGTAACATTATTGTTTACTTCTCTTTTGTTTGGAATGATGTGGTGAGGATCATATATTCCTGCTCCAGCTTGTTCCAGTCCCAACTGTTTCAAGCCATCCTCCATGTATTCTAGGGAATTTATCCCTCTGATAAGAAAAGGACCTGCTTCCTGTGGTAATTTATAGGTCCTGGTATGCTTATGGTGTACAAAATGAACAAAATCAGAATAAAATATTTGCCTAACATATTCCATGGAAAATATTCTTGGTGTCAGAAAAACTGGTAACTTGTAGGGTTTCTCTTCAAAGCCATAGATCCTTATGATGGTATGGTATTCATATAGGAACCAGTATCCAACTTTGGTATGTGGACTAAGCTGTACAAGTTTTCTACTTTCAGGGAACACTCTAGGAGGGGGTGCATCATGTAGTAGGGAGTATGTTATCTTCATGACATTATTAGTAAATGCACAAAAATTAGGATTCCCTGGTTTTCTCAGAAAAATATCATTCTATTCATATGCAGAAAGGGGATTTCCCCGTCTTCATCAGGCCTAATTCATCGAATGCTTCCTGGTTCTGATGTACAAAGAGGAAAAAAAGGAATGATGGATACCTAAATCTTTTTAAAGATATCATCTCAATCAGCTGAGAAACAATGTTTCTAGAAATGTAGTCACAGTAATCAAGGGGTTGTGGTATTTCTCTGGGAGCAGGGTTCAACACCATCAGGCCTCCTAAGACTACCTCACTCACTGAGCAGTCATTGGCATAACCCATAACGGTGTTTATTAATGAGATCTTTTTTCGGGCAACTTCATTGAAAAACTGGATTGAGTGGGGAAGAGGCTTAGGGTCTGCTATAAATTTAGGGGTGTAATGTTGAGCCATGAAGGTTTCCATGCTTGCTGGGGTGAGGGATTGGTAAGAAGAAGCTAATTTGTGTTCATCCAAGGGCAGGGGGTCTGATTTTCAGGGAAACCGAGCATGGAGGTTATTTCCCGAGGGGACAAGGAACATATTACCTTTGTTTTATTAGGGCTAAGGATATTTTTACTACTGACATCAAAGCAAACAGAGCACCAATCGACAAATTCTAGGAAGTAAAGAGAGTGAGGAAAGACGGCCCTGGCCAAGTGGGTATCCCAAAGGTGAATTGGGTCCCATCCTGCAGCGGCTTAGGTTCTAGCTTCTTTGAGCTTGGCTAGCAGTTCGGACCCGATGATAATTGGGTCATATATATCTGCATGGCGGTCATTTACCTGGTCGGACCCAGACAATTGTGAGGTTTGACCCTTGGGTTTGGTGGATGTGGAGACCTCTAAGGCCATAATTGAGGTGGGTAACAACTCAATGAGTATTTTTAATTAAGGATTTTACCAGGTTAAAAGGTGGCCCCAATTCACAAGGAAAAGGACAGAGCAAGGACGACCAAAGCCCCGAC
The DNA here is from genome assembly GCA_027924585.1 of Larix kaempferi. NCBI lineage: Eukaryota > Viridiplantae > Streptophyta > Pinopsida > Pinales > Pinaceae > Larix > Larix kaempferi. The sequence goes on from BSBM01000937.1 coordinate 1,650,489, forward strand.
AACCATCCCAAGCCGTAGGCAAAGAAGGAATGGGAAATCAAAGAAGGACACTGGAAAGTGGTGTGAATTCCACAAGAGCCCTTGGCACAACACTGATGAGTGACGCTCAAAACAATCCTTGTTGGTCGAGACAAAATCCCTGGATCCAGACTTCGACTCAGAAATTGATGGAGAGAAAGAAAAGGGAAAGCAGATCATTCACGCGGAACCTAGTGCCACCATCGCAACTGCAAAGATTCAACCAGAAGAGTCAGAAGAGCCATACGAAGGGGAGCGCCTCTTCCATTCAGAATTGTGGGTGCAAGGAACTCCACTACACTTCATTGTTTATAGTGGTAGCCAGAAAAACCTCATCTCAGCCGAGGTCATCAAAATATTGAAGCTTCTGACGACTCCACATCCCCAACCATGCAACATCGGTTGGTTGAGCCAGGGACGAGACATCCGCGTTAGTCAACAAAGTCGGCTTTCCTATGGGATCAAGCCCTTCAAGGATTAGGTAATGTGTGATGTTTCCCCGCTTGAAGTTTGTGATGTTCTTTTAGGACAACCATATATGTGGAAACGCCATGCTATGTATGAGTCTATACCTCGTAGTGTCATTATTAGTTTGGGAAAGAAGCTATACAAGATACCAGAGACACTTCCCACCACTGTAGTGTCCCTCATCACAGCTAAGCGGTGTAGGAAGGTAATCTCCCAGACAGGTAAATTCATCCTCTTCATGGTTCGTTCTGAAGGTGAACGAAAGATTGCAGCAACATCCACCACCTCCATGTAGAACCCCTCTACGCAGCAGAAACGGGTGGACAAGATCATGGAAGCATACAAAGACATCTTCACCACACCCATCGAGGTGCCAATACATTGCTTGGTTAAGCATTCCATTGATTTGATACCTGGTGTGCCTTTACCTAACGAGCCAGTATACAGGCGTTCCCTCATGGAAAATGAAGAAATCAAATGCCAGATTCAAGAATCAATTCAAAAGGGGCACATTCGACCTAGCTCCTTACCTTGTGGGAGCCCAATTGTGTTGGTACAGAAGAAAGATGGGACATGGTGACTCTGTATTGATTACCGAGCTCTAAACAAGATCACGGTCTGGAATCGGTATCCCATTCCCCGTATCGACGACCTTCTTGACCAGCTCAAGGGTGCCAAATATTTCATCAAGATTGATTTGAAGTCTGGCTATCATCAAGTGCCAATTGAGCAAATCAATGTTTGGAAGACTGCCTTCAAATCTAGGGAAGGCCTTTTTGAGTGGTTGGTCATGCCTTTCGAGTTGACTAATGCTCCAACAACTTTCATGAGGATGATGGACGATATCCTACGACCATTCACTAACTTTTTTGTGGTTGTATATCTGGATGATATTCTCATCTACAGTAGAACATGGGTAGAGCATCTGCAACATATCCACCAAGTTCTCAGCACCTTGCGCCAGCACAAGTTATATACTAATTTAGAGAAGTGCTCATTTGGCATGACAAGGGTTCAATATCTAGGATACATCGTGGAAGAACATGGTGTTCATGTGGATCTAGCCAAGATCCAAGCCATCCATGATTGGCCAACCCCGACAACTCTCACAAATATTCGCAGCTTCCTAGGCCTTTCCAACTTCTATCACGGATTTGTGTTGGGCTTCTCTAATATTGCTTGGTCCCTTAGCTAGGTGACCAAAGGGGGATTTAAGGCCAAGTTCAGCTGGTCCAAGCCACAACAACAAGAATTTGAGGAGCTAAAGCAATGCTTATGTTCGGCACCTATCCTTGCCTTACCGGATCTGCAACAACCCTTCGAGATTGAAACAGATGCTTCAGACTATGTTGTTGGTGCAGTCCTCACTCAACATGGCTATCCAGTGGCATATCACAATGAGACACTTTCAGATACAATCCACAAGTACCCCACTTACGACAAGGAAATGTATTCCATTGTCCAAGTCTACTGCCAATGGAAGCATTACATCCTTGGAAAAGAGACAGTCATCCACACTGATCACAAGCCCCTGTAGTTCAGGCAAACCCAAGGGAAGCTACAGAATGACCGCCACCAGAAGTGGTCCACTTACTTGCAACAATTCCACCTGAATATTAAATATAAGAAGGGCAGCACCAACTGAGTCGTCGATTGCCTTAGTCGGCCTCCAGTAGCCGCACTTACCATAGTGCTCCACTCTTGTGGCCATGAGACCTCAGGGTGGCCTCAACTATATAGCAGTGACCCTGAGTTGTCTCCCATCTATCGATCCCTATGTGCAGGCACATCCATAGTATACTTTCATCTTCAGGAAGGCTTGTTATGCCACCTGGACCATCTCTGCGTTCCTTCAAGAGAGCGTGCGAAGATGATTTGGGAAGCTCATTACAGTCGGGTGGCTAGGCACTTCGGCACCGAAAAGATAGTGGCCATATTGCAGAAGAATTTTTATTGTCCTAAGCTCTAACAAGACGCCGACCGATACATAAGATCCTACATTGCCTGTGCCATCATGAAACTTGCCATAAAAAAGCAGGGGTTGTACACCCCTCTGCCCACTCCTAATGGGCCATGGGAATCCATCTCCATGGATTACATGTTTGGACTACCTTCAACCAAGCATGGAAATGACTATGAGTTTTTGGTCGCGGATCGTTTCTCTAATATGGCCATTCTAATAGCTTGCAAGAAGAACGTCTCTGTTGAAGCCACTGTTAAGCTCTTCTTCGAGCGTGTTTAGGTTCATTTCGAGCTACCACAAACTATCATTTCAGATCGGGACAACAAGTTCCTAAGCACTTTATGAGCCATCCTATGGTCATTGATGGATACCGGGCTCACCAAATCAATTGCCTTCCACCCCCAAACTGATGGACAAATAGAGGTAGTCAACAGGATGATTGTGCATATTCTAAGAATGTACAATTCTTAACATCCCCGCACATGGGATGAGAGCCTTCCTTATGTTCAACATAGCTATAACAGAGCCCTTCATAGATCTACCAGCCACAACCCTTTTCAAGTGTGTCTGGGGTTCCAACCACTTGCACCAATTGATGTAGCTCTTCCCATTGCATCCACACGTGAGGAATCTTCCCATGCTCAGACTGAGGTTGATAAGGCCACCATATTTGTTGAACGAATCCAGCACATCCACCAACATGTCCATGAAATTTTGGAAAAGGCCAACACTAAGTACAAGGAGTGACATGACCAGCATCGCGTTCCACACAAGTTCCAGGTGGGTGATAAGGTTCTGTTGCATTTGCAGAAAGAGAGGCTCACAGGACCCCATCGCAAGCTTCATCCACTTCGATATGGGTCGTACACCATCACCAAGGCAGTTAGTGATAATGTCTTCGAGCTAAGCATTCCTCCATTCCTTGGCCTACACCCAGTATTCAATGTGAAGTTCCTTCGCCCATATTTTCCACCATTGTTGGACACCTCGGAGGTGGCAGAGAAATTGACACCTACAGAGATTAATCCTAACTGCATGGAGCAGGAAACCATTGATCAAATCATGGGCACACAGGTTAAGGGAACCTGTCAACAGAATATCCAGCTATATCGAGTTGTCAAAGCAAGGCAAATACTTCACCAAGACAAGTGGCTCACCAAGAGTCAAGTTCAACATAAGTTTCCCCACCTGATGGGGGCACTCAACGCAATGGAGAACATTGCTTCCTAAGGGGGAGGACTGATCCAAATGGATATAGTTGGCCACCCACCTATTCCACTGGCTCAAAACAGTTTTTCATTATGGTAGTTTTCTTGTAATTTTTCTACATTTTTTCGGGTCCTGAACTTCCGGGGCCATTTTGAGGCCCTAAACGACGTTTTTTGGAGCTATTCAAAAGTTATATATCTCGGATAGACCTTTCCATCGGGCTATCGAGCGCCCCAAACGAAGATTGTATGCAAAAGTTATGACCTCGGGAAGTTGACTGTTCAACTAACCACCTTGGGGTCACAAACTTTATGACGATTCATCTTCGAGGGTTAGGTTTTTGGATGTTTAGGGTTCTTACCTTCATGCTTATGATAAATAGGCTCTTTCAGCCTCTTCTTATATTCAACTTGTCATGAATGAGTGTAGCCGCCACATCTCTTCTCAGAGATATAGCTACCACCATTCTAACTGCTTTTATTTTACAGTTTGTTCTATTTCATTCATTTAATAGAATCCGAGTTTACTCTATCGCTGTGTTTATTTCCATATATCTGTCTATGTGAATATATATATGCTCTTTCATTTCGTTCTCACATAAATCTGGATTACATGTGTACCTTTTATGGTGGGCCCGCTTGCCACATGTCGGCTATGGATTTGTCTAAGTGTATGCTGAGATGTCATTTGAGGCAAAATTGGAGCGCCACCTCACCTCCTTGTGCGGCTGAGGGGGGGAAACCATCCCTGGTTTCCAACCACTGTATCGGGTCGCGAAAAGTGGTTTTGGAAACACCTTTTCCTGGCGCGCAATCTATCATTTGCCGCCACGCGTCCTCCATGGTTTTTAAATTGCAGGTCGATGCCTCATATTATCCCGGGCCCATCTTTGTCGAGCGCTTTCACTCTCCGCCATCGATCTGACGATGTGAAAGATGCATATGATCTTAATTAACTATCGGGTAATTAATGTCATGCGCTTTCCATATCATTCGTTGATCTGATGATCGGAAGTGTGCACAACGACTCCTTAAACCTATGTTGACTTGCAACTACACATTCAACCTAAACCGTTGATCTTACCCCGTCTTGGCTCATCTCAAGTGTATGTTGAGATGTCATTTGAGGCAAACGTAGAGTGCCACCTCGCCTCCTTGTGTCGCTGGAGGGGGGATCCATCCCTAGTTTCCAACCACTATATCAGGTCGCGAAAAGTGGTTTTGGAAACACATTTTCCCAACGCATGATCTATTATTTGCCACCACATGTCCTCCATGGTTTTTAAATTGTGGGTCGATGCCTCATATTATCCTGCACCCATCTTTGTTGAGCACTTTCACTCTCCGTTGTCGATCTGACGATGTGAAAGATGCGTTTAATCTTGATTAATTGTCGAGTAATTAAACAACTTAGGGCTCTGGGGAAATGTTTTAGGTAAACCTAGAACCTCACGAGCAGTCTGCGCATTGACTCGACATATAATTTTGGTTGTATTTACATTAATGATTATCCTTTCGGCCTGCGAATAATTCGCTGCACACCAACCAACAAATTTAGGGATGTGTAGGGTCTATTTGACACAAAAATAATACAGAAAAGAACCAAAAACATTAAATGCATCATTTCCCTGTGACTTAAACTCCATTAATTTCTCTTTAGACTACGAAATACTACCCATAGACAAAACAGGGTCAAAAATATCCCTTTCCCTTTTATATAACATATGCTTAGGTGGTTTCAGAACTTGCGATGAGCAGTTTAACTTTGACCACTTTTCATAGCGGACTCTACCAACACTTGCCACGTGGTAAGCAGTATAATTTCCGCTCCACCTTTCCAAGTTTAACCACCGTCCACTTTCCAGCACCGAAACCCCTTTCCATCGTCGATTTGCTTTTGGGTGGGTCCGCATCATTGATTTGCCACGGGTTTACACGTTTGCAAGTTTTGGTGTGATTTGTTCAATTGTTTGGTGCCTTTTCCATCTCCTCCCTTGGTCGTAGTTAAAGGTCATATGGTAGATTTTTAGGATTTGGCGGGGTCTAGTTTGATAGGGAAAGACATGCGTACCTTTTATGGTGGGCTCGCTTGCCACGTGTGGTCTATGTATTTTTCCAAGTGTATGTTGAGATGTCATTTGAGGCAAATGTGGAGCGCCACCTCACCTCCTTGCGCGGCTGGGGGGGGAATCATCCCTGGTTTCAACCACTGTATCGGGTCGCAAGAAGTGGTTTTGGAAACACCTTTTCCTGGTGCGCAATCTATCATTTGTTGCCACGCATCCTCCATGGTTTTTAAATTGCGGGTCGATGCCTCATATTATCCTGCGCCCATCTTTGCCAAGCGCTTTCACTCTCCGTCGTCGATCTGACGAAGTGAAAGATGCGCATGATCTTGATTAACTGTCAGGTAATTAATGTCATGCGCTTTCCATATCAGCCGTTGATCTGATGATCGTAAAAGTGCACAACGACTCCTTAAACCTCCATTGAATTGCAAGTGCACATTCAACCTAAACAGTTGATCTGACCCCGTCCTAGCTCATCTTGACCATCGAAAAATAAGCGCCCGCCGCATAGCGCCTTGGTCATCGGTTAGGGTCCTGTGTAGTTGATGCTCTAGTGCCTCTTCTTAATATTTTAAGCACTCGGGCCTATTGACATAAATTTGTAGGCTCCCTAAGGCTTACTTCCCTTATACTTTTTAAGCCTTATTTGGACTCCAAACCTCATGAACTATTTACCCGATCTTCTTAGGTACTGACGGGCTTTTTAATTGCCTTCTAATTACTTAGAAAACAACTAAGAAGTGTACATTAATTGTCAACCCGGGGTTCATTGAGAACTTGCAAGTTACCGTGCACTTTATGTGCAAACCATGATCTCCTCTTACATTGGTTTATCTACTTGAAGTTGTAGTTCAATAACCTTATCTACAAACAATGGTTTGAGCAGTTACATCGTCTTGGCAAGGAACTAGCCAGTTAAATAACTATTGAAACTAAATTGCAAAGAAAGTAAATCACACGACAGGAAAGTAAATGCTAAACTAAATCACACTCTGCTAGAAAGTAAATTCTAAACTAAATTCACATGCTACTGGAAAGTAAATATTAAAGCTAATTCACACTATGCAATAAAAGTAAATTCTAAAACTAAACACACTGTGCGAGAAACATAAACTCTAAAACTAAATTTACACCACACTTGACAGAAAAGCAAATTGCAGAAATAAAATCCAAAAGCTATCCTTGCCAAATACAAGTTGTTGTTGATGATCCAATGGAGTAAATATGGTCATTGCATTAAGCTCAATGACTGTAAAATAAATATTTAAATCTCTATCTATGCATTGAAATCAAATTGCAGAAATAAACTTCACACTTCATAAGAAATCAAAACTAAGCAATGAAGTACAACTACATCAACATAAAATAAATAAAATCATATTGCAAAAGAAATTATAAAACTAAGATCTAATTGAATCAAGATGAAAGTATAGCTTTATTCCATCATCATTTGGACTATTCCTCTAAGAGTCCTCCCCATAGAATGGAGAATGAACTCTTATTTATACATAATTTATCCATAACAAATAATAAATGAGGATAGTACACTAATTCCCTCAATGTTAGTCAAAATATCAAATGAAAGACTAAGACATGTAATGGAAAAATAACTTGAGCATAGAAACTGGTATATGAGCATAAGAAGGGATTAGTGCACGAATATGGATGGGTAAAATGGAATATAGATAAGGTAAAATGATGATAAAAAGATGATAAATCCAAGGCCTGTCAGGTACCTGGGACAAAAATAGTGCTAACAATGGGGTCCCTTTGTGTAGAGATTATGTACCTTGTCCCAAATCTCTTTAGCTGATGAATACTTTTCAACTTTATCTTTCACATGATCAGATAGTCCATGCAAGATGATATCCATTTCCATTGCATTATTATTTCTTAGCTCCTTCCTGGATGCAGTTTTTGGTGGTCTTTTTGGAGCGATGTAACCATTCACAACAGATTTCCAGATATCAAAACCTTGTGCATGTAAATGGAGTCTCATCCTTATAATCCAATGATCAAAATTTGATCCATAGAATAGTCCAACCCCATCTGCAGAGCATAGACTTTCATGTTCATCCATGTGCTCTAGAGATCTTCGTTCCAGCTATCAGACTCTCTTGAAGGAATTGACTCTAATACCAATTGTTGGAAATACTGAGAGGGGGGGTGAATCAGTATTTAGCACTTTTTAACACTTTTAACCTTAAGTACAACATGTAACATTAACCATTAACAATGTCATTTACCATCACATAAAACCAACATAACATCATACACAGTACACAAGAGATTTAACGTGGATCTGAAACCCAAACAAGAGAAAACCACATAATGCTTTTCTTATATAAAAATAACAAGATTACATTCATAGGAAGCACCCCAGCACCAACTGGAAGGAGGCACCAACCCCCTAATTTGCAAGATCCATCTTGAAGGAATATCCAACTCCCTGATTTAACAGCACCAACTGGAAGGAGGCTCCAACCCCCTAATTTATAGGCTCCAACCTGAAGGAAGCTCCAACTCCTCGATTTACTAGCTCCAACTAGAAGGCGTCTACAACCCTTTGGTTTTCATAAGGTCCAACCTATAGAGAGGACTCTAATCCTCAGTAAACTCCAACTCACTAGTTTTACCAGTACCAACTGGAAGGAAGCCCCAACTCCCTGAGATCACAAGCACCAACCTAAATGAGACTTCAATCTCTTATCCTTGCCCCATCCTGCCACCTTGATATGAATGAGAAGAACAATATTCCACTACCATTGTATCACTGTCTCCATCAGCCTATACTTGTATCTCTATCCTTGTACCTGTATCACTTTCCTTGTACCTATATCTGTCATTGTCACAATCATTGTATTGTTGTCACTATCACAATCCATGTTTGTCACAATGACACAATCATTGTCTCTATCATAATGCCACAATAACTATCATTGTCACAATGTCAACCTGTACATGCCTCAAATCTATCCTCCAAGAATGCCAGCAAATTCTTCCAAGATATACTTCAAATGTATAGCAAGACCATAAATATGCCTCCAAATAGTGTAATCAAATCCAAGAAATAATCACCAATAGACTTCATCTATTTGCACCTTCAAACCCTTACATCATAAACCTCATAGTACATTCCAAAAGAGGGATCTCATGCCAATAACATTACCATGGAATATTCCAATACAATCACCAATAATATCTATGCCAAGATCATCATTAAGTATGTTGATCCAATGTGCCAACAAGTTTGTGATTATGATACCGTATGAGAAAGTTATGCAAGATTTTGTCAACCTTCTTCTCTTGACCTGGAAAATGACTCATGATGTTGTAACTTTAACAGAAGGGTCCTTCCTTTAGTTGGATTTCTAAATAATTTGACATTATTTTACTTATGGAGACTTCAGAATATGATGGATCTTGTGTCCCTAATATGGATGGGTTTATCTCATGGTCAATTTGGAATGGAATATCTTCTTGTGAAGGATTCGTGGGAATAGCTTGCTTCACAAGCCATGACCTTACTCATTATGTTAATCTTTTTAAGAAATTTCATTTCAAGGAGTATATTTGGCTAGAAATCTCACACATTAACATTATTATTTTTGCAATTGATTATTTTGCATCGATAAACTCTACCTTTTATAAAAAAAAACTTTAAATAATGTCGTTTCAATAGTTGAGAGCATGTCCCCATGATGGGTGTCCCACTCACGTGAGATGCTCCCCTTGATGCCTCCATGACTGAACATTTGGAGGCCTGCCAGCTCGCCAAGGAATGCACCTCCCTCTGCGCGGCGTCATATTGTTCCAACCACCCCAGTCTGTAGCACTCATTTTCCCTACTGCAGACAGAGCTTACCTCGGATGGATTCACCCTCAAAAGTGAGAGCTCGACTCTCCACCTCTTGCGATGCATTCTGGTTCATATCCCACACTTAGGAAGTAATTATGGAGAGATTTGGATTCCTTTCCTTCGATAGGAGACCCAAATTGAGAAGAAATATAAAGGAAAGGAAGAACACCCAACATTGTTATTGTCCCACCATGCTATTCATACTGTTCAAATTATGCAACCGGTTTTATTGGCATATCTCCTTTTGCCTAATCAGGATGGTTCGCATTAAGTGAACAACCTACATAGCTCTTAATGGCCCTAAGCAGACTCATATGCCTCGAGATGGTCAAAGGATTGCTTATATGGCATCGTCAAACCAACAACGAAGGCACGCATTCAAAGGATGGAGGACACAACTGCTAGAAGGTTGGAGGTTCTACCAGCTTAGAAGTTAGAAGAGGAGTTGGGTCGGTTGGAGGACAGCCCCAGGAATACCCGCATAAGAGAAACTTGATACTCTAAAACCTTGACCCTGCTCTAGCAGACTAAAGCTTATGGGATGAGCCATAACTGATAGCGCCCAAGAACTACTTGCGGTGGGAAATGACAGTTAAGCCTATCAGACAAAGTAGGGCATCTAGAAACAAGGTCGGTTCAACAAATTCTGCAAAACCAATAGGAAACTGATGCCAATATCAATGCCCTGGCTCATGAGCTTACTAGAAAGGTTTTCCAATTTAGAGTGCCTCCCTCCAATGTGGGGCTTATCTACTGCAGGCAACCAACGAAGGAGAATACAAGCAAGGCTCCCACGACTGTAAAGGAAGTAGAATCCAAGGTAGTATCGATTATCACCATTTTGGATGATGAATAACTCTTCTATCTGCACTAATTCTAGATGTTCTCATTACCATAATGGTCGGCCTCTTGTTATCCTGAAAAACTATGGATTTTCAATTTTGTTTAGAAGTCTCGGCCTGCCAGGCGCTTCATTTCTATAGTTTCAGTTTCATAACTCTTATATGCATGGATAAGTTTGCTAGTTTCAGTACTTTAAGTTTTATAGACATAGATCATCCTTTCAGTTTCAGTACTTTAAGTTTGGTGGGCCTTAGTTATATCGATATGAACTGGATGTTAATGATGGAATTTTGGAGAGGGGACTAGTGTGGCTTTCTAGTTGGTAGACTAGTTAACTTAAGAATTGCAATATCTTTTTTGAAAATATAAATATATTGCTCATGTCTTACAAAAAAAAACAAATAGCTCAGAGCATGAAATCTCCTATGTAAGGACTGAAGGGAATATTCTTTTGTTAGGGGGACTTTAATTCAATAATTACAAATATGCAAGATGTAATCTTAAGTAACATTTTTTACCCCGACCCTTTGTGGATAGAGTTGAAGGACCATGATTTGATTTGTACCTACAAGAGAAGCTCTAGAGATTTAACTGAAAACTCATTTGGGTACTAAACTAGTTAAACTATGCAATTGCCATGACTTAATAAGTTGTAATGATTTCCACTCACATCCATGGTGTTGGTAACAATGCATTTGATTATGTTATTTCGAGCATCTCATTAATTAATTAAATTGTTGACATTTTTATTTTATAGAACCGCTAGCTTGATTCAAATCATAGGCCATTAGTGTCAACTCTATATAGACTTACATAAGAATCTTGAAGAAGAGGGCCCTAATAAATCACCTAATTTTTACAAAACCAAAACCGAGACTTCCTAATGGATTTTGAAAATGATTTCAACCTCCACTTTAATAACAACAATATTGAGGATTTGTATCATGACTTTACAATGGAAATTTTCAATATCACAAACTAGTTCCTTCTCAATATTGTTTCTAAGAGAAGAATCAAATGACCAATCCTTGATATGATAAAGATTGCAAAATTATTACGAAAAATAAAATTGCCTCGTGTAAACCCCTAAAAACTATCGAAATAAAAGAATGCATAACTTTGATTAAAAGAAAGAAGTGTCGATACATAAACAAACAAAGGAGAAAGCTGTGAGCAGCTAATTCCCTGCCATGACATGTTAAATATTTTGCATGCATTTCGTCCTAAAACTCTTATTTTTTCTTTCATGAATGTTAGTCATGGTTTCAGGATCGACATCCTTTCAAAGGCTAGCTAGAACAACAATTCTAGATTGCTTTTCAATTTCACTAGAGTTTCTGTAACACCTCCATAAGTTGTCTTCAAGTGAGGTAAAGAGGGTGACGGGAGAGTGGGGTATTCCTAGCTTCGGGTGAAAATGCCCGTGTTTGGGTAAGAAGTCTGTGGATATTGACGATACGTTAACAAAATATAGGTGAGCTGTTTTGGCACCGAATTCCTTGCATTCTTCTCATTTGAATAGTCCCCTTGGCTCCACCAAATCCAACTACCCAGATTAAATGATCCTACGCAATTCCAACGATAAACATAAGTCTCAATGAGTGTCATGGATGGAGAATCAAACATGGATGTGAATGCCACTACTGTGGGGATAAAATTAGAAGCTCTTTCAAATCCTCTTAGTTCTGTTGATAATTCGCAGTTCAAGTCAGACCTTAAGATGGATTTGGAGCACATAATAGATGCCAGAAAGTTTGGTGTGTCTAATCTTATTCCTGCACCCCATGAACTTGAAGAAAGATGTCGTCAGAGAAGAATTATTGGTACTTACTCTAGTAAAGAAGATGTGTTTTCTTTTCCCATTCTGCAAGATACCGACCCATCTTCAGTAAAATCCAGTTTGAATTCAAAAGGAAAGATAATTCGTAAAGGGTGATGCCGTTTGTTGAAACTTGCATTAAATATTAGCATTGAATTTTAACATTCATGTTGATGAAACTATGAAACATCAAGCTCAAAACTAGTTAGCTAAAACATGAATTCAATAATATATTAATATGGCAGATATAAGATAGCAAACAACGTTGGAACTTCTTCCTCTCAACTTGAAGGATTTATGAGATCACTAGTCACTAGTCGATCCACTCAACAATATCCAATCTATTTATACCACAATCTCTGTCATAACAATTCCATTCATCACTCTTCGCATTTTCTCTAAGACACCTAAATTCAAGATTCTAATTATCAATATGGCACCGACGAGAGTGGAGATCCTGACACTGAGTGGCCTGGTAGTGATACTCCCTGAGTATGTGAGACCTGTGGAGGAGAGGCCCATTGAGTGCATTTTGAGCTTGAAAGGAGGACTCGAAGACGAAGGCCCGCAGATTCTAGTGGTAGACGTTGCCAAATGGGATTTTGCGAACGAGGAGATCAAGAAGGAGATCGGGTGTTAGGTGAAAAAGGTGACCAAGGAATGGGGGGATGCAGTTGTTGAACCATGACATATTTGAGATTCTGATAGAGTGCCTGCAGGCGGTAGGGAAGGCCTTCTTCGATCTCCCCATCGAGGAGAAGGAGAAATACACGAATGACCACGCAGGCATGCAACGAGGAAGATAGCGGGGTACGGCCCCAAGCTCACCAACAATGCCAATTGTCAGCTCGAATGGGAGGACTACTACTTCCATCTCCTATGGCCTGGACATAAAAAACATGAAGCTTTCTTGTTTCCTGCACAATTGTAACGTCAAATGTACCAAGCAGTACGATTGCAATATTTAATGTTTTTGTCATGTGTTGTGATTATATGTAAAATTCTTGAATTTTTTTTAATATTTTTTAAATAATGTTTATATTCAAAAATAAAATACGTTCTCCAAGGATTTATGTCAGATCCAAAGTGTACTTCACCAATAAAAAAACTTGATTTTCTTTTTTGAAAAAATAGAAAATATATTTTTAAATTTTCAGTAATTTAGTTGAATAGCTATTTATTTTGCAAATGTTATAAAACTTAAAAAAAACAACATAAAAGTTAAAAATTAATTAAAAAAAAAAAAAACCTTTGCCTTTTGAACAAAAAGTATATCCCTACATTGGGAGGGAATACAAAAAATAAAACTTTTAAACTTTCTAAACTTAAGCTTATTTAATTTAATTTTTTAAAAACATCTTAACTTGTAATGCTGAATATAATTATAATATTGTCATTGATTAATGAAACTTGTACATTAATAGGATTTATAAATTTGTTAATATTTAACTAATAACCAAACCTATTGTACAACACAAGACATTGAGTTTCCTATTAAGTGCTTAAAACATGGAACATTAAACACACTTAAGGTTATATAAAGCTAAAATTCAAAAAGTGATGGTTATATTCTTATTCTTCAAAATCACAATTTTTTTAAATTATTATTCAATGTGGATGGAAAACATTATTTTTCCTATTTTTAAGAGTGAACAAAATTTATTGTAATTAGTAATTTTCTTGCTAAGTTGTATGAATTGATTCTTGAGAAGAAGATTAACTCATGGCTCAAAAATCATGGTAAGAGAGCTAGGGGCTAGGTTGGTTTTCAAAGTTATTACTTGATTTTAGACCACTTAGCTATTCTTAGGATTACAATTGAAGAATGTTAGAACAATAAGGTTAATTTACTTCATTATTTTGTTGACCTTATAAGAGATTTTGACATAATGCCTAGAAAAAACCTTTAGAAGAAGCTAGAAGATATTGAGGTACATTTTGGGTTGAGAGATGCAATAATAAGGTTGCACACAGGGATTATCACTAATAATGAGGGGTAGTTGGAAGGCATAAACTATAATATTGGGTTTAGGTAAGGGTGCCCTTTGTCCCCAACTATCTTTGGTATTTATATTGACAATTAGAGGACTGCTTAGAGGAAGTAGGGGTGTTGGTACAGATATGATATGATTAATCCTCCCATCCTTCTACACACATATGATATTTTCCTTTTAACAAGCAACCCCTGTGACTTTGTCAAGCAATTAAAATTTCTCAAAGGTCTATGTACTGACTCTAGGATGCTTATACACATTGAAAAAACAAAGGTAATGATCATTGAATCCAAACAAATAACATGCCCTGATTTCATTTAAGATAACAACATTATGAAAGAAATCCATTTTTATAAGTATATTGGAATTGACCGTCATCACAATCTAAACTAGAATTGTAGTGAGAAGAATTGTAGTATATAATTAGCCAATTACCCAACAACATTGGTGATAATTGGCTGAGTTAACCCCCTGAGCTCGTGATTAGGCACTTAGTATAAAAGCAAAAGTCAATTAACATGAAGAATGAGAGACTCCCTATTACTACTTCAAAACATTAGTAAAAGTCACTAAAGGTTGAAAAGGGGTTGGACTAGGGTGTGGTTCTTCACTTCACCATCAGTGGATAGTGGAGGAAGTCACCCTTCAAAATATCAATACTATTAAAAGTACTAAGTACTATCATAGCAAAATTTAAAGAGAATGCGAGGTGATAACGTCACCAAGAATAAGAAGAAAGATAAATCAAAGAAATCATTAACCCCAAGTAAAAAGATCAAAACTATATTTATATTCTTGCTAGCTTCAAGAAGAAAATAAAAGAGCTTGCAAACATGGGAACACACTCTCATGAGTTTCATAATGAAACATGGTGTTTAAAAAAACCTAAAACACGTTGGTACAAATAATATGTAAAATACGTGAGACTAGTAAAGATGAAAAACGTTTTCTGTTAGAGTGCCCAACCTACAAAAACATTAGATTTGTTTTGAAAATATTTGTAGTATAAGTAATGTTCATAACTTATTAACCCATAAAATCAAATATGTAGATATATTTTTAATTTTATGTTCAAGTTACTTGATCATAAACACAACACCATTAAACTAAGTAATTGTTTTTTTTTGTTGATTTTTAATTATTATTTTTAGGGTTTCATAAACCAAAGTTGATCTAAATGGACAGTAACCATATCATCATATAAAAAACATAATGTTATTTTTGATAAAAAACACATACATAAGCTAATCCCAATAAAAATGACACCCCATAACTTCATGAATATATTAAAATTCAAAGCTCTCAAACACAAATTACATCCATAGGAAGAGCACACCCCATTAAAATATGAATCATAAGATATTGGGATTTATATGACACCATTAATCAAACCTCACAACTAGCATTAGAATTTGCAAATTACCTCTAACTATTATTTTTGATGATTTTGACCGTGGCCTTTTGACCCTCATCAACCAACAGTTCACCAAGCCAAAGTACCCTATCACCTAATTAGCTAATAAATATGTTCAAATACATTTCACTTATATAAAGCCTTAATAAACACGTTCATTACACTTTATAGTCATATGCTTAGCCTCTTTTCATAAATACGGTCAAATACATTTCACTATAAGGATAAGGACCATTGACGTGGGCTTTTGATAAGCAAAAATTTTAGCTTCGGATTATCTCTTTTTATTTTATGCTTAATCACGTTTCATTTTCCTATTGGTTATATGATAGTGAAGTTTCCAAGGCATTGAACTATTTTACGTCTTAGCAAATTTCTTATTCAGAATGAGCAATGGTTGTGGTTGTGAACTATTATTGTTGTTGTCTTTTATCCATTGTGTTGTATTTCTAACACTTTGTTTCTTTGCTCCTAGTATCAATATTTAGATTATTTTGCATTTTCATTTTCCATATGTATTCCTCGTATTAGATTAGATATATTTTTTAAACATAATTTTAACATGCTTATGGTAGTTGGTATTGCAATAAGGATTCACCTTTTAGGATGAGAGTGCTAATTGGGTGCTTTAGCTTAAGAAACTTGTGTGGTTCATGTGGACCAAAAGCTTGTGTTAACAAAGTGTAAAATGAAATGAAATGTATTTGACCATATTTATCATATTTAATGGTGAGTGACTTAAGTTTCTTACCATATTTGATGGCCAAATTTCTATTTGTTATGAAGTAGAATAATGAACCAACATTTTCACCTTTTTTTATCTTACAAAAATAAATAATAGAAGCCCAAATCAATGATTTTGACAGCAATTTCAGAAAAAAAAAGAAAAAAAAAAAAACTTTTGTTTGATGAAATTGCACATATTAGATTCATAGATTGCATAATCCAAATGTAGGAGGGATTTTCGAGGTTGATGAATCCACGTGTGCCAATGGATTTGGCAAGTTCAATGAATTTGATAGTGAGTTTAAACAAATATTGGATCGCCAAATTTCAATGATAACATTTTTTTTATAACAAAAATGAGTAATTGGTATTTATAAAAGCTGAAACAATTCAACAACAAAAAAGAGTTACATTAGATAAGTCCAAGAAAGAACTTAGAAAGTTTCTGTAGAGAATATTAAACCCCATATACAGTTGTCCACAATTTTTTAACTGGTATTTCCCTAAAACCACAAACTAATGTAGTACTATAGATTTTGACAAACTAACCTGATACTAATAAACAAAAAAGACCTTAAACAACGAAAACTAGACAGAGCAATAAGCATTGTTCATGACCTGATCTTCAACACTTTCTTCAAAATCGTCTTCAAGATCTTCTTCATTGTTTTCTTGTTCCTCCGAGCTTGAAATGGTGACTACAGCTACAGGTTGACGAACAGAGGAAGCCTCAGTTCCCTTTAGCCAAAGAAGTCAGAAGTATGAGATTGTTTCATTACAAGAAGATCTCCATGCATGTTAAGGGTATCATGGATAGTATCCACTTGAGCTTTCTGCACCCAAATATTGTCCTCTGCATCATCTAGGCGAACATCTAAACTAGTAATTTGCAAAGAGAGTTGATGCTCTATCTATTCAACGTCATCCAAACGTGACTCCAGCCTAGGAATATAAGTAGTTACGTGCCAAACAACTTCAATCGGGCCTTCCATCTAAGAGTTCAAATGACGAAGATGATTGCGAATATCCCTCACATTCGCTTGAGTTTCTCTTATCCCAAGAGAAATCTCATGAAATTTGGCCTCCATATCAACTGTTGGCTTCGTCACAACCCAACAAAAACCAACTACAGAACTGAAATCCCAAACCTTCCAAATTGAAGACAAAACGAAAATTGGAACAATCCTATGGGCACTCTCTTGAAGACTTTCTTCAACTCAAGCAAATGACTCCACAATAGACATCTCTGGGATATAGAAACTATCTTCTTCTGTGTTTACTTTGTATATGTCCTCTTGGAGACACTCATCCACACACCTAAATAATTCAGTATCGATGAACCACTTCCCTAGGGCATAGGGGAATGCTTTGTGTTCCTCCAAATTCAACAATACCACCCCCTGCACTCTTTTACCACAAGGCTTTCCCGTCTGCACCGTGAACCAAGAAATGAAAACACAACTTGCATGAGAAGGGATGTAATACATAAACCAAGAAATTGTCTTTTCCACTTCTTTCGAATGATCTTCCGTGTGCAAAATGGAGCAGTTCATGAACACTCGGATTAATGTCAACAAACGACGATAGCAAACAATTAATGAGAGCATGGTACTCCTCCTTGATTTTGATGGCAACAATAACTCCTCCCCTATGATATACATGGGTAAGAGGCCATTTAGAGTAGCTAGGGAATCCAACAATGTAATGGCTGACCCTCGTTGATACGAATAGTTCCTTTATCCATAAGAGCCACCTTGTTTGCATGAAGATATGCCTTTGAATTATTATCTCATCACACATGAAAGAAGTGAATTTCGGGAAAATGAATAAGAAGACCATTGATACATTGTTGTAGCCTATTCGCTATCCTGTCTTCAAGCTCTTTTTTACTTCTCATTTGAAAAATAACTAAGAGAGAGTCTCCAATCACTGTAAGCAACTGAATGCCATAAGAGACACTACTTCTCAATCCTTGATAAAGAGCATACCGCTTTGCTTGATTATTTGTGGCTAGCCTTAGATCCCATTCTAAAGTTAGGACTGTATTTCTTCCGGGATCAAGTAAAATCCCCTGCAACTCCTTGCTTCCCAAATATTGATGATAACATATTATTGACGTCTAGTCCATTTTTTATATTCGATGAGTAGTAGCTGAAGTTTTGACGGTATTTGATACCTAAAATGTTTAAAGGGAAGACCACTTTGTCCATGCTCAAAATCAATGTGAAGTAGCGTTATAGGTGGGGACATTGCCATAATTCAAATACAAGAAAAAACCCCAAAATATTAAAAAAACCTAGCCATAAGCAACTTCAACTCAGCGCATCGAGGTGAAAACCTAGAAATAGTACGGTCTAGGGTTTAAGGCACGCTGGAAACCCTATGCCAGTACAGCTCAGCGAAACCCTAAGTGAGGCTTAATCCTCGCAGAGGAGCATGATGGAGTGCGAATTATATGCAGAGGAACATGTCGAGGTGCCAATAGCAAGGTATGGAATTGCCTCTTTACATTAACCTTCGTATCTATTTTACCTTTGCAGCTTGTAAAACTTAAATTATCTGCCATTCCTGGTGAGGGTTTAAGCTCCCTGTCCTGCCAAGAACAGGGTCTATGCGGTAATCCTGAAGCAGGTTAAGTAGATTAGCTAGCATAGCCAGGAGGAGTTGCATAAGTGTTTTCGGTTGGTTTAGGTGGTGGTTTTTGTGAATTCAAATGATTACCTGCGCTATTACTGGAAGCAAATCTATAGTAACAGCCGTTATGAATTTGCCATTCAATATGTGTTCAACTTGTCCCAATGCTGTCCTCTCTATTGTTACATTCCTTGGATCAATGCCTGACAGTGCATCTTATTATATAGGTCTTAGATTGTAGGAATTTGGATCCCATACCCAAATTCAGTCCGGGATGTCGACTCATTCATTCTTTCATTTGTTTTTTCATATCTATCTACACATGCTCTATGTTGGGTTTGATCATGCTTACAATATTTTTAACAGTTATAGTCACCAATACCTGGTGCACATAGAGCACATAGTGTTGCTTGGGCTCATGGGCTCATGGGGACATACATAGTGATTTTCGAGGGCCAGATTGCTGCCATGCCATCTCTTTTTATCAATTGTAAGTTGGAAGAAAGTACATTCTATTAAACAGTCCGGGCAACAAGCAATGTTTTGTTTCGTGGGATGTTACAGCCGTGTTATGTAGTTGAAGAGAAGGTTGGTGGCGTTACAAAGCTGCTGCTAGTCTTGCGTTTGACTCTACAATTCTTAGGGACCACTTCCTCTTAGTTTTCAAGCAAAAGCCACATGACTTTTTGTTAAACACAAACTAAGCAAGGTGCTATATGAAATCTTCAGTGATAACGTAATTAATTATCAAGCCAATGCTGGAACTGAAAAATAACCTATGGCGGCCACAAAAGATTTCAAGGTTGCATTCCTTCTTGCATAGTATTCATGTTGAAGCTTATGATAGAGATATGCCATTTCTAGCATTATGAATTGTGGTAAAAGATGAAAACCTCATCAGAGCAAACTTCAAAGCAATTATTATTAGTTAATAATTGGAGGCGTATATGTATTGTGCCTAGGTCCTAATCGACATAACATTAGGGTTGTAAGTTGTAATGTCCAGTTTTAGCTAGGAGCTTAATTTGCTAAATTTAGATGTAGCATAAGATTAGACAATGAGATAGAATAGAGATTAGATTCGTATATTAATGGGAAGAGTTATTTTGGCTGATGGATAATTTTTATCCTAAATTAATAAACTATCCAATTTTGAAACGAAATTTGTGTTATAAGAATGAAATTCTTATGTAGTTCAACTCAAATTCTACTTAGCTTCATAATGAGAAATTCTCTTGTCTTCTTCTTAGTGTGTGCTCTGGGAATATTAACAAAATCAATGTATATTAGTGCTACTTAGCATGGAATACTTATGTAGTTCATATGAATAAGGCTGTAATGAGTTGAGCATGGAATACTTAGCCCCTATGTTACACAAACCATGGGTGCGATTGGAATTGATTGAAGAATCCGGTGTGGGTGCGAAACTCCTCCCAAAATTAAGAATCAGGGATTTGGAACCCTAACCTTAATTTTTTTATTAATATATTCTAAAATTTTTAATTTTATATTGAAAATTAAAAAAACAAACAAATTAAATCTTAAATCTCAATGATTCATAACATCACGGATTCTCTTGCTTGGTAGGGCTAGTAATGTAGGTTCAGATCAACCTATTGCTTTGTCACATGTAAACTGTTCATCTTGTTCTAGAGTCCAAATTTATAAACTTGTTTTGATGGAATTAGGCTTGCAAGATGCATGGATTGTCCTTTGTAACTTTTTTGTTTAAAACTTGTTTCATTAGAATGAGGTTTGCAAATAGTGCAAATTCCATCTAAACCTTACCTATAACCATGCCATCTTTTAGGAAGGGGTTCATGACACGTGTAGGAATGAACACACTATGAAAATATGTGGTCCCATTATCCTTTTATACCAACACTTTAATAACCTTTCCAGGTGTTTTCTGCAAGTATTTATGTGGTCTTTATTTAGTGTAGATGATATAATTATGGTGATGAGTTTTAATTGTAGGTTAAATCCAAATGTTTACTCTTATGTGTCCACAAAGTTCTTTTCATGGATATGATCTATACCAATTCCTTTGGGAATCAATTATGAGATCTATTTTAATAAACTAGGCATATTTTTCAATATGCCTTGTAGCTATGTAATGTAAGACAACTCCGTGGTTAGTAAAACCTAAAACTCACACTGCAAATCTGTACTGCCATCTTGAAATTTCAAGTTATGGAATCGTTTCCCCTGATTTTGGAACCGAATCCTAAATTAGGATTTGAATCCTAAATGATGGTATCCGAATCCTACAATTGGAAACGAATCCCTAGAAAAATTATTCAAATCTGGAAGAATCAAATATGAATCTTCAATTCCCCAATTCCTCGTTGATTTGAATTTGGATACAGGGCTAGGAAGGATGAATTCGGTCACTGTGCTAGCCCATATCTCATTTTTATCATTTGTTTTGAGCCAATCCACTTAGCACAATTTTTTTTTGATAATTTATGCTCATGTTCTTTTAAGGTTTCTACTGAAGTTTCATGGAAATGGACACAGATCTAGATTTAGATACAAAACCACTAGAGTTATTGAAAACTTAGGGTTTGGATATGGGGAAATGATATAGAAATATATAAATATAAAAAAAATCCACGAACCAGGGACATAGAAATTTCATATCTTAGAATATATTTTTCTCCAAATCATTCTCCCAAATTTGGAAATGTAGATTGGTATGAGAAACTTAGTATTATGAGAATCACTAAACAAGAAACCCTAGATAGGGTTAAGTCATCGAATACATTGGAGCTCAATAACACACAATACAATATTATTATGAGGTGGTACGGTGCAACATTACAATGAGGGTCCTCGTTCTTACAAAGAGTTTCAAGAGACCAAAACCCTAAGATGCCTAAAACCCTAACTTTTAACCCAAGTCACTTAAGTGACTTGATTACATGTGTAGCCTTATATCTTAAAACC
This sequence comes from Larix kaempferi, assembly GCA_027924585.1. Classification (NCBI taxonomy): domain Eukaryota; kingdom Viridiplantae; phylum Streptophyta; class Pinopsida; order Pinales; family Pinaceae; genus Larix; species Larix kaempferi. Next base: position 1,672,453 of record BSBM01000937.1, read on the forward strand.
CCCCATAAGGCGTACATTGCTGAAAGATAACAAACTGAAATCAAAGGCATATACTTAAATGAAAAACACATAAATTGAAGACTAAACAAAGGTAGACATTCTTCAGAAGCTTCCTCTCTGAAGCCATTTCTTGGATTAGGTTGAGCTCCATCAAGTTGCCTCGTAACCCTCGTAAAGGTGTAGCTCCTAAGTTGAATTCTCAAGTTCTTGGATTCCACCTCCTGGAACTCTCGAATCACAAATCTCCCAAACTCAATTACTGGATAGCAATCCACATGTATGTTGCGTAACCTCACTAGTAGACTACAATCCACATGTAAGTCTCAACTAATGAGGGATCATTCCCTAGATCCACAACTTCTAAATTAATTGGGCCACTGCTACCGCTCAAAATAACACCCACAATAAAGTCATGAATTATGGTGCGATTAGTGGCAATCACGAGGGAAGCTAGAGCCCAATGTCACCTTGGCCTAGCTTCTTGAACCCTTTAGGTCAACTCCTGAGACCAAGGGGGAGTCCCTAGAACTTAGTGAACAAAATTTGCGATTCCCTAGACAATACACAAACATGTTTCCCAAGAAACCTCTTGACTAAGATCAAGGCATTATGGAGTCAAAACATTGAAGTATAATTATCACTAAAAGAGAGGAAGGAGTTAAAAGGAGTTAAAGAACTTTATCATGGATCCCAAGAAATATACCATCAAATTGCTACTGTTGTTATAGGATTGCAGCAGTGAATATATCTTAGAAAACTTGATAAAAATTGATCAAAACAACATCGGCCTTACCATACGATGTGTACCTTGTATAGTAGGGTAGGGGGGATGAGCAATAGGGTGAAGGAGAGGCCTCAAAACAGTTCTGAAAATAGGATATCAGATATGGTATGACCGTTATAATAGCCCTCAAATAGTGTGGTCCCGCTCCACACGTTTCCCAATGAACTTCCAACTCCACAGGGGTCAATATAGGTCTAGAAACCACTTTTCACGCCTTCAAACTTGGCGAAAGTGCTTGATATACCTGCTGTACCTGCAATAGCAAATCTACAATAAAAAACCCTAGTTGGCACAAATATCAAGATATCACACAAATCAACCATAGGATCAAAACACCCTAAAGATTTACCACTAATTCAACTAAGTTGCATTTTTCTATCCACATAGAATTTCCAAATTGTGAATATGTTTTGAGATATGAATTTTTCTAATTTTTAGGGTTTTTCGATATTACATTTTTTTGGGATTTTTGTAATAAATGTACAAGAAAATTTTGATAAAAAAGTGAAGAGAAGGGGTTATGACCTTATTTTTTTCAACCCTATGACAATTAGAGATCGAGGTCAACGTCCCTACTCAATTTGGCTATTCCATATTTACTAACTAAGGCAAGAGGTTAGTAACCTGATACTAGGTCAAAGTAGCTAACAACCCTAATTAGGGCAAAAGATGAACTCCAAGGCCCATCGTGGAGAGCTCCTTCAAGAGGAAGGTCCCCTCAAAAAAAGTTGACAAGATGTCAATAAGAACCCTAATTTACCTTGCCCAAGGTGCAAAACCAACGTCAAACAAGAAAAATGGAGAGATCTTACCAACACCAACCAAGAAAGAGAGAAAGATACTTCTTAAGTTCTTCCTTAGCCATGAGTTATTAAAACCAGTCTTAGGATCAAACTTGCAAGATAGCATAAACTCTAGAAAATTCACCAATTCACCATTCACCATTCATCACAAGCCAAAGAGAAGGTGTGCATCACTCAAATGCTCCAAAAGACCAGGATAAAAAGTTATAAGTGCATATTAGAACTCTTGTTCATATTTACAAATGAAAGTTAGAAGCCTTATTTATATGAGGCTTCCTTAACTTAACTTTAGAGCCTACCATACTAAAAAGTAAAATAATATAATTATAGGGCTTGTCAACCACAAGCCGAGGACTAAACCACAAAAGACTAAAAATAATGGTAAAATGGTGCAATTGGCTTCATCCAAGTGAAGTGATGAGTTGGGGGAGGACGTCATGCCCCAATTAACTCCAACAATGTACAAGATCCCCCAATGTCCTCCCCTTTAGCAAGGTAGAGCTCTCTGGATGGGGATGATGTCATGGTGATGTGGGCACTTATTTACCAAGAGGAGGGGTCATACAATGGAGAAGAAGGTCCAAGTGGGCATAAAGGAGGTGTGCTAAATCGGGTATGACAGCCCTTACATGCGCAATCACCTCATACTTAGCGAAACTTAAGCGTTGGCAGGAGCCCCTAAGCCATGTGTCCTAATGGACCCATCCCAAGAAGCACCAAACACCAACCTTGGGCCCAAATGGCCCAACAAGATGGGGGACTTCCGCCCATCAAGAGGTAGTTAGCAATGCTGCTAAACTAACACATCTTGGAATGAAAGCCAAGAGGACCTGCCATGACCAGACCATGGGTCTTGAGTCTCGTTAGACCACCATTTTTACATAAACAAGCCCAAAAGACCCATGGTCTGGTCATGGCAGGTCCTCTTGGCAAAAGACCCCTTCACTGGTATATCTTGTCAAGCTGTTGCAGATGATCTGGGCTATAACAATTGGCTACAATTGTGGGACATGTGCTTGTCTCGGGAGTGCATGAGAACCTTTGAATCATCGGTGACATATAGGTCTACACACACATCTAACACCAAATATGTCAAATGCATCGGAGGTAGACACTTCCATCCTGTCTTGTTCAAAACAAAATGAAATGCAATAAACAATAAGTGCAATGCATGAGTAAAAGTAAATGCTGAAATAAAATGAAACTACATCTACTATAGTACAAGAGATGCCTCAAGGGCATCAGATATCACCTGAGTAAATTTTTTTCAATGCTTGCCCATTTATGGGCAGTGGTAACTTTTCTCCATTTAAATGACTCAAGAGGAAGGAATTGGTACCTACAACATCTTCAATTTGATAATGACCCAACCAAAGACTTTCAAGCATACCATGCTTACCTGGTTGTCTTTTCGTTTGTTCCACAAGAGGATGAGATCACCTTTCTCAAAGCTTCGTTGGCGAGCCTTCTTGTCAAACTGACCTTTCATCTTTTCTTGGTGTAGTACCATGTGATCAAATGCTCTTCTTCTGGTCTCGTCAAGCTGTATCAAATGGTTGATTTTGTTTTGGACTGTGTTGATATTTGAGGCATGTTGTTGGAGGGCTTTGTATACGGGAATTTTCAGATGGATAGGCAAGGTCACCTCAGGCCCATATACTTACTCAAATGGACTTTTTCCAGTTGATTCTTTCCTTCTTATTTGATTAGCCCATAATGCATATTTCAACTTATTGTCTCAACTTCTCTTGTTGTGTTCGATAATTTTCTTTATAATAGTCATCACATTCTTATTGCTTGATTCAACTAGAACATTCCCTTGCAGATAATAGTTTGAAGAATGAGATAGGATAATGTTGTAGTCAAAACAAAAAGTAGACAAATCACCTGAAATGAAAGCCTGGGCATTATCTGTAATAATCTTGGTTGGAACCCCAAATCGAGTGATAATTCTTTCTTCAAGAAAATCCATAACCACCTTTGTGTCACGTCCCCTTCCATCAATCCAGTGCCAGGAACGAAACATGACCAACATACCGGGCTTATTGGCAATCTTAGCCCCATACATTACTAAGAAATTCATGGATAAATAAAAACTTCTGTGTGCAAGTACATACTCAATATAAACACAGCGGAATTAAATCATATTTGCACACACACAAACATAAATGCATCAGCATATCTATCACAGGCATATGATGAATCAACATGCAGAGAATTCAATCTCGTTCTCATGCTATGCACAGACTTCATGTCAATTTCATTAAGATAATCATTTTAGTTCATTAACATGGACAATTAACATTCAGAACAAAACACATAATGATCATAATTTAAACCACAGAGTCTACTTATCTTTGAGATGAAGTTGTCCAACAACTGGCTATGTGAGAGCAACGTTCCACCCAAAACATAGATCTTTGTCCAGCCTATATTCCTTCAGCTGAGAGATCACCCCCGAGCTGGGCTGTGTATCCACTAAGGAGGAACTAAACAAGCTCACTCACAGCCATGGTTTTGCACAAACAGTCATGCTAAGCCAACACACAGTTGGGTTTATCAAGCATGCAGAGACAAATGAGGAGGATGCTAAGCCAGTGAGCTCAACCGCAAAGTTATAGGCATCTCAAACGAACTCAACAGTCATGGCACCCACAATACCTACCACACCCAACACAAGGAAGGTCCCCTTCTCTGTTGCACAGTCCCTCAGGTGTCCCTTCCCTCCAGTGCTCTTTAGGGTTGGCATAGAAAGGTCCAGCTGCTAATTCCTTGAGATTCTAACCTTCACTGGGTTTATCAAGCAAACCCAACCTCTGCTCAGTCATTCACACTTGGATTTGTCACAATTCTGTCATCAATTAACTCAATCCCGTCACTGGATTTCTGGGCTATAAAAACTGGGTTTTTCTATGGATTTCGGGGTATCTAATGCTCTCAAATTCGCCCCAAGGTTCATATCTATGGATCCCCCATTGGATTTTACTGTCAATACCAAATTCTGGGCGTTTATGGCTCTTCAAAACATGGGTTTTTTCAAAATTGCGATTTCTGGTTTTTCTCACTACTGGGAATTCATAATGGATGAAAACTGATGCTAGGATCTTCAACAATGAAATGGGAATGAGGAAGAATCCATTCCCAAGAGGTAGAGTGACTTGTGGTACAAGAAAACAGAGCCCATACCTGCCATACGAATTTCTGGGCTGCCCATGCTCCATTGAAGCCATGGACTGAATTCTTCAACAACTTCCTTACAACAGAATTAAATGTCAACAAGGAAAGTCAAATGGGTTCTCAAAATGACATTTGGCAACATATGGTTCATCCCCACAACCCCCTCACTACTCCCTAGTGGAATACACATGGCCCCTTCTCATTCGTTGCTTCCATAGCCAGTTTTGGTATTTTATTGAAATGTTAAATATTTATATCAATTTACAATATTCCACGGCTTAATAGCACATGGGTAGCAAAATATCAAATACTTGCATTTCTAAATAAATCCGAGCATACACTAGCGGGGCCTTGGCCTTGGCCTTGAGCTCCACGCTAGGAAACATACACCGCATGTATACAATATTTACATTAAAAGCCAATATTTCATAAGGGTCAAAATTGGGGTATTACATTTCCCTCCCCCTTAGAACAACACCGTCCTCGGTGTTCTCAAAACTGAACAAAAATGGGAATGCCTCTCTCATGGCATCCTCCAGCTCCCATGTGGCCTCATCAGGACTAAGGTGCTCCCATTGGACCTTTACCTGCCCGATGGCCCTGTTCCGGAGCAAAGTGACCTTCTTGTCGAGGATGCGCATAGGCTCTACTTGGAACTCTCCCTCGGGTTCCACCTATATCACATTCCAATCAATCATATGATTAGGATCATGTCCATACTTCTTAAGCAAAGATACATGGAAAACATTATGAGCTCTTATGTTAGCAGGCAATGCAACTCTATATGCAACTGGCCCTATTCTATCAAGGACTTCAAATGGCCCACAATATCTTGGTGCCAACTTGGCAGAACTCCCCAACTTGAGAGAACTCTTCCTTGGTTTCACTCTCGAATAAACATGATCCCCAATCTGAAATTCCCTATGTACTCTCTTCAAATCTGCATAACTCTTTTGCCTGTCCCGAGCTGCCTTTAAATTCTGCTTGATCTTAACAATTTCCTGTTCCATTTCCTTGATCATTTCTGGTCCAAGTACTACCTTGTTCATCGCGCTGTCCCAATTCACTGGAGTCTTGCATTCCCTTGCCATACAATGCCTCAAAAGGACTCATCCCCAAGGTTGCATGATGTCCATTATTGTATGCAAATTCTACCAAGTGTAGGTAATCTTCCCACTTGGATGGTTTATCCATCACATACATTTTCAGCATGTCTTCAAGGACCTGATTCACCCTCTCAGTTTGGCCATCTGTTTGAGGATGATATGTTGTACTGAAATTCAATCTAGTCCCCATTTCTTGAAATAATCCTTTCCAGAAATTGGAAGTGAACTTAGTATCACGATCAGAAACTGCTGCGTTGGGCAATCCATGCAATCTGAATATCTCTCTCATGAAGATATTTGCAATGTCATTAGCCTTGTGAGTGGACTTGACTGGAATGAAGTGAGCTACCTTTGATAGCTTGTCCACCACAACCATGATTGAGTCATGCTTCTTCACTATCATGGGCAGACCTGTTATAAAATCCATGGAGATCACTTCCCACTTCCACTCCGGAATGTGTAAGGGCTGCAACAATCCTGCTGGATGTTGGTGCTCTGCCTTGACTTGTTGGCACTTCTGACACCTAGCAATGTACTCAGCTATGTCCTTCTTCATACCATGCCAAAAGTATTGCTTTCTTGCTGCTGTTATAGTCTTTTGATATCCTGGGTGTTCAGATTATGGCATTTGATGTATTTCATCCATCACAAGCTTCTTCAAATCTGCACTATTTGGGATGTACAGTCTGGTACCATGATAAATGAGAACATCATCATCACCTAGCTGATATCTTGCACATGCTTCATCCACATTACCTTGCTGCAACTTATCTTTAATTTGAATGCAAGTTTCATCAATGTTTTGGGCTTTAAGAACTCTTGTCTTCAAATCTGATTTACACATACTTAATGCTGCAACATGAAATTTTCTGCTAAGAGCATCTGCAACCTTAGTCTCTTTCCCTTTTACATGCTTAATTTCAAAATCAAATTCACAAAGAAACTCCATCCATCTAGCTTGCTTAGTTTGGCTGGTCAAACAAATACTTCAAGCTCATGTGGTCTATTCTAAGCTCGAATCTCCTTCCCAACAAATAATGTCTCCACATCTTGAGAGCATGTACTATGGCTGCTAATTCTAAATCATGTGTGGTAGAAGCTAAATGATGGCCACCACACATTCCCTTATGAAGTTCATCCATTAACCGATTCGCTTCTGAAGAGTCAACACAACTGAGAATTAGCCCATCCAGGTTCTTTCATCCAGGGCCCTGATCCATGAAACAATACTTGGATGCCTTTAATGTTAACGCTCTTTTCTGATGACTTGGAAGATGCTTCGGATATGTGAGGTATTTTAGATAATATATAATGTCTTTATACTGATTGTACTGTTCCAGAGTTTCAATGATAGTTGATATCATAAGAGGCACCCCTTCTTTAAGACCAAGGGCAACTTCATTTCCTTCTACCATTAGCTCAGCCAACTATTTACCCTTTATCAATTTAGTTGGATGAATTTCCAAATCATACTCTTGGATCTTGGTGATCCACTTTCCCCTAGTCTTAAAATCGTCTTGTTGCTTCAATATCTTTTTTACCACTGGATGAGGTGTTAGAATTTTATACAATTATAGCAGTATAATCAAATGCAGATAAACAATAGGATCACTAAAAGAGTAACCAAGCACATAAACAATAACACAAGAATTTTATCTTGGGAAACCCAACAGGGAGAAAACCCAACAACCTTTGTATAGAGATAATTAGTCCCGAGAACAGAGTACATATACAAGAGAGAGAAATGAAAATTTCTCCAAGTGAAAATCCCAAAAATCACTCCTCTAACTGCAGATGTGAACTTCTCTCTTACTAGTGCGAACTTGCTTGAGTGAAGTGAGTGTCCAAAGAGGAATTCGTCTTCTCTATTTATACACATCCAAAGGTGACTTTTTCCCTTATTGGGCCGACTTGTCTAACTGACAGGGCTGACATGTCTTGGGGAAAGATAAAAATACATTTAATAATTCTTTTCTTTGTGTGTTTTTACCTCAAGGTTTACATTGATTCTTTCAAGGGGTTACATGATCAAATACATCAATATATTCTTTTGTAGGAGGTACAACGATGATATAATAAAATAAATAAGAATAACTTCCGAAGTTGCAATATTTCCAACTCTCCCTCTCAACAAGGAAGGTATTCTTCGGACATAGTCATCATCAACATCACGATCATCTGGATCTCATCTGTACATCTCATCTGTCTCGATCATCTCTATACATACTGAAGGTTGTCAACACACTCTAAGTCCATCGAGAAGTGTCATCATGCATCTGCTCCACACAGTGCATCGTTGGATCCATACATCGGCTCAGTAAATCTAGACAGTCCATTGGAGAGTCCAGTAAGCATCATCTCATCCCAGTCCATCGAGAATCAGTACAATGTGCCTAAGCTCAACCCAGTCCTTTGGGGAACATGCGCAAGGACAACGTGCCTCAACTCAACCCAGTCCTTCGGGAAACATGCACCAACTCAACCAGTCCTTCGGTGAGTCCAAGAGTACCAGTGTGCGCCAGTGTGCACCAGCCTCTCCATCTCGGCCCAGGATGTCTGAGAGATCTCCTCACTCTTTTCAGAGTGATCTGGAGAATGCACTAAATCTCTCCATCATGTCCCATGATGTTTGGGAGATCTCCCCACTCCACTGAGTGTCCGAGAGTGTGCGCTGGCCTCTCCATTCTATCAAGATGTCCGAGAGATCTCCTCACTCTACCCTAGAGTGATCCGGAGAATGCAGTGGCCTCTCCAACCTATCAGGATGTTCGAGAGATCTCCTCACTCTATCTTAGAGTGATCCGGAGAATGCAGTGGCCTCTCCATTCTATCTAGATGTTCGTGAGATCTCCTCACTCTATCCTAGAGTGATCCAGAGAATGCTTGGTCTCTGTATCATCTCTCCCTCTCAAGGAGGGACACGTTCTCTTCCACCCCAAGTCTTCCATGAAAGTATGCAAACTTTATCTTGGGAAGAGGTTTGGTAAGAACATTTGCAGTCTGGTCATCTGTTGGAACATATTGTAGCTCGACAATACCTTTCTGCACCATATCACGAATGTAGTGATATCGAATCTCTAGTCTATATGCTTTGACTTGTTGTGGAATACGAGACTCACTGACATCTGCACACAGCTTTGGTTGTCACAGTGAATCATAGTTAGCTCTGGAGTTTGGCCAAACAATCCTGCAGGGAGTTTCCGAAGCCACACAGCTTCCCGAGCTGTAGTACTAGCAGCCATGTACTTAGCCTCTGTACTACTAAGTGCTACTGAGGCCTGCTTCCTGCTGCACCAGGAAATCACTGCAGAACCAAAGCTGAAGCAACACCCGGAGGTGCTCTTCCTATCTGCAGCACATCGAGCCCAATTTGAATCTGAAAATCCCTGCAAACTCAAGTCACATTTTGAAGCATATCTCAGGCCATATCCCATAGTGCCACGTAAGTATCTCAGCACATGTTTTGCAACAACCCATTGAATCTATCTCGGCTCACACATGAACTGGCTGAGAGCATTCACTGCAAAACATATATCTGGTCTGGTGTTCGTCAGGTACATCAAGGATCCAATCAGCTGGCGATGCATAGTGGGATCAATCAAATCTGAATTTGAAGTAGAGTCTCTCACCTTCTTCAGATTTGCATCCATCGGTGTGGCCATGGACTTGCAGTCCAACATTTCGAATCTCTTCAGTATGTCAATGGTGTACTTTCCTTGACTTAGGAAAATCTCCTTTTGCCTTTGTCATACTTCTAGTTCCAAGAAGTAATGCATCAATCCAAGATCCTTCATTTCAAATTCCGAGGCAAGCTTTTCTTTACACCATGCAATAAGTTTCTCATTCCTAATGAGAAACAGATCATCAACACAGAGAACCAAAATCAGTGGCTCCCCTTCCACAACCTTGTAGTAAAGGTTGGGATCTGCATCACTCTTGGTGAATCCCAAGCTCATCTAGTATCCATCTATCCGTCCATACCAAGCAAGTGGTGCTTGCTTGAGTCCATATAGGGTCTTTTTTCAGCCTGCATACGTGGGACTCCTTTCCATGGACAACAAACCCTTCTGGTTGTTCAATATATACTTCTTCCTTGATAACACCATTGAGGAAGGTAGTTTTGACATCCATTTGATGCAACTTCCGTCCCATAGTTGAAGCAATAGCTATAATTGTCCTGATGGAAGTATATCGAGCCACGGGAGCAAATGTCTCATCATAATCAATTTCCTTTTTCTGAGAGAATCCTCTAGCAACAAACCTAGCCTTGTGTTTCTCAATACTACCATTTGCTCCATGCTTGATTTTGTAAAGCCACGTAGAAGTCACTACTAACTTCCCCTCAGGTCTTGGTACAACCTCCCACACATCATTCTTCATGATGGATTGGTATTCTTCCATACTTGGTGTTTGGAGGCCTTCATAGGTGGAAGGTTTTGAATCAATGATGTGACTCATCAATGCTACATAACTCGAGAATCTCTGAGGTCTCTTGCTTTCTCGAAAAGTACCATGGGAGCTTCATGCCCCTCTGCATCCTGCAATGTCTGTTGTGCCCATCTAGGCCTCTTCCGGCCTACTGCAATATCTGTGGGAGCATCAAGTGGTTCAACTGGATCAATGTGATCAATCGGCTCATCCTCCTCATCTAACTCCCTCTGAACTGCTGGAGGGGAGATGATCTCATCTCCTTAGGATTTATCGGCTCCTCATCATCGATCTCCATATCAGATCCTCTAGCTCTTCTGATAGCCATCTCTTCTTCGAAGGTCACATCTCGGCTAACTTCAATCTGCCTCGATCTTGGGATATATATTCTGTAAGCCTTTGAAGACTCACTATATCCCACAAAAGTTCCCTTCTTGCATGAAGGTTCTAACTTCGTCCTCATCTCTTTGGGCACATATATGTAAACTGGACAACCAAAGATACGAAGATGGCCCACTTCTGGTTTCACTCCTATGAAAGCTTCTTCCAGAGTCATGTTCTTCAAGATTTTATGAGGACATCTGTTTTGCACATAGACAACTGTTCTAGAAGCTTCTTCCCAGAAGATCATTGGTAGACTCTGGTCATGTATCATGGCTTTGGCTGCCTCCACAATTGTTCTGTTCTTTCTTTCCCCAACCCCATTTTGTTGAGGGTTGTAGGGAACTGTGAGCTCCCTCTTAATTCCTGCTTCCTTGCAGAAATCATTGAAATCTATATATGAATATTTAGGTTTCTGATGTGCACACATATTCAGCTCCCTGTATATTCTCCACCATTATCTGATCTCAAGATCTTAATTCTCTTTCTTGTCAGATTCTTGAATTGTGCTTTGAATTCTTTGAATTTACTTAGCACCTCTTCGGATTCCTTGGTCTTGAGGAAGTATATCCAAGTCTTCCGAGAAGAGTCATCAATAAATGTTACATAGTAATAATAGCCTCCCAATGAAGCAACAGTCATGGGTCCACACAAGTCAGAATGCACTAAATCCAAATATCCTTTAGATATGCTTTCACTATTTGGGAAAGATCCCTTGGCATTCTTGCCAAGTGCACATCCTCTACATATTCCGTCACTATCTACATGAAGCACAGGTAGTCCTGTCACGATATTCCTTAATGTTGGAATAACTTTATAGTTTAGATGAGCTAGTATTCTGTGCCATAGCTCACCCATATTGGAAGAGTCATGTACTAGGGCTTGAGCTGGTGGAGTGCTCAACCTGTATAAACTCTCCTTTCGTACACCAAAATTACTTTTGTTGTATTCATGCTTGAGTTCTTGTGCCAAGAAAAGACATTCCGGTCAGAAAATGCAACTTTATAACCCTTGTCCTCCAAAGCTGATATGGAGACAAGATTTATTTTCATACAAGGTACATACAACACATCACTTAGATGTAGAGTATCACTAGATTCCGTCGCTTGACTAGACAGATTGGGCATGAAACCAACAACTTGCTTGACTTTCATTTTTATGGCTACACGATTGGTGTCAACTTGGACAATTGGCTCCATTAATTAAAAAAATCCGATCTTTGCTTTATTTGTGGCAACTTCTTCCTTCAATTGCTGGATGAATCATGCATTTTGAGGACTCCATCAAATGGCATTTCAGACTTTTGTGAGATAGAACGAAGGCAGAGTCTCTGGTAGCGACGAGTATCTGGAAAAAATCGTGTGAAGGAAACGACGTGTGGCAGCGAGTATGGAAGGCAGTGACTCCAACAACTTGATGGCTGAGTAAAAAAATCGATTGGGCAAACGTCTACGGCTAGGTTTCAGCGGTGGTTGGTTTATGATGACTAGATTCAACGTCGACTTGTTTTTAATGTGACGACTACATAAAAAATGACATCTTCTATTCCTTTTTCAATGTTGGCAATTGCATAAAATTGCTGGGCAACTTTCTCTTAATTAAATCAATGGTTTAAAAAGAATGGCGACTAGATTGACTTTTTTTTTTCATCAATGCAGTTAGCGACGTCCTTGGTGGCGGATGGAGGCTCTTTGTAGCAGTGGTGAATCCATTGTACTGTGAGTCTGTGACGACTAATCACAATTTCTCTGACCTAGGCTCACTCCTGCTTTCATACCATATTATGAGAATCACTAAATGAGAAACCCTAGATAGGGTTGCACCACTGAATACATTAGAGCTCAATACACTATATTATGAGACGGTACGATGCAACATTACAATGAGGGTCCTTGCTAGTATAAAGAGTTTCGAGAGATGAAAACCCTAAGACATCTAAAACTCTAAGACGTCTAAAACCCTAACTTTTAACCTAAGTCACTTAAGTGACTTTATAACATGTGTAGCCTTATATCTTAACACTTAGATTTATGTGTTTTAGGATGGGGGAGGGGCTATTCTATAGGCAAAAATTGGGTTTTCAAAGCCTTGCAAATCACCTTTATTATTTTATGTATTTAATGTGTATAAGAACGGTATTTTTGGAGGATCTACCAGCTTGAATGTATCCCATACAGTTTTGGATTTGGATATATGGAAATGTATTTTCCCTCTTTAGCTTCCATAACTCGAAGCTCTCGTTAAACTTTTTCATTTATATTCTTGAATTGCTTACCATTTTTATTTACACAAGATTCACTATGCAAATTTCACAATCAAGAACAAGTTAATTGCAAAACCAAGATACCCTTGCTCTTCATAGAATGAGCTAAACCTTAGCAATAAAGGCATCCCCCTAAAGCCAATAACCTCGCCCTAATACCAAATGAAGAGTTTGATAAACCTACACAAGAAAAGCATTACTAGCATATTCTAATCCAAGTTAACGAATTAGATTACAACCTAAAAACAGGTTTTGGGTTTTATTCTATTTTTTTTAACTAGGGTTGTAATCTAACCCAATATATAATCTCATTCATTAACTAGGGTTGTAAAATAATTCAGGTTATAGTCTAATTTGTTAACTAGGATTGTAAGTCAACCATGATTAACGGGTTAGGGTTTTGGATGCTACAAAATATTAAGTATTGAATTGTATAAAAATAAGGGATTTGATGATGCCCCTTTCATAGAAATGAAAACCTCCATAGGAGGAGGTGATGTTTACTTGATCAATTAGGGAGAGCTTTGATCCTTCCATCTTTGAGCAACAACTTGACTCTTCCATGTCCTCTGACTTTGGGTCACAATTTGTTTGCTAGGGAAACATTGCCCTCATTGTACATTTCATATTCACAAAACCATTCCTTATGAGGAGTCATATGAAATGAAGCACCCAAGTCGATCAACCATATATCATCATTTGAATGTGTACTCGTAGATGCCAAGTAAACATCACCTCCTATAAGGGTTTTTGTTTTTGTGGAAGGGGCATCATCATATGCCTTGCTTTTATCAACATTCTTAGAATTGCATTCCTTCTTATAATGCCCAACTTTTTGCATTTCCAACATTTCCTTATAGATTGTCATGGAGTTTTAGATCTACTTCTAGGTTTACATTTGTCCATCGAAGACTTATTTTCTATGTTGCACAAGTTTCCGGAACGTGGGAACGTGGGTACGAGTATCAGATACGTCTAGAAGTTTCCCCCAAATTTGTAGGAAACGGCAGGTTGGGAACGACAATAATATATATTAAAAAAATATAAAAAATACAAAAACAAAATAATTAAAAAAAATGAGAAGAGAAGAACCATAGAGAAGCAAAGTAACATTAACACAAACCAGATGACTTAGCTTATCCCTTATATTACAGTTGTAACTAGAACCTTGTAGCATATGGAAATGGCAGTAAAATCAAGATTACCATCCACGTCATTGATTATATAAGGTAGACTCTTTCTAAAGTGGAAACTTTTATAAGTTATAGTCCTTATATTTGTGGTTCTATGTATAGAGCAAGTGTCAACTATGATTAAAATGTATTAGAATATTATATGTTTACAAGACATTCTATGCTAGGGTATTGCAAAGGTGTATAAATAATCAAATTTATAAAATAAAAATCAAGATAATTTTTATTTAAATGTAATATATGAATTAGTTTTAAAGTAAGATTTAAAACTCTTTCCAATTAGTTAAGAGTTTTTTTTTATTCACAAGGTAAATAGTAAAATATGTAAATTTACTTTCTTTTATTTAATATATAAAAAGTCAAAATAGATTTACATTTATTATTGATTAGTGGTAACTGTAAAATTCAGCGTAGGGACAAGTGAATACTCTAGCACAGAGGGTAGACAGATATTAGTGCACCAATTCGACAAGGTAGCACGAAATAGACTTTTACTGCAACTTATGAGTCAACCATGTATACCTATGGTCACGAGGAAATAGGAATGTCGTTAACAACCCACGTGGAGATCATGAATGCATGGAAGCTCCTGTTGAAGGAAACATGCAAAAAAAGTCCACAAGTTCCCTATTTTAGAGGATAAAAGTTCCCAGTAAGTTCCCAACCATCCGAAACGGTTCCCGATGGATTTGGAAAGTTTCCTACAAGGTCCCAAGTTCTCTGGAATGACAGAACTTCGGAAACGAGTTTCCTAAAATCCGGGAGCGGTTTCCGTGCTACATAGCTTATTTTCCACTCTTGGGGATGACTTGTTATAGATAAAATTTTAAAACATCCTTGGCTACACCCTCCATGGATTTTCTCCTCATTTCCTTTCATAGTCAGGATGCATCTACATCCTCAAACTGTAATATGGATTGAATATTACTACCAATTGCTACAACTAGATTATCCCAAGAGTCTGGCAAATAACATAACAAGGTAATAACTAATACACTTATCTTTTTTCTTCATCTTAATATCAACAGAGACAAGTTGACTTTTTTTTTTTTTTTTCATAAGAAAAAAAGCATAATTCCATTCATCCAAAGAGATCAGAATTACATTCAGTATTCACTGTAAAAGTGAATTGACCATATCCAAAATTATGGTTCACGTGATGAGACTGTTACGTCTTCTTTCAAAATGCAAAAAGTGTCGCTTCCCTGTTTTCCAAAAAAATATATGGTTCTGTCCCAACGGACTGTCTTGCTATAACAACTTCAAGAGTTTTTAAATAACAACCATTCATGCTGATGATATAAAGGAGTGCTTTAAACAGAATTAAAACATTGTTTTTCAAACTATTTAACATGTACATAAACTGTTTTATGCAATGTAAGGTCTGAGAAAGAACTCAGTTCTCTGTCCATCCTGCTCTTCGACTACTTTCCAAGTGCCGATATCCATGTTCTGCCCTTCTTTGGATGCCTGGTCCGCTTTTTGGTTATTTTCCCTGTAAACATGCCGGCATATGAAAATGTCAAAGGATTGTTTGAGCCTCTGAATAGTGTGAAGAACATTAGCAAGTCTAAGAACTCTGCATGCTTGAGTTTTGTTGGTCCAATTTATAGTATTCATGGAATCTCCATAAACCGCCAGCCTAGTAATGCCCCGCTCAGCTGCAAAGATGAGTAATAATTTTAAACTCATAACTTCTGCAAAGTTGTTTGTTCCCATACCATAGTGATAGTAAAATAGTGAGATTCGGTTAAATAAAGAACAGCTCCCCCACCGCATATCTCATTGCTAGCAGCTCCGTCAAAAAACCCCCACGAGTATGTTCTGTCAATCTCCACTTCCAGATTACGTCTCTGCTGTGCAACCCTTACATGTTCGGGGTATGCCATGTAAAGATCCACCGCCATAGTACCAATAATCTCTGGTATGCACGGTTTATCCTGAAAAATTACCCCATTCCTTGCCAACCATATCCCCCAAATGATCAGCAGTGGTAGGATCTTCTGTTTTTTAGTGTGCGCCCATCTCCACCAGCGCTCCCATGCTTCGCCAACAGAGGTTCCATCCCATCGACAGTCAAAACCCACCAATTTTGTACATTCGTTCCAAACAACAGTCGTGAACGGGCATTTGATGAAAAGGTGTGTTACGGTTTCCAATTCCATCTTACACAAAGCACACCATCCCGGGCCCTGGAAACTTCTTTTCTGCAAAATATCCCAGGTCGGCACCCGATTTTCCAAAGCACACCACATAAAGAGTTTGTTTTTCGATGGGCATTTAAGTTTCCACAGTGATCTCCACTACCAGACCTCATCCCGAATAGCTGCTCCAGCACTAAGTACATGATAGCCCATCTTAGGTGTATAATTCCCCGCCGGATCAAGTTCCCAAGTCATTACATCCTCCATATCCGAGAGATGTATGCCAGCCCGATTCAACCCATGGATGTAATTACCCAAAAATACAGCCTCCGGATCCCCCAAGCCCATCATATCCGCAGTTTTCCAATGTTGAATCCACGGTGCATCCGGTCGCTGATCAGCCAGTTGATTAAGAGTGTATATACCCCGATTTTCCAGCGTATGAATAACATGATCGGGCAACAAATGTGATTGATCACTTCCAATCCATGGATCTCTGCCAACTCTCACCTTTTCTCCATTACCTACATCCCAAGCCAAATTATTCTCCACCAGTGAGAAAGATTTAACCACAGCCTTCCATATCACGGATCCCCCAGTATGTGATTTCCGAGGGCTCCTTATCCATTCCTCCAGACTAGTGTCTGAAAGATACTTCCTTATAATAACCCTGGTCCAAAGACTATTAGTCTTGATAAGTCGCCAGCCTCCCTTAGCTGCCAACGCCTGAGCAAACAGAAAAATATTTTTTAATCCCCAGCCCCCAAGACCTTTAGGAACAGCAATCCTCTTCCAATTGACCCAGGGTGTAACCTGACCTTCCTTCTTACCACTCCACAGGAATCTAAAGCATAACCGCCTGATCTGTTCAAGGATTCCTTTGGGTATCCAAGACAAGGACATCCAATATACAGGGATGGCTTCTAAAACGGCCTTAACCAGAACTAGCCTGCCAGCACACGACATCCACTTGTGACTCCAAACATTCAATCTTTTCTCCACCTTGCCAATTAACCATCTCCAATCCTTCTTAAGATAAATAACAGAGACAAGTTGACTTACCATAGTATTAAAGGAATTTAGATGCTCTGTCATGGAGTTGCTATCATCCATTCTAAGATGATACAGTTTCATTCAAAGAAACAACTTGTTTACCAGTTACTTTGATTGGTACAAATTCCCTAACTTATCCCACAACTTTTTTGTGTTCTCTTCTCTAGATACATTCAACAAAATTGAATTTGAGAGGCAAAGTTGAATCATACTTCTCACCTTTCTTTCCAGCGATTCTCAATCTTCATTCGACATACCAGTGGTTTTTGTACCTGGATCCACAATAACCCATTGTTCTCTATCTACAAGAAGATCTTCCATCTTTACCTTGTATAACTCGAAGCTCATGGTTGTTAAACTTCTCTATTTTTTTTCTTGAATCACTTCCCATTTTTCTTTACACAAGATTTACTGCGCAAAGCTCCCAGTAAAGAACATGTTTATCACAGACCCAAGGTAGCCTTTTTCTTCACAGAATGAGATAAACTCTAGCAATAAAGGCATCCCCTTGAAGCAAATAACCTCGCTTTGATACTAAATGAAGAGTTTGATAAACTTGTGCAAGAAAAACAATACTAATAGAATCTAAAACATACGAATAACAATGGCACATTCACATAATATTCACAATATTTACCCTAGAAACCCTTGGAAAACTAGCCTCATTGAGAGCTGCACTTATCACCATTCACAATACACTATTTAGGTGTTTCGCAACATCCAGAACCCTAATTTGTTAACCTGGATTAGATCACAACCCTAATACCCTAATGAAAATTAGTTTACATTAGGCTGAAAAAGCATAAAACGGATAAAAAATGGACCCAAAATTTTCTTTCGAGGAGTCTGCCCCCCCAACCCTTGGTGGTGGGCTAGTGAGCCCCCCTATGCCCCTCAATCGGGGGGGGGGGTTGATCACTGCCTTGGACTTCTTTTGCTCTGGGATGAGACTAAGTCTACTTTCAAAGAGTACAACACGTCCAACAGATTATTGCAGGTTTATGAAAAAGGCTAGAAAAGGTAGGAGAGGTTGGTTACTAATTTAGTAATTTACTACTTTTCTTAATGAATATTGTAAAAAATGTTAGAAAAATACCTTATTCTCATATCCAAACTTTCTTGAATATATATCAAGGAAGAACTGCATTTGTTCGATAACAGATTCTTATTCGTGGTCTTCTTATTTTACCAGAATATAGCACATACAGTACTACACAATGGCACATACATCATGCATGGTATTTTGCAAGAACAAGTATGCTTGCAAATAAACATGTTTTAATTGGTTTCTTGCATCAATATAAAACAGAGTACCCTATTCTACTTCATAATATTTAATATTACCATGGACAATTTTATGACCTCGCATTTGTACCTTTAAAATATAATAAGTCCAAATACTCTCTTGCATTTATGTCCTATATATTATTTGAATTGGCATGCGATTGATTGCCTATCACTATATCATGCTAACTGAAAAAAACATTAATGATGAGCTGTGAAACAGTGAACTGATGTTTATCCATACTTGTGAAGTTGCTTCAGAGTTTTACCATCTTCTGTTCCAATTTGAATATTCCTTCTTCTTTCACATAATCATCCTGTACCTGCCCTTCTGCATTTTACTGCATATTAGTTGCATGTTTCCCCAATATTATAGTGCTGCATATTTTTCCAGGGCCAATGATGGTGTGTTATCATTTGGTTAAGTTTTCCAACAGTTTGTAAGGATTAAGTTTTCCAACAGTTTGTAAGGTCACTCGTTCCCAAGTCTTGGATAGAAAGTTCTACAATAGTTTTAAGAGGAATGCAGATTATTGTATCCATAATTCAGGGCCCACAACATCCCTGAATGAAGAGCTAAGAGCTATTTATCATATTTATAGCTGTGATCAGAGCTACTTACCGTAAGTCTGCACTGCTATGGAGTGCTTCAACCCCAGTCTCCTTCACCAGGAGCAGGTAGTTCAGCGATTGTGAGTAGAAGAATCTTGTACTTATTTTTCTTTGATTGGGCAAGTGCCCTATTCTACTCAATATTAATAATGTGACCGTGGACAATTTTAATGACTTCAGATTCATACTTTTAAAATACAATAAGACCAAGTACATTCTCTTGTATTTTTGTTCTATATCGTATTAGATCTGGCATGTGGTTGATTGCCTATCATTAACTTATGCTAACTGGAAAAAATCCTGTTGAGATGTGCAATGGTGAAACAAACATTTATCCATGATTGTGAAATTACTCCAGAGTTTTACCACCTTTTGCTCCAAATTTTTAAATTCCTTCTTGCACATAACCACCTCTACTTGCCCATGGGCGTTTTATTGCATGCTAGTTGCATGTTTTCTCCGATATTTTAGGCCTACATATTTTCTCACGGCCAATGATAATTTTCCCCTTTATAGTTGATAATTTCCCCCCATTATAGTTGCATGTTTTCCCTGTTGTAGTTGATAATTTTTCCAATGGTTTGTAAAGCCATTCATTGCCAAGACTTGGGTAGAAAAACCTACAATTGTTTCCAGAGGATTGCTTGAATTATCTCAATGCTCTTAACATCCCTGAATGAATTATCTCATTTTGTCCATTATCCAGTGCTCATAACGTCCCTGAATGGAATTATTGCATTTATATTTTATACTTGTGTTAAGAGCCACCTACACTTATTAGATCTGGCTTGTGGTTGATTGCCTATCTTTAACTTATGATAACTGGAAAAAATCCTGTTGAGATATGCAATGGTGAAACTAACATTTATCCATGCTTGTGAAATTACTTCAGAGTTTTACCACCTTTTGCTCCAAATTTTTAAATTCCTTCTTCTTGCCCATGGGCGTTTTATTGCATGCTAGTTGCATGTTTTTCCCCAATATTTTAGGCCTACATATTTTCTCACAGCCAATGACTATTGTTATAGTTGATAAGTTTTCCAATGGTTTGTAAAGCCATTCATTGCCAAGACAGTAGAAAGACCTACAATTGTTTCCAGAGGATTGCTTGTCGTTGTGTCCATTAGTTTGCTCTTAACATCCCTGAAAGAATTATCACATTTTGTCCATTATTCAGGGCTCATAACATCCCTGAATGGAATTATTGCATTTATACATGCGTTAAGAGCTACCTACACTATCTGAGTTTGCACTGATATGGACTTTGGAGTGCTTCAGCCCCAGTCTCCATCACCATATCTTTGTTGCCACATGGAGTAGGGAGTTTTCTGATTGTGAGTACTGCATAAGGTATGCTTTGGGGACCACATTTGCAAGGACAGTATACTGTAGTTCCCCTAGAGTTGTAGGGAGTAATAGGACAATTTATGATCCAGCAGTACATGAAGGATGGGTTTTGAGTGCCAAACTACTGGAGTATCAGTTGACTGACCTGTTAAGATTTCATCATAGATTACTTGTTTATTGTATGGAGTAGGTGATTCATGAGGAGTTACAATGAAACAACACTAGTTGGAGCATATCGAGGAGTGGGAATCCTCTACAGTAGATGGGCACAGTCTACTGTAAACATTTTAGAATAACATCATGAATATTGTATCTGTTTTCTGATACATTCTGCAGTATGTGGGATTGAAACTAGTTAGATCAGTTTACAAATACCTCCTTCGGTGGTCATGTTTAATTTCTAGGAATTACCTTAGTAAAGTTGTTTCTCCATGGTTTTTCTCTTGTGTGCATCCCCTTTCTTTTCAATATTTGTTTAATCCCATGACAAGTGTTCATGATCACATTTTGGCTCGGGATGATATCGCATATTTGGATTGTATTAAGTCCTATTCAATGAAGAATTAAATGTTTCCAATGTTCCATTGTTTCAGGCAGGCCATCTGTGTATATATATTTTTCCATGAAATGCATATCCTGGGGAAACCCACCAGGTACTTCCCCACATTGCAAGGATGGTACCTAGGGTAAATCAGACTCTTCAGGGTTCAAGGCCGATACAAATTATTCTCATTAAGAGCTTAACATGTCACTTGTGGGAATTGATCCTGCGCGGGGAGGGTAAGAATCATTCCTCCCAACCACCCGAGCTAGACCCAATTGACAGACTGTTTGACAGACTGTTTGTGTGTGTGTAACAATGTCATAAAGGTCTGGAATATCTTGATTCAGAAATCATGTTTACAGGGCAATTTTGGCTAACTCCCTTTTTGGAGAAATTTTATATGATTCTTTTGTCTTCTTCAATTTCTGGACTTGGCTGGAGACATAATTGCTAAATTTAAGGTCTTGCTAGATGTGGGAACCTGTTGAAAGAAAAAGTATGTTTCAAACTGTGAAAGAAACCTCATGTTTGTTCAATCCTTTATTGATTAGTTCATTGACATTGTCTTTAGCATTGCACTTTGGTTTGTCATATTCGTGTTGTGTGTATTGCAGATTTCAGTGAAAACATTAGATTAGTTATTATTGGAATGATTTTTCCCTATTGGATACATTTCTGCACTTTTGTTACCTGAATGAAACTCCTATGATTTTTGAAAAGATGGTCCCAATGATTTTCAACGTAACTGGCAAAAATCTTTGGCACTTTATATGGGGAATGATGGCAACTGTTTGAAATGCAGTATTTTAAGCTCTTATTATTGTCACTCTTGTTGACCTAGTTCCAACTTGTCTATCACTAAAGTCTACAGCAGCAATGCCTTCGAATTGTAAATATTAGACACATTCTAGAACCCCTCCTGAGAGTTGGAATTATTTGCGATTTTCCTTATTTGGAAATTCATTTATCAGTATCACTGGCAATGATGATAGCAAAGGCCGGTCTTACAGCTGCTCTGGTTCCTATCAGTAGGTAGCAGGATGATGCCTACTGCTAAGGGTATTTTCTGAGCCAGAAGTATCTACTGAAATGTTAATGAATTCCCAAAATTCTCCAGAAATTTGCTAGGTGTGCGAATGTGAAGGCTAATGGGATCTTTCCTGCACTTTGCAAACTTTTGTCATGAAAACCTAGTGACAAGGGATTAGTGTTGTCTATATTTATTATTTGTTTATCAGTATCACTGGCAATGATGATAGCAAAGGCCGGTCTTACAGCTGCTCTGGTTCCTATCAGGCTATCGGTAGGTAGCAGGATGATGCTTACTGCTAAGGGTATTTTCTGAGCCAGAAGTATCTATTGAAATGTTAATGAATTCCCAAAATCCTCCAGAAATTGGCTAGGTGTGCGAATGTGAAGGCTAATGGGATCTTTCCTGCACTTTGCAAACTTTTGTCATGAAAACCTAGTGACAAGGGATTAGTGTTGTCTATATATGTTTATCAGTATCACTGGCAATGATGATAGCAAAGGCCGGTCTTACAGCTGCTCTGCTTCCGATCAGGCTATCAGTAGGTAGCAGGATGATGCTTACTGCTAAGGGTATTTTCTGAGCCAGAAGTATCTACTGAAATGTTAATGAATTCCCAAAATCCTCCAGAAATTTGCTAGTGAGAGAGATTGGAAAGACTAATGGGATCTTTACTGCACTTTGCAAATTTTTTGTCATGAAAACCTAGTGACAAAGGATTATAGTTGCCTACATTTTTTATTACATTTAGTTGTATGATGGTTAATATCATGATGTGTTTGCTGAGCATGTATGCATTAAAACATTGAAATTGTATTATATATTTCATATTTGCAACATATTGTTAAGTGCCTCGTGAGTGGAAGATGCATTTGAATGACTTGTTAGGTATCGTTGAGGTCATGGCATATCTGAAAATTTCTATTTTTATGGCTGCCGGGCATTCTATCCGCAGGTGTTTGTATGATGGTTAATGTTTCAAGGGATTTTCTGAAACATTAGCATTCATCACATAGGTACATTTACTTGCATTATTTTGGAAGCTGCATTAAATGTGAAACTTTGATTTGAGGATTTGGCAAATTTATTTTTTAGTTGATTAATGTGGTGCATGTTCGTAGGATGAGTTTCTTCTCGTATATATATATATATATATATGAGATAGGAGAAGATACTGATCCTATGAGTTTCTTCTCCTATATATAGAAACTCATCCTATATATTTATATTATATATATATTTTTGTATGTTTTTTTTTTTAAATCTGTCAATAGGTTTTAGAAGCTCACTATCTGTGTTATTTCTCACAGCATTTGAATTTTCATTCAGCCAAAACAATTTTACTTGTCCTCTTTATAATGAATTTTGAGTCTTTGACATTGATTTTGTTTCGTACGAGTGTTTGGAAGTTTACTGTGCTCTAATACATTGAGTAATAATGAGCACCTTTACCGCTGTTTGACCTTGTTGCTTGTGCAGTTGAATTGTCAAAAGAAAACTGCACGCAGAGCAAAACAAGCTATTCAAGTATATTAGGAAAACACTTTAGCCTGTCTAATATATTTTCCTTTCTTGTACATGCTTTCTTGTTACAACATTTCTGTTAAGATTCACAATAAACTTCAGAAACATAGATCCGTCTTGATTATTGTGTGGATTATTTTTCTTGTCATGTTTTGTAATAATATTCTCTATGCTTTCGTGTGTACTTCAAATGAGACACTAAGATCTGCTGTTGCTTTTCTGTAATGCTTTATGAGTTATCTTTTCTGCTTTTACAATTTGATCTATTTTAGGTGACTAATTCCAGCTATTCTAGGATTACACATGAATAACCACGACGAGTTGTATATAGTTTTGTTGTTTTGCTTGAGATCTTGCAATGAATTGTAGTTATTATATTTTCATTTGTTATTCAAGTATTTTCTTCATTCAGTAGGTTTTATTATTTAATTGCGCTAGAGAAATGCTTCATCCATATCTACGTATATATTCCAGTGTACTACTGATTGCTTCATCCATATGTACGTATATGTTCCAGTGTACTACTGATTGTTCTTACTTGATGTATGAAATTTTCTATTATTGAAAACATTGATCGGCCTCACATCTTGGCAGAAATTTGGGATAATTGTAATGCTTGGAAACCTGCTCCCCATAGGTATGTTCGGTGTGCTTCTGATTGATTCTATTAAATGATCTTGCCTGCTGTATAAGTTTTTCTGTTGTGAACCTTTATTGGCTTGACGTTTTGGGGAAAAGTTTCATTTAAGTCCTTTGAAAAACCTTTGTGAAGGTCCTTTATGTCTAAACCCATAGCATGCTTACTGTTGAGCTCTGTTGCAGGAAACGCCACCTAGAGAGCCGTACCAGTACCCGAAATGCGTGGAAATGCGGAAACTGGTATGAAACGTCATGGAAACGCCGTCGGTCGTACTGTATGGTGTTTCCTGATTTGGTAATGCCATACGGTACGATCGACGTCATTTCCGTACTGTTTCAGGCGAATTTGGCCACGTTTCTAATGAGGTTTAGTTGACATCTGACGCTGTAGATGCTAATGCGAGGGCTATGTACCCTGTAATTAATGGTAATGACATTCTCCTTTATCTCACCTTTCCATCCTTTTACTTAAATTTTTAACATTACCATTAATTGTTTCAGGATGTTTGAAAGTGGTTCTAACCTCATCGGACTTCATATGTAAAATGTAGAAATTTCATATCCCATTTAGAATTCAACAAACTTAACAATTTTCAGGATTTCTATCATGTATGAGGGTATAGGATTGGCATTTGTTAAGATCACCAAGCTATAGGATTTTGTATCATGTAATCATTAATGTGCATCATTCTTATGTTCTTGCAAGATATTGTGTTATTTAGTATGTATATATATATATATATATATAGTATTTTTTATATGCCACGTTTCCCATAACGTATCCATTTTGGGGGGATCACGTTTCCAGACGTTCTTGTTTCAGAAACTTTGAAACTTTTCCACGTTTCGTGCAGCGTAGCTGTTGAGTTTAAATAATCTATAATTTGGCACTACTAATTTTAATCAATGTTGTCGGACTCGGACTCGGACTCGGCAAAGACTCGGTTGGCTTGGGGGACGTTCGATTTGGGAACTCGGATAAGACTCTACAAATAGAAAAGAAATCTCAAAATATAGTAAAATTTTGTACACAAAAAAATATACTAATGACATTTCTAATCTATATAAGTAATAAAACCACATTCTATGCAGAAATTCATTGTATCATCACATAAAAAATGATAGTACAACATTTGACACCATATTTATATGCAAAATAGTGAGCTAATAGATGATTCTTGAATTCGATAGTACCAAGTTCAAGTACATAACTCAAAACATAAGTAGAAAATCAAGATAGACAATGTTTTCATGTCCAATCTCAACTTATGTATGACTACGACGAGAAGTTAAACACTTGGCCACAATCCTTGATTTTAAGAATTTTAAGTGAAGTGGCATGATAAAATTATCATATAAAGTTTTATTGGATTTAATAAGCAAATCATGATGTGCAAATTATCTATTTAATTGTATTATTTTTTAGCAATTTTTTAAATTTAATTGTGAGTTAGTTTTCCTAAATTAAATTAATAATTAAAGATAATATTTTTTTACAACAAATTAACTACTAAATTATAATAATTTTTCCATCTCTAGAAAAAGCTTAATAATAAATTTTACAACTATTAAAAAATGCAAAGTATGCTTTCCAAAAATAACATAAAATTCAAATATTTTGTTGAAAGAAAACCTTAATAATTTTTTTTACAGCTATTAAAAAAGATGCAAAAATCGTTTTCCAAAAAATACATAAAACTCAAATATTTTGTTGAAAGATGTAAATACTACTCACCAAAGTGTCATTTATGTAATCTAACCTTTAGAAAATATAATTTTAAACATAAAAAATGGGATCAAACTAACCCACGTTTGGGAATGTGATTTTAAACATGTGAAAAGGAAACGAGAGGCAGGGCAATGGGCAACAATCCAAATGATTTGAATTGTCATTGGGATCTGTGGGATCAATAGCCTTGGTAGTGTTTGGGAGTGATGACATCTGCAATAGTTGGAATTGAAGGTAAAAAAATGGGATCAAACTAACCCACATTTGGGAATGTGATTTTAAACATGTGAAAAGGAAACGAGAGGCAGGGCAATGGGCAACAATCCAAATGATCTGAATTGTCATTGGGATCTGTGGGATCAATAGCCTTGGTAGTGTTTGGGAGTGATGACATCTGCAATAGTTGGAATTGAAGGTAGTAACCTACCATCGCTCTCACAATCCAAGAGAAAGAAATGGTGGATTGGCAAGCAACAGAAGGTATGAGACGAGTTTCCCACGAGTTTCAGGCGAGTATGTGTGAGTTACGAGTTTGACGTGAGTCTAGACAAGTGCAAGTATAGAGGCTGAGTATGAGGCAAGTATGAGGCTTGTTTGGGAGCTGATTCAGTCATACTCAACTGACTTGGTGAGTCTCCCATGAGGATGATAACATTGATTTTAATCCATACTTTCCTTTTAAACATTAAACTTTTGAAGTAATTTCTGTAATAACCCCCAGATTGACATATGCAAGTGAGTGACTTTAGCATCACCCAAAATCCAGCTTTATGGTTGAGCCTAGAGATTTATGCAAATAGATGTTTCAATATGGGAAAATAGTTTTTTCTTTGAAATTTGTACTTGCTTCTGGACCACAAGATTGCAATTAAAGGAAATTTTCCATTTGGGCATGATTTAAAAACTTTTAATAGCAATTAAACCATTGGGGCTCCCCTTGACAGCCCAGAGAAGAATTTGAAGCTTGAGGTTTTGTGTGTTGTTGCCTAACTTGTTTTTTTTCTCATATTTCTGCTGTAATTGATAGATCTCTATTCATATTTAGAGAAGCTATTTGAAAATAATTGCAATTATGAATCGGTCACTCGCGATGTCCAATTGAATAAATGCAATAATAGTCACAAACAACATAATATGTTAGAATGCAAGACAACACCCAAATAAAAAAATGAAGTGCTTTTCAATTTTGAGCATGCTTCTTAAAATGAAATGAACCAAAATATGGAAATTGTTGAAGTGCCAATAGAACAAAAACCACAA
This sequence comes from Larix kaempferi, assembly GCA_027924585.1. Lineage (NCBI taxonomy): Eukaryota > Viridiplantae > Streptophyta > Pinopsida > Pinales > Pinaceae > Larix > Larix kaempferi. Next base: position 1,699,754 of record BSBM01000937.1, read on the forward strand.
TAATAATTGTACCAGCAACAACATATTCAATACCCAACATAAAATTCCAGCAATTTTTTAGTAGTGGGTTTGTGAGTAGCTGGAGGAAAACAACAATGGATACTAGCAACAATGCTTGAATGCTCAAATCTTGACACTGTTTGGAACTCCCTGGGAAAATATGAATGCCTAGTTGCGCCAAATCCAAGTCAACATGGGCATTGCTTTTGGCTGAAAGTCTCTCCTAAATTACTTGCAATAACACATTTCCAATAAGCACCTAGCATGATGCCTAAGAGGCAACTTATATCTAGTGATCCCATTTGTTTATATAAAATATGAGTTACTATCCTCTAGAGCAAAGTCACAAGATCCGAAATCAACAAAAAATTGGTGAGGCAAAAGAGTGGAGTTTGAATGGGATTGAGAAAAAATCAGCAAATACAAAAAATAAAGATCCTTGCTTTCTTCCTCCTGTAGCCTTGTTAGTCGTTGTTTATGATTGCCCTTCATTAATGCTTGTCATTGCCCAAAACAAGAAGCAAAATAGAAAACAACGAATGAGGAAAAACCCAACGAAAATTAGATTTTATAGGAAATTTGGGCATTGATCCAAGTTGACTTTGTGTCACTCATCGAGTCGAGTCAAACTCGTGATTTTGACTTGGTCACACTATTCAAACTTGGTCAATGCGAGTTTGACTATGCTCGAATCGAATCAGCTCGCTTCAAGGGCGATTTGAGTCAAACTTGTGATTTTTTGGGTTTGACTCGCGATTCATGTTACATTGTCTATGAGTGACACTTGTTAGTGGGAGTTACTAACCATTAAATATATATGCAAAGTTACAAAAGTTCTAAGGAGTGGGGCACATTAATGAAAGCATGTACAATGACAACCATTGATGTGAGTATGCATAATGATAATTGATAATGTGAGAATGATTGAGTAACTCTTTACGATAGGGGAAGTTATAAAATTGCTGCCATCTAATTATTATCACTAAGAAAGTGGGTTGTTTTTAAACAATAACAATTCCTTTATCCTAGAAATGATTTCCCCGAAATCAATTGTAGTGTTGGATGTAGTATTTTGAGGTCTTCCCATCCGCCATCCTTTACTGAGAAGTCCTTCCATGAAATGATTAAGTTTGATAGTATCAAAGTGCTTTACTACTTTTTTTGAGTTGCCAAAATATGCTTTGAAATCAAGAGAACATGTCCATCTTTTATTTCGAGCCATTCCCATATCATCGTTGAGAGTGGAGAATGACAACTCGAGTTGTGAGTGTTTTGTTGACCTTCTGTACCTTAAAGATGCTTGGTAAGTAGGATAGTATTGGGGGGGCCTTTTGGCCATGGAGTCATTTGAGTGGCTGCATGATAAGTTGTATTAGACCACCATTCTGCTAGAGGTAACCACTCAACCCATTGGAATTGTTGCTTTGAAGTAAAGCGCCACAAATATGCTTCCAGGCACTTGTCGTTCCAAGTACTTGTTGACAACTTCAGTCTAACCATTAATTAGGGGTGATAGGTGGTGTTTTGACTCAACTGAGTGTCTTGGAGTCAAAATAATTCTTATAAAAAATCGCTAGTGAAGGTGGTGTCGTAGACTGTGTTAATAGATTGTGGCATACCATGGAGTTTGAAAATATTATCCATGAATTATTGAACTAGCATAGAGGCCTTGAAAGGGTGTGGTAGGGTTAAAAAATGAGCATATTTGGAAATGTGATCAACCATAACCATGATTATATATTTATTACTAGATTTTGGTAACCCCACAATGAAATCAATAGAAATACTCGATAATGTAGGTGGAATGGGAAGTGGTTGAAGCTCACCTAGAGGTTTCGTTATATTGCCTTCATGTCGTTGGTAAGTGTAACATTCTGCCACAAATGTGTAGATGTCCTTCATGCCTTTCCATAATTTTACCTTTTGATCCTTTCATATGTTTTATGAAATCTTGAATGATTGACGACGAGGAATGAATGTAGCTTAGATAACACTTGTGATTTCAATGTTGAATTCTTATGCCAATGTAGATGGCCTTTATAACAAAGCTCCTCACTGTGCCAAGTGTAGCATATGTATGCATGGGGTTCCTTTTAAAGTTGTTGGATCCACTAGTACATTTGGGCCATTTTTGCGACAATTTGTGATGAAATGTCCAAAATTTTCGTCGTAGAAAGGTCGTCGTAAGATTGGCGAAATTTCAACGTTCGTCTTAACACAGATGAAAAATGGGAAGTCGGAATTTCAACGTTGAATGTTTGACGATCTAATTTCGAGGAAATTTCAATAAAACGTTGGACCTTTCGTGGTAAAAAAGGTCCAAATATACTAGTGATCATGGTAGCGAGTGTGTGATTTGTGAATCATTCGTTACATGTGTCATTCAACCAGTGTGCTATGATGAAGGAGAGGGAAATGATGGAACATTCTTCATATTTCCGAGAAATTGCATCAACTACCACATTCTCCTTACCCTTTTGGTAAATTATCTCATAGTCACATACATTTTGGTGACACATTTTTGTTGCTCAAGGGATGAAGTTATTTGTTTCAAAAAATATTTAAGGCCACGATGATTGGTTTTGATTTGAAAACATTGTCCAAGTAGGTATGGATGCCAGATGCCCATAGCATGCAATAGTGCCATCATCTCTTTTTCACAAGTCGATTTCCCCAAGTGCCACTCAGAGTTGTTTGTTAGTAAAAACCAGTAGTTTGCCTTCCAATATAGGGGTGGTACACATAACGTCCTTTAAGTCTTGGAAAACATTTTTTACTATGTCATTTAAATGAAAGTATTTTTTTGAGCAAAGTTGTGAGTAGAGTTGCAATCTTACTATAGCTCCATATGAACTTTCTGTAATAACCAATGAGACCCATAAACCGTTTTAGGATTTCAAGAGTTTTAGGGCAAGGCCAATCCTCCATTGCTTCAATTTTCTTTGGATCCACATGCATGCCCTCCTGATTAACAATCTCGTCAAAATATTCCACTTTAGAAAGAGTTGATGATCCTCAAGTAGTTGTAAGACCTAATCCACACGAGCTACATGGGCTTGCCAAGTTCTATTGTAGATCAAGATGTCACCAAAAAGATGAGGACAAAATCACACGAGAAAGGTTCATGAGATTCTGGAAGGTGGAGGGTGCATTGCAAAGGCTAAAGGGCATCACTTAGAACTCATAATGGCCTTCATTAGTGAAAATTAGTTTAGGGAATATCCTTGTGAATTTGATGATTGCTTGGAGATAAACTTTGGTGAAAAAAAGAGCACCTTTAACTTCATCCAAAAGGCCATCAATGATAGGAATGGGAAACATATCCTTGATAGTCAATTGTTCAAAGCACAAAAGTTGGGACACATATGCTAAGTGCCTTCTTTATTGAGGATCATAACATTGGGGAAGAATGAGGCTTGGGATTGGGGTGAATTGACACTAATAGTTAGCAGTTCATGAATTATTTTTTTAATTTCATTATTTGGGCAAATGGATGGTGATATGGGTGTATGTTGGGTGGGAGGCTGCTAGTAATGAGTGGAATGGAATGATCATGCTCATTGTGGGAAGGGGTAATTCTTTTGGGAGTGTCAAAGATGGATTGGTGTTTGTTCAAGACTAACTGCATGTTTAAAAGAATTTGGGTTGAGAAGGGGTCTCAAAAGCTTCAATGGCTTGGAATTGAATTACAATGCTTGAATGCCCCTTTTTAAGAAGCTTCTTTCAGATGATGCGATCTTATAATCTTTGAGATCCAGATGTAATTCCTTTGAGAGTGTAGCTATGCCTTACTTGTTGGAAATTCATGTATAAGGCACTGAAATCCATGTTGATGGGGCCTAATGCTTGTAAACATTCAACCCCCAAGACGCTATGATATCCACCTATTTCAATAACTAACATGTGGGTTTCGAGGGAATAATCATTTATTTGAAGCCACAAATTTTCACATCTATCACCACATTTCATAACTCCATTGGCAATCATGATTTGGAAGTTGTTCACAACATGGATATAACAATGTGGTTCTTGGGCTACCCAATGAAGAATAAAGTTATGTGTGTTACCACTGTCAATTAAAGCCATCACTTTGCAATGTTTGATGTAGCCAATCTATTTGACGGTTTGGGGAGTAGAAAGGCAAGTCGAGGCATGCAAAGAGATTTGGGGTTCCACCTTGAACAAATCAAGTTGGGGAATGCCTTCTATAAATGTATGAGGGACCTCATGGTTGCTAGCATCTACTTCTTCATGAGAAATGTCATTTGAAATGGTCATAAAGAGTTTTTGCTCCTAACATTTATGGCCAGTGGAATATTTCTCATCACAATTGCAGTAGAGACCTTTGAGTTGGTGCTTCGCCATTTCAGCTCGGGTTAACTTTTGGATTTTGAGAGGTGGAGAGGACAACAAGGGATTAGTGGAAGGGGAGGTAGGTGGACGAGGATGGGGAATAATGGGGTTTTTTTCATTTGAGCATTCATCACCTTTTGTGCTTCTGTAGCTCTTAGAGTGACATCCAACCAAGTAGTAGGATGATCCATTAAGACTTGTTCATGTATCTCTTCTTTCAAACTATTGATGAAACATTCCTGGTAAAAAGTATCGAATATGCCTTCAGTGTAGATGGCCAGTTGCTGAAAATATGAGATGAAATCTTCCACTGCGCTTGATTGTTTGAGCTTGGTCAGTTGCCTCAAATAATGAGTGTCTGTTTCAAAATGTTCATATAGATCTCAAACAAATTGTGCCCAAGCAACATAAGCCTTGTAGGATTTCTCGTTTCCATTGCCACCATTGCCAACGTTCAAGGTCCAAATGTAAGACACCCACTTGAAGTTTCATCATACCATTTGTGATGCCATGCAAGGAAAAGTAATGTTCTATTTGAGTGACACACCCTCTGGGTTTTTACCCATAAAATTTGGTGTGATGACTTTAGGAAGTTTGGGCCACATTTGAGTCATCAAATTACATAAAAATGAAGTGGAGTGAGGCCCATTGGGATTGGATGATTTAGCCCCTTATGGGAAGCTTGGTCTAGCTCTGAGTATTTCGAAGATGATGAAGGAAAGAGTGTCATGAAGTGGGATATCTGTTCGGATAAAGACTCCAGTTTGGTAGGTTGGGCATGGATGCCATCAAGATTTTGTTGAGTAGATGAGTGGTTGCAGTGTAACTTGTTTTACAACTCATCATATAGTGTTTTTAGGTGAGAAACTTTGTGGGAGAGCTCACCTCCTAGAGTGTTAGCCACAAGGGGAATGTGTTCACAAAAAATGTTACAGAAGAGTGGTACCAATGTGAGCAACTTGATGCAAGGATTATGTTGAGATGGGTTTGAAATAAGGGTTTGAAAATGTGGGTTCACAAAAAGGGTTATTGGAAGGTACCAATGCGATCAACATGGCGCAAGGATTTTGTTGAGATAAGTATGAAATAAGGGTGTGGGTAGGGCCCAATCTTTTCTTTTCCTTTTGCTACTAGAGGAGTGGTACCGTGCTTGTTCAATATAACTATGGACATAATTCTCAAATATTTAATACTAGAGTTTATGTAGGAATTTTATAGACTAGTCACAAAGGACATGGCTTCAAGTGTCCCAAGGACAAGGGAATGCTAGGCACTATAGATGTTTGTTCTTGCAAATTCCAACAGTAGTGCTCGATTCAATCTCTTAGGGAGCTAACTAAAGAGACTTGATTGTGCCCTTACTTGTACTACTTTACTGTTGATTTATATGTAACTTCGGAATGTATTTCACCTATGTATATTGTACTCCTATAGAGATGTTATTATTTCTCTATACGAAAGTGTTTTCATTTGTATTGACAAGTGTCACAAGTGTTGTAACTTGTTGTGATGGGTTATTAGACCACCGAGTGTGGGGTCGGCCCTGATTAGTATAACTATGGGTTATTAGATTGAGTTAGACAAGTCGGCCCTGCTAGGTTATTAGGCAGGTCAGGTCATGTATAAATAGAGTGCGGGAGGCACTCTATTTGATCATCTCATTATTCACTTCTACACTACTCGGAAAGTGGCGCACTAGTGGAGGAGGAGGTTCAGCTGCTAGGAGGACTATCTTTGTGTACTTTGGTTGTATCAATTGCTCTTTCTATCTCTGAGGAAGTTGTGGGGTTTTTCACTTTTATGGTTTTCCCTAATGAAACTCTGTGTGGTGTGTCTATTGTCTCATGTGATTGCTTGGTGTGATTGATATGCATTGTTATACTTGATATGCTGTACATGTTATTCTCTCAGTAAAGATCCTGAAGTATGTTGAATTAATGTTAAAAAATTAACATGGTATCAGAGCTAACTTGAGAAGAAGACACTATGCAGTTGCAGAAACTAGGGTTTCATGTTTATTGGGTTTCTCTCCACAGATCTTGAAAGCCAGTTGGGTATTTTGACTCTCCTCAGCAAGGTGCATCTTTCTGTCCAATCAGAATTCTATTCTGGGCACTTTCATTTTTGGTCCTAAATATTAGGGTTTCCACAAAAATAGGAATTTTTGAATCCTAAGGACATAGTTGGAAGCTCCTTGGAAAAATCGAAGTTTAGAGCTTTGGATCGAGATTTTTGGTTGGGTGAAGCTCCGGGAAACTCAAACCCTAATTCAGGGTCCTCCCTAGTGAATCCAAGAGATTGAAAAGCCTTTCTGAAGGGTGAAACTTTGCAGTTTTCAATTTCTGAATATATCAAGCTGATCAGCTCATCAAGGCGCATCTTTCTATCATTTCAGAAAGTTGAAATTCACATTTTGAAAATTTAGGGTTTCTCTGACAAACTCTAATCCGACACCAGATCCAGATTTCTGCAAATCAAGTGGTAAGACCAAAATCTTTTCTATTTACATTTGAAGTACTCTTTAAAGATGTCTCACCACACCAAGCTTGAGGATAAGCTTGAAGGGGCTGATAATTTCCGAGCATGGAAGTATAGGATTGGGTTAATCCTGGAAGAAAATGAATTGGATACTTACATAAGTGAAGAGGTCCCTGTACCAGAGGGAGAAGAGGCTAAGGCCTTGCATAAGAAGAACTTGGTCAAGACGAATATGATCATTGCTGATTCTATCAAAGACCATCTCATACCACATGTATCATCTCTAAAGACACCCAAGGAGATGTTTGATTCCCTAACCAAGCTATTTGAAGGGAATAACATAAATCGAAAGATGACTGTGGAATCAATTGAAAGGGGTAAAGCTTCAGAATGGAGAGACCATTCAATCCTATTTCTCTAAGGTCTCTCAGATCAAGGAACAACTTGAAGCTGTGGATGAAGTGGTGGAGAATGGTGAAATTGTCATGACCACTCTAAGTGGCCTACCTAGGTCATGGGATTCCTTTATTCAAGGAATTTGTGCAAGAAGGAAGTTGATCTCCTTCAGTAGACTGTGGGAGGAATGTTCACAAGAAGAGGCTAGGCTTGTAGCCCGAGAAGAAAAGATGAGAAGTGAAGATCAAGCTCTCGCAGCTCACACCAAAAGAAGCAAGCCCAAGAAGGAGCACTCTCATTACAAGAGATCCTCTCACAACCCTCAAAAGACCTGAGATGCTTCACATGTAATGAGAAGGGACACTTTGCTGCAAATTGTCCCAAGAACAAAAGGGACAACAACAACAACTTCAACAAGAAGAAGAGGAATAACAAAAGAAGATATCATGCTCATGCTGCTGAGGATGATGAACCTCCAAAGAAGAAGGCCAGATCAGAAAGTGATGACTCATCAAGCGAAGATGAATATGTTCTAATCTCTGCTCTCACAGGTACTATCTCTCATGGTTGTAATGATTGGCTTATTGACAGTGGGGATTCCAAACACATGACCGGGTTTAAAGAATCTTTTGAAAACCTATCTGAACTTGAGTCACCCCATAAGGTGAAACTTGGGGATGACTACCAATATTCTATCAAAGGAAGTGGTGAAACTTCTTACAACCTAGACTCTGGAAAGTCTTTGAAGATGAAAGAGGTCCTATATGTACCTGGGCTCAAGAAGAGTCTACTCTCCATATCTGCATTGGATGCAAAAGGCATGAGGACTGCATTTGTAGATGGCCAAGTACTCATGTGGCCAAAGGGTAAGACCATAGATGATGCAGTAGTGATTGGAGAGCAAGAGGGAGGATTGTACAAATTGAAGGGACAACCTGAACATGCCATGGTACATGAATTCATGGAGCTAAGTGAACTTTGGCATAGAAGGCTTGCACATGTGCACTATAGAGCACCACCAATTGCAAGCAAAGCTCTAGAGGGTCTTCCTGAAATCAAGACAACATGAAGGTGTCTGCAAAGGATGTGCAAAAGGAAAGAACATTAAGAAGACATTTCCAAGCAGTGAAAGCAAAGCTAAAGGAATCTTGGAAATTATCCACTCCGATGTATGCGGTCCGATGTCATTCAGTTCTCTGAGTGGGTATATATACTATGTCTCTTTCATTGATGATTTCTCTAGGAAGATTTGGGTTTACTTCTTGAAGAACAAAGATGAAGTGTTTGATAAGTTCAAGGAATTCAAAGCCTTGATGGAAAATCAAACTGACAAGAAGATCAAGACATTCAGATTCGACAATGGCGGAGAATTCACTTCAGGTGATTTCAAGAAGTTATGCTGTGATTCAGGGATTAAGAGGGAGTTGACTGCTCCCTACAATCCACAACAGAATGGAGTTGCAGAAAGGAAAAACAGAACAATCATGGAAGCAGCATGGGCAATGTTGCATGACCAGGATTTGCCTATGCATCTATGGGTAGAAGCAGCTTGGACAGCTATATATGTGCAGAACAGAACACCTCACAAGATATTGGACAACAAGACACCAGAAGAGGTATTCTCTGGTAAGAAACCTGAAGTTAGCCATCTCAGAATATTTGGTTGCCTAGTATAAACTCATGTTCCAAAGGAAAAGAGGACAAAGCTAGATCCTTCAGGAAAGAAGGGCATCTTTGTGGGGTACAGTGAAATCTCGAAGGCTTACATAATATACTTTCTAGGGTTCAAGAAGATTGATGTTAGCAGGGATGTAATATTTGATGAAAACTCAGCTTTCATAAAGTCAAGGAAGACACCTATTGAAGATCATGAATAACCAAAGGAAACCAGATTTCAAGACACCACCATGAATGAAGCAATTCCAGAAGCAGATCGTGAAGTTGAAGATCCGCAAATACCTGTAGATCCACCGCGTGAGAAGAACTCTCACAAGAGGAAACCAACATGGGCTAGAGAGCTCATTCAAGATGCAGAAAGGTATGGCATTCCAGGAGAAGAACACAAAGCAAGGAAGAGAACTAGATCTCATACTAGCTATGTTGCCTTACTCTGTGACATTATGAACAAAGAACCTTCCAGTTATGAAGAAGCAGCGGAAAAGAAAGAATGGAAGGATGCAATGGTTGAGGAATATCAGTCAATCATGAAGAATGATGTTTGGGATGTAGTCCCAAGACCTGAAGGGAAGTCTGTGGTGACTTCCAAATGGATCTACAAGATCAAGCATGCTGCAGATGGCAGCATAGAGAAATACAAAGTGAGATTTGTAGCTCGTGGCTTCTCCCAGAAAGAAGGGATTGATTATGAAGAGACTTTTGCTCCTGTGGCCAGATACACTTCCATTAGATCAGTACTTGCTCTGGCTGCATTGATGAAATGGAAGATACACCAAATGGATGTCAAGACAGCTTTCTTGAATGATGTAGTCGAGAAGGAAGTGTATGTGGAGCAGCCACTTGGTTTTGAGACACATGACAGAGAGTCATATGTGTGTAGGTTAAAGAAAGCCTTGTATGGCTTGAAGCAAGCTCCTAGGACTTGGTATGGTAGGATATACAACTTTCTATCCAGTTTGGGCTTTACCAAGAGTAAAGCAGATTCCAACCTTTACTACAAGGTTGAGGAAGGCAATCCTGTGATACTACTCTTGTATGTGGATGACCTGTTTGTTACAGGTGAGAATGGTTTGATTGCCGATACCAAGAGGAAGCTTGTAGCCGAGTTCGAGATGAAGGACTTGGGGATGATGCACTATTTTCTAGGCATGGAGGTGTGGCAGAGTGTAGATGGAATCTTCCTTGGACAAGGAAAGTACGCAGTAGAGATCCTGAAGAGGTTCGGGATGATGGACTGCAAGGCCACGGCCACACCTATGGCATCGAACCTGAAGCTTCTGTGTGATGCTTCATCTGATGCGGTTGATGTCACTGTGTATCGTCAGATGATTGGGTCCTTGATGTACTTGACGAACACGAGACCAGATATTTGCTTTGCGGTGAACACATTGAGCCAGTTCCTAACGGATCCCAGAGGTGTTCACCTAGTTGCTGTAAAGCATATTCTGAGGTACCTGAAGGGTACAATTGATTATGGGCTCAAGTATGATGCGAATCAAAAGTTTAACCTGCAGGGTTATGTTGATTCAGACTGGGCAAGAAATGCTGCAGATAGGAAGAGCACTTATGGGTGCTGCTTCAGTATGGGATCAGGTGTGATCTCTTGGTTTAGCAGGAAGCAGTCCTGCGTAGCACTGAGTATAGCCGAAACAGAGTATGTTGCAGCTTGTTCGGCTAGTTGTGAGACAGTATGGCTCCGGAAGCTAGTGTCTGAGTTATTTGATCTCCCGTTGGATGCTACTGGTATCTTTTGTGACAACCAGAGTTGTGTGAAGCTGTCCGAGAACCCGGTGTTCCACGACAGGTCGAAGCACATAGAGATCAAATATCACTATATCAGGGATATGGTGCAGAGAGGAGCAGTGAAGCTCCTGTATGTTGTGACGGATGAGCAGATTGCAGATGTGTTGATGAAGCCACTAGCCAGAGTGAAGTTTGAGTACTTCAGAGAGAGGCTTGGTGTTCTTCAGGTTGATGACACTTCGAGGAAGAAGTGATGGACACATTTGCAGGAGCCATTCCGAGTATGGTGAAAGGAGGATCCTTCCATGGCCGTGGATGTAAGCGCTGGATGATGAGCATCAGGATGATGCTCCAGTTACTGATCTGTATATGCATCATGTTGGATGCTTGTTATGATCAGTTGGATCATGTATATGTATATGCATCATGTTGGATGCTGGATATGATCAGGTAGATCATGTATTTGTGTATGTATCAGGTAGATACATTGTATGATCAGGTAGATCATGTATGATGATATGTATCAAGTGGATACATTGTATGATCAGGTAGATCATGTATTTGTGTATGTATTAGGTAGATAGATTGTATGATCAAGTAGATCATGTATGATGATATGTATAAGGTAGATACTGTGTATGCATCGGGTGGATGCATTATATGATCAGGATGATCATGGATGATGAGCTTCAGGATGTTGCTCTAGATGATATGCATCAGGATGATGCTATGGCGATGATTAGGATGATCATGTGATGATGACATGCATTATCACGATGCAGTGACGTTGATCAGGATGATCGTGCGATGATGACATGCATCAGGACGATGCAGTGATGATGATCAGGATGATGCATGGTGAGTATTAGGTTGATACTCTGTGGCCGTGGACAGGTTGTGCATATAAGCATATAATATGGCCCTGTGAGATTTGCAGATACTCTTTCGAGGTTTTGCCTATGGCATATAATGTGGCCCTGGGATATCTGGCAAATGCTCTTTCGAGGTTTTGCTTGGGAGGACATATAATATGGCCCCGGGAGGTTTGCAGATACTCTTTCGAGGTTTTGTCTATGGCATGTAATATGGCCCTGGGATATCTGGCAAATGCTCTTTCAAGGTTTTGTCCTATGGCATGTAATATGTCCCTGGGAGATCCGATAGGTTGGGCTATGTGCCCGTAATAAGTCCTGGGATGCTCTTGATAGGTTTTTCCATGACCACATGTAATATGGCCCTGGGAGATCCGATAGGTTGGGCTGTGTGCCCGTAATAAGTCTTGGGATGCTCTTGCGAGGTTTTGTGGTGACCACATGTAATATGTCGCTGGGAGATCCTATAGGTAGAGCTGTGTGCTCGTAACAACCTAGGATGCTCTTGCGAGGTTTTGTGGTGAGGTCACATATAATATGTCCTTGGGAGATCCTACAGGTAGAGCCGTGTGCTCGTAACATCCTGGGATGCTCTCGCGAGGTTTTGTGACGCACGTAATAAGTCCCGAGGATTCCACAGTATGGCTAGTAATGAAGACCTGCAAGTGGTGGGCCTACATACAGTATGAAAAATGACTGGCTCTGTAGAACTTCCTATGACGAGTAGATTGGAGATTGATTGAGATAGCAGCAGCAGTGACGATGACGATGTTTCGATGATGATGATTCGATGACGATGATCCAGAGAAGAAGACTTGTGCTAGCAGATCTGTGTCGAGAAATACCTTCCTAGTTAAGAGGGAGTGTTGATGTATATGTAACTTTGGAATGTATTTCACCTATGTATATTGTACTTCTATAGAGATGTTATTATTCCTCTATACGGAAGTGTTGTCATTTGTATTGACAAATGTCGCAAGTGTTGTAACTTCTTGTGATGGGTTATTAGACCACCAAGTGTGGGGTCGGCCCTGATTAGTATAACCATGGGTTATTAGACTGAGTTAGACAAGTCGGCCCTGCTAGGTTATTAGGCAGGTCAGGTCATGTATAAATAGAGTGCGGGAGGCACACTATTTGATCATCTCATTATTCACTTCTACACTACTCAGAAAGTGGCGCACTAGTGTAGGAGGAGGTTCAGCTGCTAGGAGGACTATCTCTGTGTACTTTGGTTGTATCATTGCTCTTTCTATCTCTGAGGAAGTTGTGGGGTTTTTCACCTTTATGGTTTTCCCTAATGAAACTTTGTGTGTCTATTGTCTCATGTGATTGCTTGGTGTGATTGATATGCATTGTTATACTTGATATGCTGTACATGTTATTCTCTCAGTAAAGATCCTAGAGTATGTTGAATTAATGCTCAAAAATTAACATTGACTACCCAAGTACAAGAGAGTAATCTTCCCGAGTGATATGCTCTATGCCACTATAGTAGCAAGGTAGTCGATTAGATTATTTAAAGTTGGTTTGAGGTCGCTAGGGGACTTTCAATGTACTCAAGGGTGGGTGGAAGTGAAATTTTGTATATAGGTGTTGTCTGATGCAATACTACTCGAAGGGGTACCAACAAGGATTACAAGGGTGTCCAACCAAGGGAAACCTCTTGTATTTCCTGTGTGCAGTTTTCCTCGATTGCATATTTACTTATTGAATGACAAATCATTGTGTTTAGACATCAAAACACATCTTTAGCCTATTTTTTTTCTAAAATTTTCGGTTCAGGAAAGTGCTCTAATGCCAAATGTTATGTACCTTAATAACATAATAGGAAAATCTAGAGCATAAATAATAGAATAAAACAACATTTGAGAGTGAAAATGATATATTACCATAACAATAGACAATTGTAGATAACTAAACATCACAATAGAAACAACTATATTGATGAAAGCAATGTTCACTTGCCATTTTCAGGGAGCAACCTCTAAATGAGCAGAGTTTTGGTTACAATATACTTCACAATACATCTTATTACATTGCTTTTAGTCCTTTATATAGTTTCTAGTGAAGGAACTTTCTTGTAGGTGAAACCTTCTAGTGAGTCTTTTTAGTGAATGACCTTTTTAGTAAGTGGAACCTTTTAGTAAGTCTTCCTACAACTATTGCTTTGACACTATACCTACTTCATGGGCCTTATTTAATATAGATGGCCTCAATACGTAAAAACCTTTATATATATTTAAGTGGGTTAGGGTAGGATCTTGACATTTAATGAAGAGCGTGTTTAGGTTTTTACATAATTGATTTACAATGTTTGGAATAAAAATGATGGATTAGGTTGGGTTTTGGCTAGAGTGTGAGAAGGTTGCCTTTACATGCTACTTCTAGACCTAATTGAGTAGGTATGTCAAATGCCATGATGGAGAAGGGTTTCTCTAGCCTTGAGGAGACAATTACATAACTGACTTCGAAATTAGTGATTGATTCCTTGATCATTGCTAATGGGAGTATGGAGGAATACCAAGATGAGGTTGGTATATAAGGATTCTCTTTACAAGAGGTAAATGACCTTGATGAGACTTTTGCTCTAGTTATTGGAGGACTCTCCAGGAAGACAGGGTTTCTCTATTGGAAATGGTGCAACTTTAGAAGCTATTCTTATTGTATTTTATTATATTATTGTTCTACCTCCTATGGGAGAAGATATTGATGTAACTGATCATGTAATACCCTTGAAAGAATCAATGCAAGCCTTGGGGTGAAAATACATAAAGAAAAGAATTATTAAATGTTATTTTATCTTCCCCCAAGACAAGTTGGCCCTGTCAATTAGACAAGTCGGCCCAGTGGGTAAACTGCCCCAAAACAGTGGGCAGTCTGCCCCAAACAATGGGCAGAATTGCCCCAGTAAGGAAAAAGTCACTTTTTAATGTGTATAAATAGAGAGGTCGAGCCTCTCATTTGATCATCAACTCAAGACAAGCAAGTTCGCACTAGAGAGGAAGAAGTTCACAACAGCAGCTAGGAGAAGTGATTTTTTGAGTTTTTCACTTGGAGAAAGTTTCTCTTTTTCTCTCTTGTATATGTACTCTATTCTCGGGATTGATTATCTCTATACGAAGTTTGCTGGGTTTTCTCCCTGTTGGTTTTCCTAGGATAAAATTGTGTCTATTGTTTCTGTGCTTGGTTGTTCTTCTAGTGATCCTGTTTTATTATCTACATTTGATTATACTGCTAAAATTATATAAAAACCAACATGGTATCAGAGCAGTACTAGAAGAAGCCATTGTCGGAAACTAGGGTTTCACATTTCAGGTCCTTCCCTCATCAGTTTGACTTGAAAAGAGCATTGGAAATCTCGCCCTAGGGAAGGCACATATTTTGGTGAAGGAAAAATCTAGTTCTTAGAAGTTTCATTTTTGACCTAATTCTGCAGCTACTACAATTACTACAGAAATTAGGTTTTCAAGTTTTGTGCTGTTCGGTTCACAGATTTGGCTCGTTCTGATCTTCTCTCAACTCACCTTGATAAGGCACATTTATCTATGGAGTCAGTTTTGCAAGAATCCAAAGTTCATTTTTGAACTAGTTCTTGGTAGGGTTTATGGTCCAGATCTGCAGTCAAGATGATTGGAATGAAAGTCAAAGATCGGCTTGATGGGGCTTCCAATTTCATTTCTTGGAAGTCTAGGGTTCTTTTCATATTAGAAGAAAATGATCTCTTGAAGTTCGTCAATGATAAGGTTCCAGAACCAGAAGCAGAAGATGACAAGTCTCAGTGGAGAAAGAATGATGCAAGAGCAAGAAGAATCTTGGTGGATTCATTAAAGGATCATTTGGTTCCTCAGATCTCAAAAAATAAGATAACTAGGAAGATGTTCAAAATCCTAAAGAAGTTATTTGAACACAGTGGCATCAATGTTACTCTCACATTGAGGAATCAACTATTGAATCTAAATATGTCAAAGTCATAATCGATTGCTGAGTATTTACGAGGATCTCATAACTAAGGGACAAGCTAAGTTCTAGTGGAGAATCCCTTGATGATAAGGAGCTTTTCATAACCACTTTAAATGGTCTCCCACCCTCTTGGGAATAATTTATCCAAAGTATAAGTGGACGAACCAAGTTGCCCAAATTTGACAGGTTATGGATAGATTGCACTCAGGAAGAGACGAGGATTGCAGCAAGGCAGAAACTTCATGGCTTTCAATCTGAAGAAAATAAAGCATTTACATCACATGTCCAGAAAGGCAGAGGAGAAGGAAGAAATTTTCATAACCATAAGAATCAAGAGAGGAGATCAAGTCCTTCTCCAAATCAGAAGAAGAAGAAAAAGAAGGATCTCTCGCATATTCAATGCTTCAAGTGCAAGACATATGGCCATTACGCCAGTAATTGTCGAAGTTCAAACAAAAGGAAGCATGAAGCCTCAACTATTGATGTTGATGAAGACAATCCTCACAAGAAGTCAAGGAATGATGATCGTTCGAAGTTCTTATTTTAGTGCTCCCCATGTTGAGGTGATGATATGAAGATCCAGACTCCGTTGGGCTCCTAGCAAGAAAATGAAGAACATAGGTCTCTCATGGTTCCCACAAGAAGGCAGTGGAAGCCCACCCTCAAAAACAATAAAAGCTAAGTATTTGGTTTCATTGCTCACATAGATCTGTTTTGTCTCATACATATCAAATTATATGCAGATCCATCAAGAAGTGTGTTGAGCATTTGATGTAGTAACGTAGGCATTTGTTGTACTTGTTATATGAGGTGCACAACATTCCATGAATTCCTGATGGAGCTAGTCTAGATGATATCTCCTTCCTACATGATTGGAGTAGGGCACACTCTTGGTGGCATGTTCTAGTCGAGATAAAATACATCTAGATAGTTACCATATGTGTTTGGGAGACATGTTTATGATTATTGTGTTGAAGCATTAGCCAAGATGCCTAGATACCTGTGTAAACTATTGCCATTGCATTGAAATATAAATTGGTTAAATTTGATTATGCAATGTCACTAATCATCCGACGGGATTTGAATTGTAGGGAACATACCATATGATATGGCCTACAAGAGAAGGATGATGAGACTTGTTCCGATGAACAAGTGATGGACACATGAATCCTATTGATGTTCAGATTAATCAAAAGCAGGAAGCTTCTAGGAGCATGACTCTTAGCCTGGAAGGATGAATCCTAGACAAAGCAGTTAAATGGAAGTCATGCAAACAGATGAGGACCTAACACATCCAACTATATTTGATACATGAACCAGAGGCCGTAAAGATCCGATCTGAAGATCAAGGATGAGGAGCTGATAGATCCTAAGGAGATGAGATCATCTCCCCCTCCAGCAGTTCAGAGGAAGTTAGTCCTTGAGTTGATGATCTTGTCCTATTGATGATGTTGATCCGCTCGAGGTCAAGAAGCACGAGGGGGAAAACAGTTCGATTCAATGAGTCGACTCTGTTATGGTGGAAGCATAAGAAAGAGAATAAGCAAAGCATGAATACACTACACAGATAAACACAAATACACACAGACAATATGCAGGAATGCAAACTGATCTTCTCTATTACTGGAAATGAGATCGAAAGATTCTAAGCTGTATATTATAATAGTTTACATGCTTATATAGAGAGTGCTGAGTCGCTTTCCCGTTACGTTCAGTTAAAAGAGAAGTTAGAACAGTTTCGGAAGTTCAACCGTTACAGTCGACTGGAAGACAGAGAGTCAGTCCGTGTTGAAGGTGTGGAGTTTGTCGAAGTCGTGTCGAAGTCAGAACTTGTCAAAGTTGTGTCGACATCGATGACTTATTGCAGTCGATGTTAGCATTCAACAACAATGCCAATTGCGATGTGGATCAGACCTCCTTCCTTGAGAAATAATGGTCCCCATTGTTTGCTCGTGAAGGTGAGGAAACTTGTCGGTCAGTTCAGTAGCAGAGTACCATTTTCCTTGTGCTAGGATCTGTCCGGCTTTAGCAACCTGAAACAAGGGAATTGTGTTTGTCCTTGTATGGCATACTCGTCATCCCACAATGGTGTCGCAAGGAAGAGGCTCCTAAACATCTGGATGGATGTCATCGGGTTCTGCTGTCTGCAAGTCATTTTGTTCCAACAGTGGTGCATGGTATGGTCGAAGTAGATCCATGTTTAAGACTGGATGTAGACCCAAGCATGCAGGAATGTCGAGCTGGAAAACATTTTCGCCAATTTGCTGAAGAATACTGTATGGACCATATCGCAAACGTTTCAACTTCTTGTATGGACCGGTGCAACGCTCCTTCTTAAGATGTAACCAGACCTTATCCCCAATTTGGAATGAATGAGGGATACAATGCCTATCGTGTCGGGCCTTAGCTTTCGCGTTTGCTCGTCGCAATATTTCCTATGCTTGTCGCTGGATGTCGCAAATTTGTTCTCGAAACTTCAATGCTTTGTCAACTTCCCTCTAGTTGTAGTCAGTGTTGTTCGACTGTGTCGAAGAGCTGATCACGTTGCTAGGCGCTGAGGGTAGAAATCTGTAACAGATCTCAAATGGACTCTTTCTCGTATAGCTGTGCTGAGCACGATTGTAGCTGTGATGTATGTATGGAAGACTATCATCCCATGTTTGTCGATGCTTGTGTTTGTACATGCGAAGTAGTTGTACGACCAAGCGATTCACAAATTTCGTCTGTCCGTTTGTCTGAGGATGGAAAGCTGTCGACAATGAGAGTCTTGTGTCGAGTTGCTGCCAAAGAGTTTTCCAAAAGATGCTGACGAATCTGGCATCTCGGTCGGAAATGATGGTTGTCGGTAAACTAAAGTGTTTCCAAACATGTGTGAAGAAGAGTTGAGCGGTTTGCTGCGCTGTCGTCGTCTTCTTGCATGGAATGAGAATGGTCATCTTGGAAAATCTGTCGACTACTACTAAGATCGCATCATGCTGATGTTTCGTAGTAGTATATCCTATCAAGTGGTCCATAGAAATAGATTCCCATGGTCGACTAGGAACTGGCAAAGGTCCGTGTACAATCCCTGTCGTCGATTAGGCAGTTTAGCAATAGCACAAACCACGCATGATCGAATGTACTTGTTGACGTCGATTTTGAGTGAAGCCCAAAATAAATACTTCTGGAGAATAGCAAAGGTCTTTGCTACTCCAAAATGTCCTGCAGTCTTGCTGTAGTGCGCATCCCAAATGAGCTACTGTCGATGCTCACCAGTCGGTACACAAAGATGTCCAAGCTTGTATAGCAAGGTATCTTTCAGAAAATAGTCCGCGGTCGACGACTTGTCAGTCTGAAGCTGTCGATAAACTGGTGAAAAGTTGATGTCTTCCCGATACAACTGAGGCCACGTAGTGGTGTCATATCCCTACATACTCATCATTGTAAAAAGGAGAGTAATGGGTGGTCGGCTTAGACAATCGACGATGGCGTTAGCTTTACCTTTTTGATACTTAATTACCAACTGGAATTGTTGCAGGTAATTAATCCACTTGAGCTGTCGAGTTGTTTGTAGTTTTGGCTGGGTCGGAGCAAAATGTAGAGGCTTATGGTCAGTGAGGATGATTGTTTCCTTGCCAAGGATGTAATGCCTCCATTGCTTGAGAGCTTGCACAATGGCATACAATTATTTTTCGTACGTTGAATATCTTCTAACAGTGTCGTTAAAAGTTTCGGAATGAAAAGCGATTGGGTGACCATACTGAGTGATCACTGCGCCCAAGGCATAGTCCGATGCGTCCGTCTCAATCTCAAAGGGATGATGCAAATCAGGTAACAGAAGTACTGGTGTAGTGTAGAGCTTGTGCTTGAGCTGTTCAAAAGCTGCTTGTTTTGTCAGTGCCCATTTGAAGACAATTTTCCCACTTCCTTTTGTCAACTGATTCAAGGGCCATCCTATGTGACTGAAGCCGAGTATGAATCGTCAATAGAAATTCGCCAAACCAAGAAAAATTCTTAGTTCTTGAATGCTGTGAGGAATGGGCCAATATTTGAGAATTTGTACTTTTTCTAGGTCAACGTGAATGCCTGCAGAGTCAATTACCAACCCAAAATATTTGATGCTGTTCATCGCAAAGGAACATTTGTCCATGTTCGAGTAGAGTCGATGTTGTTGGAGAGTGTCGAGGACTTGTTGAAGCTGTTCGACATGCTCTTCCCATGATCAATTGAAAATCAGTATGTCGTCAAGGTAGACAATGACCCATTTGCCGATGAAAGGTCGAAGAATGTTATCCATGTATCGCATGAAGGTTGCAGGTGCATTGGTTAAGCTGAAAGACATGACTAACCATTCAAACAATCCTTCCTTGGTCTTGAAAGTAGTTTTTCATATATCTGAGGGCTCGATTGGAATCTGATGATATCCCGACTTGAGCTCGAGATTAGTAAAGAAATTAACACCTTTCAGATAGTTGATGAGCTCGTCTATCCACGGTAGAGGGTAGCGATTCTTTACTGAAATTTTGTTGAGTGCCCTGTAGTCGATGCACATGCGCTAAGTCTCGTCTTTCTTTGGAACGAGGACTACTGGACTTCCACAAGGGGAGAAGCTGGGTCGAATATGACCTTTGTCGATCAAATCTTGGATTTGTCTGCGAATCTCTTCATTTTTCGAGAATGGATCTTCTGTAGACAGATGCGTTAGGAAAAGAAGAACCAGGAGCAAGTTCAATAGAGTGTTTGACCTAATAATGTAGAGGCACTCCATCTGGAACTTGAAATAGGTTTTGTTACTCATCAAGAATATTGTCGATCTGCTGTTTCTGTCGGGAGGTGCACTGGTTGGTGACTCGACTGGTTGTTGCAATCTTCCTAGAATGTTGTGGCTTTATCATAATCAATGCGAACTTCTGAGCATGATTGATGAGCTTCTTTGTTTGTTTAGCAGATATCATTGGAACCATTGGTGTAGGTCGTCGTTCTGGTATGCTGTAGCGTTGATTCCAAATTCTGTCAATCACCTTCTGCGGTCGTGACTGGTAACTTCCATGGCGATCCCATAGGTAAGGCTTCCCAAACAGGGCGTCGACTATGGAGAGTGGTGCCACGTCGCAAAGTACTTCCTCTTCAAAAGGCTTTATGAAGTAGGAAAGTTTGCACTGTCGGGTGATCCTTAACTCTTGTCGATCCTTCATCCAACCGATGTTGTAAGGTTGAAGATGCAGAGTGGTAACAAGACCTAGTTTCTTCACAAGTTCTTCAGAAACAAAGTTCTTCTGGCTCCCGTTGTTCACAATCAGATGCAATGGATTTTTTTGAACCCATATCCGTGTATGGAACAGGCGCTCTTGTTCCTGCTTGTCGACGATAGTAGAGGCTGTTGGAGTTGTCGATGTCGATGTCAAAAGAGTCGTTGCTTCTGAATTAGATTCTACCACAGTCTTGTCGAACGCATCGGATGTCGACACTTTTTCCAAAAAGGTCTTCCGAGCTTTGCATTCAGACGTATCATGCCAAGATGAGTGATGGTAATCACACCATTTCCCGGTAGGTTGCTTGCTACGTTCCCTTTTGTGAAAAGGATTTTTGTCGTGATCTGGATTTGGCGGAGTCGGTTGAGAAGATTTCGACCTGTCGAAGTCGGCTAGTGCCTTCTTGTCGGGTGGTCGTCCCGATGTCGGCTTTGTCATGAAGTGCGCTTTTCCCTTCTGCTTGGTTTCGAGTTTGCTGGCATAGTGGAATGCATCCGCGAGTGTATTGACAGTCAGAAACTCTATCTCCTGCTGAATTTACTAGGATAATCTACTGACGTACTTCAGAATAAGCAATTTTTCTTCTTCTTGAACGCCAAGTCTAGCCATGAGTCGATAGAATTCGTCAGTGTAACTCTGTATGGACTGGTCTTTCCATTGCCTTAGCTGCTGCCACTTCTTATACTATTGCTCAAGGTACTTGGGCGGGTAAAATTCCTTTCGGATGTATTTGACAAATTTCTCCCATGTGTCGATGGGGTCTCCACTTTTCTCCATCTTTGTCGAGAGGTTCTCCCACCAGTAGTGCACAAATGTCGACATCTTTAAGGATGCAATGGTGATCTTGTCGGCTTCTGAGATGTGATTCACAGAGTAATAGGATTCTAATTGTTGTACCCAATTGTCGACGGATTCCGCGTCAATCTTGCCTTCTAGATTTGGTATGTCCAAATTCATTTGCACTTTGAAGGGGCTGATTTTGTTGGAGTTAGTTCTCGTCGGAAATGATCTCGAAGTCGAAGGAAATCGCTCGCGTGAGAATCTCATTGAACTGGGCGAACATCTCAGTTCGTTATCGATCCAACGCTTGCTCTATGAGCTACTGTGTCTCGTCGATTGCATGTCTATCGCCTGTTTCTTCTGCCATCTCTGGAGGTAGTGTCTGCTTGGATTGCTGAGTCTACGAGTGAGTTTGAACCGACATAAGTCAGGTAACTTCGATGGAAGTGTCTACGCAAAACTTAAGCACAAACAAAGC
The DNA here is from genome assembly GCA_027924585.1 of Larix kaempferi. Classification (NCBI taxonomy): domain Eukaryota; kingdom Viridiplantae; phylum Streptophyta; class Pinopsida; order Pinales; family Pinaceae; genus Larix; species Larix kaempferi. The sequence continues at coordinate 1,721,725 of BSBM01000937.1, forward strand.
TGATGCGCTCTGACGAAGCTCTGAATGAGCTCTGAATTCGCTTTGATACCAATGATCCGCAAGAGGCTAGGAAGCACGAGGGGGAATACAGTTCGATTGAATGTGTCGGCTCTATTATGGCATAAGCATAAGAAAGAGAATATGCAAAGCAGGAATACACTAAGCAGATAAACACAAATACACACAGACAATATGCAGGAATGTGAACTGATATTCTCTATTACTGGAAATGAGATCGAAAGATTTTAAGTTGTATATTAAAATAGTTTACATGCTTATATAGAGAGTGCTGAGGTGCTTGGGTGCCTGCCTGTTACGTTCGGTTACAAGAGAAGTTAGAATGGTTTCAGAAGTTCAACCGTTACAGTTGACTGGAAGACAGAGAGTCAGTCTGTCGAAGTTGGACAGTCGCAAGTCGCAAGTCGGTGCTGTGCAAGTCGCAAGGTGATGCTGCATGTTGACGTCGTGAAACTGTTGAGGTCGCTGAACTTGTCGAAGGTGCGGAGTTTGTCGAAGTCGTGTCGAAGTTGGAACTTGTCGAAGTTGTGTCGACGCCAATGACTTGTCGTAGTCGATGTTAGCATTCGACAACCATGCAAACTGCGATGTGGATTAGATGTGTTGCAATCTTCCTAGGATAAGGAAGAACACAGTTGAGATCTTGAGCAGATCCAACATGATGACTACGAGTATCTGGATACACTGATAGTGTTGTTGGTAGATTTAGACTGACAGTTTAGAGGATCCTTGATGTACTTGGTCGTCATCAGGATGGATACTTACATTTTAGTAAGCAACTGTGCTCTTCTGCTCTATGAAAGCTGGTGCTCAGATTGGCACCCAAAGTGAGAGGGAGCAAGATGCTCTGTGGATAGCTCCAAAGAGAGACCAGGATGCGCAGATGCAGAGAGAGTACCACAATCCAACACAAAGGGAGTTGATTATGGTGAGCCACTAATTTTGGTACTCTATGTTGATGATCTGTTTCCCAGTGGAAATGAGAAACATATTGTATGGTGTTGAGAAGAAGCTTTCCTTTGAATTTTAAATGAAGGATCTTGGATTGATGCATTACTTCTTGGGATTAGAAGTATGAAAAATGCACAATGAGATTTTCTTGAGTCAAGGAAAGTACACCATTGACATACTAAAGAGATTCAGAATGTTGGACTGTAAGTCCATGGCCACACCGATGGATGAGAATTTGAAGAAGTTGAGAGACTCTGCTTCCGATTGAGATTTGATTGATCCCACTATGTATCGCCAACTGCTTGGATATTTGAAGTACCTGAAAAATACCAGACCAAATATATGTTTTGTTGTGAATTCTTCATTTGGTTGTTGCAAAACATGTGCTAAGGTACTTGCGTGGCATTGTGGATATGGCCTGAGATATGCTTCAGAATGTGACTTGAGATTGTGGGGATTTTCATATTCAGATTGGGTTGGATGTGCTACAGATAGGAAGAGCACCTCCGGATGTTGCTTCAACCTAGGTTTTGCGGTGATTTCCCGGTGCAGTAGGAAGCAAACCTCAGTAGCACTTAGTACTGCAGAGGCCTAGTACATGGATACTAGCACTGCAGCTCGAGAAGCTGTGTGGCTTTGGAAAATCCTTGCAGGATTGTTTGGCCAGATTCCAAAGCCAATTGTGATTCACTGTGATAACCAAAGCTGTGTGCATAGGTCAGTAGAGATTTGGTATTGCTACATTCGTGATATGGTGTAGAAAGGTGCGGTCAAGCTACACTATGTTCCGATAGATGACCAGACTGCAAATGTTCTTACCAAGCCTCTTCCCAGGATAAAATTTGTATACTTTCGTGGAAGGCTTGGTGTGGAAGAGGACGTGCCCCTCCTTGAGAGGGAAAGATGATACAAATACCAAGTGTTATCCCTAAAGTTGAACCTAGACTACGAGGGTTCAAGCTTAAGGAAATCTTAGATGGTAGATATTAGACATCTACTCAGTAATTCTATCAGTTTTGGTGGCAGATGAGTATATGACAGAGATCAAGCAACTCAATAATCAGGTAGCAGGGAATACATTGGTTTCAGTACTTAAGCAAGGACATAGAATGACTGTGAGAATGAATTTATGAATGTAAAAACTCAGGTTCCATCTTAGGATAGTGGCATAGTTATATACTGGTCAAGAGAATCACAATATGAAATTGAGACCATGCATAGACATAATATTGACAACATATATTTCATAAATTAAAACAGGAAAAGGGCTCAAAGATCATAATCCGTTTCAAAAACAATAATTTCTGATCAATATGGAAATAAAGAACACATACATGCCTGCACATTTCTGTATCAAACTGACCCCTGCCTCAGCCCTCTCGGCTGGAACTCTACCCCCCTTTCCTTTACAAATCATAGGATTTATATAAAAATATAAAATAAACTATTACCATTTTTTAGGAAACAAATCATAACCAAAATCTAAAAATAAATACAAATCTTGAACAGTTGCAAAAATCTCGAATTGATGGAGTTGCTGACTGATGAATATCCAGGAGAAATATTTGATGATGATCCTATGCTGCCAGACGTTCTGATTTTATGCCTTCTATTCTTCAAATCTAGAACACTCTGTTCAATACTCTGTCAGCTATTTTGCCAGCTTTCAATCTACTGTTATGGGTTTCCTTGGATGCTTTCCACGCATTGTTCACAGCAATCACGGAGCCTGAAAACTAGATATAATCCAGGAATGTTTGCCAACTTCTTCGTTCTCTCAGGGTTTCGGTTGTGCTTATACAATGTACTGAGGTAAGGTTTAGGCAACCACTTATGATGAGAAAATGCTTCTCCCACAATTTCTACCATAAAATTAAGTAACATATTCACTGGAGGTTTAACATGAATGCATTGAAGGTCGTGAAGATTTAGAATGACCTTAGATAACAAATTAATCTTGTGGTAATTCTCTCTATCATCCTCGAGAGCTGAAAGATGCAGTCAATGCATCCAAACTTTTGTTAATGCTGACATTCCAAGCATGAGCAAGCTATGCACAAGTCCCTTTATTAAATAGTAGCTTTGGAACGTTAGGAGGATGGGTATCTGGTGGGTTTCCAGAGATAAACTCAATTAAATGAGCAGTGGATCTGTAAATGAGAGTCTGCTAGTAGAAGACCACGGCCGTTCCAAATGCAAATCCCATGGCTGCTTCCCAAAATATGCACCTGTGCAAGAATAGAAACCATGGCTCTCCACCACAATAAATTGTTCTTGTTTTCTTTGATGTGCTGTAGATGGAGTCTTTCCCTTCGACGCATTCAACATTGGGCCATGTTGATGACAAGCGACACCTGGACAATATTTCTTACTCTTGGGCGCTCTTAGATGATATATTGGGAGCTCAGTTATGTATTATGGATGACCATCTTTTTATTCTTTTGGATACCTTGAATCATTCAACACATGGCTTTCAGATGCTTTAAAACATTGTTCCTTCATGGCGCTGCATGCATTGATAAACAAGTGTAACTGAAACTCGAACTTTTGACACCTGTTGACTTCTTCATGTACGCCTCAAATGCAATTGATAGCTGTTGATAACACTTGGTAATTCGAGCTCCTTTTAAATGCATCATCGATGTTCAATACTTGCCCTTGCGCAGGGGTGATGGACCAGTAACACTCCACTTTGGATACTTGCTTTGACAATTTTAAAACTTTAGGCTGCCAATACTGAAGATTATCTCACATGAACCTTTAAATTTTGAGCCAAACGCCAAACAAAAAAATAGCTCGATCCTCAGACTTTGATAGATATGGGAATTCTGGCAACAAAGTTTCTTCTGCAACTATTTATGTGCCACTTCATAATCAACCATTTAATTGGAGTAATCCTGGTGACAACACCAAGTATTCTCAGATCACTTTGAGATGGAGTGAGGAGATCTCTCAGACATCTTGATAGGATGGTTTGGCCATTGCATTCTCCAGATCACTCTGAGATGGAGTGAGGATATCTCTCGGACATCCTGATAGGATGGAGAGGCCATTGCATTCTTTGGATCACTCTGGGAACCTTTGAATTTTGAGCCAAACGCCAAACAACAAAATAGCTTGATCCTCAGACTTTGATAGATATGGGCATTCTAGCAGCAAAGTTTCTTCTGCAACTATTTATGTGCCACTTCATAATCAACCATTTAACTGGAGTAAGCCTGGTGACAACACCAAGCATTCTCAGATCACTTTGAGATGGAGTGAGGAGATCTCTCAGACATCTTGATAGGATGGTTTTTCCACTGCATTCTCCAGATCACTCTGAGATGGAGTGAGGAGATCTCTCGGACATCCTGATAGGATGGAGAGGCCATTGCATTCTTTGGATCACTTTGGGATAGCGTGAAGAGATCTCTCGGACATCCTGATAGGATGGAGAGGACACTGCATTCTCTGGATCACTATGGGATAGAGTGAGGATATCTCTCGGACATTTTGAGAAGGGATGGAGAAGCCAACGCACATTCTCGAACATTCTGTAGAGTGGGTAGATCTCTCAGACATCATGGGACTTGATGGAGAGATTTAGTGCATTGTCCAGATCACTCTGAAAAGAGTGAGGATATCTCTTAGACATTGTGAGACGGGATGGAGAGGCTGGTGCACACAGGTACTCTTGGACTCACCAAAGGACTGGTTGAGTTGGTGCATGTTCCCCGATGGACTGGGTTGAGTTGAGGCACGTTGTCCTTTTGCATGTTCCCCGATGGACTGGGATGAGATGAGGCACATTGTATTGATCCCTAATGGACTGGGTTGAGATGATGCATGTTGGACTCTTCGATGGACTGTGTAGAGTTGTCGAGCTGATGTATGGATCCACCGATGGACTGTGTGGAGCATATGCATGATGACACTTCTCGATGGACTGAGACTGTGTTGATGAACTTCAATATGTAGAGATGATCGAGAAAAATGCGATGTACAGATGAGATCCAAATGATCATGATGTTGATGATGACCGTATCCGAAGAATACCTTCCTTGTTGAGAGGGAGTGTTGGAAATAGTGCAACTTTGGAAGCTATTCTTATTGCATTTTATTATATTATTGTTGTATCTCCTACAAGAGAAGATATTGATGTAATTGATCATGTAAAACCCTTGAAAGAATCAATGTAAACCTTGGGGTGAAAATACACAAAGAAAAGAATTATTAAATGTTATTTAATCTTCCCCCAAGACAAGTAGGCACTGCCAGTTAGACAAGTCAGCCTAGTGGGTAAACTGCCCCAAAATAGTGGGCAGTCTGCCCCAAACAATGGGCAAAAATGCCCCAGTCAGGTCGGCCCAGTTAGGGAAAAAATTCACTTTTTTTATGTGTATAAATAGAGAGGTCGAACCTCATTTGATCATCAACTCAAGACAAGCAAGTTCGCACTAGAGAGGAAGAAGTTCACAACAGTAGCTAGGAGAAGTGCTTTTTTGAGTTTTTCACTTGGAGAAAGTTTCTCTTTCTCTCTCTTGTATCTGTACTCTATTCTCGGGACTGATTATCTCTATACATAGGTTGCTGGGTTTTCACCATGTTGGGTTTCCCAGGACACAACTTTGTGTCTATTGTTTCTGTGCTTGGTTGTTCTTCTAGTGATCTTGTTTTATTATCTGCATTTGACTATATTGCTAAAATTATTTAAAAACTAACATTCTCCAGTTGGGTGAATGCATGAACCACTAGTTTTGGATTTTAGCGTTAATGATATTGTACTAATGTTGGGTTGTTCTTAGTGTAGTGCAAATTTCATTATGTTATTGGAAATACTTGATACACTTGTCTTGGTCTTGTATATAAATGAGTTTATTAGTGGAAGAAGTCTTGAATAGTTCATGACATGGTGAGAAGATTTTGACCAGTGAAGATTGCATGAAGGACAAAGGAGGTTGCTGGTTGTTTATGAAGTGTTCCTTGCACATAAAGTTTTCACCTTGAAGATTATGAACATAGTTAGAGTATCCGATGAAGCAATAATCTACCTTCATGTTTCTTTTTGTTGGTTGATGGTCGATTGTTTGATCAAGACCTTGGTAGAGGGGAGATTTCAGATCCAAATGGAGTATCTTGTGTTTGGCAGAGAACAATTTCCTTAGTGAGAAGAGTGTTGGACTTTTAGTACCCCAGAAAGTGTTTAGTGGAGTGCATTAACTTCAACAAGAACATTAGGGGAATTTTGAGGTCTAAAATGGGCCTCCTAAGAGATATAATAAAATATTATGAATTAATAATTTTGTGGGGAATGTATATTTACAACTCACCTCTTACACTGTAATGTCCCTTTTTATGAATTTAATAAAATGGAAAATTTTTCACTTTTTTCCCTAGTTTGACCTTTGACTAGTTTTGATGTCTAGGTCTCCAATTTGCTCCAAATGCTCCCAAATCTTCTGAGAAGGTATATGAATGATATTAGGACATGATTATGATGTTCAGGGATGATATAGGACCAAAAAAAGACTTCTGAAAACCCCTTTAAGATTCTAGCCAAAGTAGGGAGTTTGACTAGCGATTTCTCTTTGACTAGTATTGGTCCCTTGGTCTCCAAATGATTCCAAATTCTCCCAAATTGCTACAGAAGGTACTTGGATGATATTAAGACATATTTATAATGTTTATGGATGATCTGGAGTGTTCATATGACTTCTGCAACTCCTCTTTCAAATATGGTCAAGATAGAGATTTTTACTAGTAAATTGTGGTTCAAATCCCCTAGGGATAAATGATGAAAATGACTTTCCAAATGCACTCAATACAACTCGAATTTATGAATGGAAGTAGAGGACATATAAAGGACATCAACAAGAACTCATATGCATCACCATTCAACTTTTAATGTCTTCTATAACTCCCTTAAATCAGATGCAAAAAGACTAGTTTCAACCTTGGGGGAAATGTCATTAAATCTTCTTCAAATGGTATTAAACTGATCAAAATGACTCCAAATGATTAAGTACTGAACATGAAACTTGTGTAGATCATAAATGAAAGTCCATGAATCATAAATAAATCATAGGAATGATCTTTCATTCGAATACATCAATACATCATTACTACACATCAATGTAGTGGGGAAATGACACCATTCTTTCATTAACAATTAGATTTATACATTTCCACTTGAAATTTCGACCTGAAAATTTACGAAGATGAAGAAAAGAGTATTTAATTCATATTACAAAATAAATGGGGCACTAGAAGCTCCCCCAAAGAGTACAATAGCTCACCAAAAACGCCCTCCCTCAAGGATCAAGAATATGCAATGAAAACTGGAAATGGTTGAGTGAGTGAGCTGCACTAGAAGAAACCACGAGCTTCCCTCTAGCTTACACCTGCAAATAAAGACTCCATTAAAGCTCCATGAAAGACCTGAATGGCCTCTCCAAACACCAACTTGGATGGGAATCTTTCACCCTCGAAATTGGCTAAGGCAAGAAACTAGTCATCCACTAGCTCCTCTCTCACAAATGCAATTGCAATTGCAAATTCTAAAAATGATCAAAAGCTGCTATTCTTCTTTGTTCATGAATTTTATAAACTTCTAATGTCCTCCATGGGTTGAATTCCTTCCAATAGATTCATGCCAACTTAAGTTGGGAAGAGAATCCCAAGTATGCCACTTGTCCTTCCAATTCTAGCTCCCTCCTTCTCCAAATTCGACTTGGTGTCTCTTGGGCTGCCCTAACTCACTTGAGCGCCCTCTTGGAGGATATTTTAGCCCTGACATGTCATATATGTCAGATGTCATCCTTCAGGTCTGATTTGTGTCATAAGTGTCATAGCATCTTCATCATTGTTGTCATAGAGCTAGGGAATCTAGCCCAAGTGTCCCACTAGCTCCAAATTGCTTCTTCCTCTTCCATGGGAGTTACTCTTCCTCTACATTTCGACCTCATTGACTCATGCCAAGTATTATTCACTTCCAAATCATCCCAATAACATTGGACTTCTCATGGATTCAAATTGACAAGAGGAGGATGCCACGTGGCATAAAAAATCTAGCTTGTGTGGGTCCCACTCCCTCCATGTGTCTTCATGATCAAATGCCACTTTGATTTTCACTTGTATATATTTATTTAGATCTTTTATTAAATATTTATGCTATTCTAATGTCCACACATAATTTATTATCCCCCTTATTCCAAATCCCAAAGCTTCCACCCCCAACCTAGGAAATTAGTAATTTTCCTCCTTGGCAATTATTTGACCCTTAGCATCAATTTGACAAACTCTCATGAATATGGCCAATGGGCTTAGGCCATTGTGACCCAATGCAAAATTTGGGACATGACATACACTAAAATCAATGTAACTATGGTTAAGTTCAATTGAAAAGATGCCTATAATAAAATTAATAAAAATAATCCTATTTGATGTGACTAGAAATATGAGTACTTTTGAAAATATAAATTACTTTTAAATATCGTATAATAAATGTAGTTATAAAGTAAAGTACTCGTAAAAGAAAATAAAGTATATTAGTTTTGAAATTATGAAGATAATTCACTTATTTAATATTTAAAATATTTTTATGAAATCATATATTCATAATTTTGAATTTTGAACATAAGTTAAATTTATATAAATAAATTATTATTCATAATTTGCCTTAAAATTATATATTATTATATAAATATAACCTATATTTTTCCAAAATAAAACCAATAATAAATTCATATAAATCTAATTTATATTTAAATATATAATATAAATATTTAATACCTATAAAATAAATTTATTAGCTATAATGTACATTTAATTTGTATTACATTAATCAACATAATTACCATTAATATAATATATGATATTTATATTAATTTAATATAAATCATATTATAAATTTATTAATAAATAATTATAATTATAATTTAATATATTATTGCACTGAGCATAGAGAGGTGCTCTACAACCCATTATGGGGGAGATGTTGTCACGTGTCATAACGTAACATAACGTAACGTAACATTACATTACAGAAAATAAAAAAATAATTAAAACAATTCATGTCGGCTTATAAAATAAAAAATTAAGATCAAATGAAAAGTAATTAAAAAATCCATATCGACTTATAAAATAAAAAAAATTAAAAACCAACATAGATCCATGTTATGGATCATCAAAATTCTTGAGGTGTAAAATTTAATGAACACGTAAAAAAATTAAGATAAAAAAATTACACTTCAAGAAATTAGATCCCACTCGGTGTTTGGTAGATATAATAACCAATATATTTTATTATCACATACTTACTCATCTTCATATTAGTTGTAACAAAATAATTTGACTCCCCTTTGGGTAATGGGTAAGTTTAACACTTACATAAAGTTTAAAAGTTATGTACTTGTTATATAATAAGTATTTAGTGTTTGGTTTTTGAATTTTGAAAAAAGTAAGTACTATTAAGTGTTTACTTTTTGATTTTTTTTTGAATTTTAAAAATAGGTAAGTATTATTTATTAGTTTATTGTTTATTGTATATTGAAAAGTGAATATTAATTTTGAATCAAAGTTTATTTTGAAAATTTCAAATATAAAGTATTTTTGTACAATTGTATTATATTTAAAAGTAATTTATGAGCACATTTTTTACTATGAGTATTTTACTTATAATATTGATGTGGTTAGCCATGGGTTTTCATCCACCATTTAGAATTTTACAAATGTCATATTTAATACAACTAATGTAGCCTCAATTATAAACAAGTTATACAACTTGACGAGAACTTTATACTCGAAACGATAACTCCAACCATAAAACCTCATATTTTTGCTTAAAAAACACAAAAAAAACTCCTAATAAAAAAGTGGTGCTACGGGTAGCACCACTTTATTTTATTTTATTTTAAAAGTTTGTTATAAAATTTTAATTTGGTTATAAATTTTTTATTTGGTTATAAATTTTTTATTTGTTTTTTCCATTTTTTTTTTTTTTTTTTTTTAAAATCATAAGTTATATTTTTAAAATAATTGAAAATGCCATAAAAATGGTTTAAAATGTTTTATTTTTAACAAAATTTTCCATAAAAGTTACATATTTAAGATAAAAGTTTAAAGAAAAAACTTCGAAACTAAATGTATACTTTTTTTGTAAAATTTGAAAAAATGCATTTGTAAATAAAAATGATAGTTTTTTAATGACCAAGAAGTTTCAAAATTGCAAAAAAATGGCTCAAAATGAAAAATGGTGCTACCAGTATACACACTTTTTGAAAAGAAGGTAAAAACAACTACTAAAATTGACCCCCCAAAAACGAGAACAATGTCGGGTTCTCGTCAAGTTGTATAACTTGTTTATAAGGGATGATGTCATCCTCTACAATGTGATTGGTTCTTTTAAAGTTGATTTTGATAGTATATTTTTTGTTTGGAGGCCCATATTTGACGTCAAAATTCCCCTAATGGCAACATATGTACTTCAACATCGATTCCATGCAACAACCTTAATGACAAAAACAACAATACAACCTCATTCAACATTTCTATACGATAGTGAATGAGAGTGCATGAGAATTTATGGAGGAGAGATAGAGGGTGCATGCATGCCAAAAGCATGCATTTTCCATCCTCAATGTAGTTTCACTTTAGATGCTTTTTATTTTTAACTCAATTCTAATTTTGAATTTTCTTTACTTAGTAGTTGCACGCATAGTTAGAGTGCTTTACACGTGGAAAGTTTCCATGAGTACATGGGGCACACATCCTTAGAAGAGATAGATGTATGCATGCATACTTGCACTCTCATATAGTGAGTGCACCTTCTTGGGAACAATTCTTGCATGAGGGATGAGGGTGCTAATTTCAAGATCATGAATAAATTAAGGGTTTAGGTAGTTAGGTTAGAAATTAGATAGGACTATTACAATGTGTTAAATAATTTCTTGTCAGACTGGCTAAGACCCCGAGGTGTTTACTAGTTGGGAAAACCTGGTTTCTTAACTCATTATTGTAGCTTGTAAATCCTAGCAAAGCATAGGTTTGGCTTGTATTTGAGTTTTTGGTGACATTTTGTGACTTGTGCGTGGCCTGTGTTTTAGTTCTTGTTGATGGTATGTGGCTTGTAATTGGCTTGTGTTGGAATCCTCATTGACTATTTGAAGCTTGTGCTTGGTTTGTGACTGAATCCAATGGTAGATGGCCATTATGGACTGGTAATTAAATTTCTTGGATGGATTGAGTCTTGAACCCATATGTAGAAGAATGGTGATATGTATATGTATTAATGAAATGATGTTCTTTGATGATCATTGGTGTGATCGCCAAGCTATATAAATATGAAAATGGTTAATTTGCATTGAATTCTGAAACAACGGTAAATGTTTCAATTTAGTTGAATGCTTATCTTTTAGAGCAGGTCTGGATGATTGATGCTTGTTCACTATGTATGCGTGAACTGAAAAGTTGTTCATTAAAATTTTCTAAACTTATGAAGATTTGGTATATTGTTAACTACAACAAATCGTTATCTGCTTATGAAAAACTATTTAATGCTATCCTTAGAATTGCTAACTGTCGTTAGCTAGTTACATTTGTTAACGGTTGTTAATTGAAATCATTAGATATTAATTATGTTTATTTTTATCTCTGTGATGAGTTGCAAGTAATGCAGGGAATGAGACTGCAATATTAAGCTTCTTTGAGAAAATAAGAATGCAATATTATATCTCTCTTGAAAATATCAGAAAAGCCATGTGGAAGTCATGGTGTTATGTGAAGAATGATGTATAAGATTAGGAAATGAAAATGAGTTCCGATTGTGGGAAGAGGGAAGTCTCTTTACCCAGATTTCAATTTTAATTTTGAAAGAAGTTAGAAAAGAGTTGTTGCTCGAAACATGTTTTTACAATGAAATGTGATGAACCTCTTCCTTGGAAGACATATGAGTTGCAATTTCAACCAACATGGGATACGCCGAGCGGGAATGGACGCATTCCTGATGATTGTGTTTGGATGCTGATATGGAACACACCTTAAAGGAATGGACGCATTCTTGGTGTCGCGTCGTGCAAAGCAATCATGCAGTGGACCAAGTGTCGAGAAGTAGAAATGCAATTAGAATATTTTTAGTGTCATGATAATGCATTTCGATAAATGTATGATGCTGATGAGATCTACTAGTTAATGTGTGTTTATCAGGTTTATATGCAAGTTGGTGCTTGTGTATTAAAGACAAGAAGCAAAGCTTAAGTGAAAGAATTAAGTGTTTCATGTCATGGTGCATGAAAGGGTTGATCTATGGCTGCGATGGAAGAATTGAGCGTTGATGTCATGGTTCCTGAAACGGTTGATCCATGGTTGCGCTGGAAGAATTGAGCGTTGATGTCATGGTTCCTGAAATGGTTGATCCATGGCTGCATTGGAAGAATTGAGCGTTGATGTCATGGTGCTTGAAAGGGTTGATCCATGGATTCCCTGACAGACGAGCTCTTGAATGTTGAAGAGAAAGGCGATGCAAGTTGATTTTGTGCAAGTTATAGAAAGAGAACTAGTTGTAGCCAGTGTAGTTGGTTGAACTAGCTGTAGCTAGTGAGAATGGTTAAATTGGTTGTAGCCAGTGTTGTTGGTTGAACTAGTTGTAACGTAGTTATGAAAACCTGTGGTTGGGAGTTTAATGTGAAATTGGTGGTGACTGAGTTCCGCTGGTGGTAAATATCCAAACTTGGTGTAGGTTATATACTTGCGAGTTTAAAGAAAAGAGAAAGAGACCAAGGAGAAGAAAAGCCACTGTTCTGGAGCTCCAGATTGGGACAAAACTAAGAAGGGAAAAACTCTTACCTTCCTCTTTTGCTTATGCTTTACCTTCTAGGAACATAAAGTGTTTGAAATGCATGTTACAACTGACATTTGTTGCATTTATTTATGTTGAAATAAACAATGCATGGTGAAATAAAAATATAAGTTGAAATGATTGAATCTCAGTATGAAGAAATGAATATGATGGTAGAATTCATCTGTATGCATAAGCACATGCAAGAATAAAATGCATGATATGTATAAATCATTATGAGCAAAGAATGATATGGTTGGTCTATTCATAAAAAAGGATGGCCTGAAGTTTTACTATGCTGGCTTAATAAATTTGTGGTGATTGATTGCATAGGAAAAAATTTCGTTTGAAAGTTGTTGCTGTTATCATAAACTATTAAAACAAAGTGAGAAATACTCATGAATTAAAGATAACAATTGGTCATAGTTCTCTCTGCATTGTTGAAGAAATGTTTTAGATCGACTTTAGATCCCAAAAGTACCCAAGTAGAGGTAACAAGGAGATGATAGGTGAATGAAGAGATTCTTGAAGTGACCAGTCTATAACAAGAGTTGGAAGGCTAAGTGAGTCGGAGCAGCATGATGAGGTCCGATGGACCTGGTCCGGTTTTGAAGAGACAACTTGAAAGATATAATGCAGGAGAAGCACCTACAATATTTTGTAAATTTTGATGTATATGAATATATTATATGTGTCCATTAGTGTTAGGACACCAACGATGGTGTTTGTCTATGTTAGAATTTTAATGATATAACTGTATAATTTTCACAAAATCAAGCACAAGAACACAAGAGACACAATAGTTTACCTTGGGAAAACCCAAACTCGGGAAAAACCCAACAAACCTTTCTTATTGAGAGATACAGTACATAATACAAGTACATCAGACATGAAAGTGATCTATACCAAGAGAGATCACAAATAGAGAAGATACAAAAAGAAAGATCCCCAAAATCAATCTTCTACAACCATGCAGTCTTCTTCTCTCCCTTTTGCGCACTTGAGTAGCAGTCTTGAGTGAATTGGTTGCTTATCGAAATGAGGAGGGCGCCGCCTGTATTTATACTGGTTCTGTGATGACCTTTTTCCACTTTGGGCCGACTTTCCTTCTTAAATTGGCCCGAATTCACTTTTTATATAATAAAATACATTGTATTTTATTTTATTTATTTTGTAGGCCGTCTTTAGCTAGTGAGGATACCTCACGTAGCTACAACAACAACACTCCCTCTTAGATAGAGAGGTATCATCATGCTGGAATACATCTGAGCATCATCTGATCGTCATGGCTTGTCTTGTACATCTCGTCATCATAAGAAAGGTCTATTTATGTCCATGTGGCTATGACCAACATGAAATCCTCTACAAAACTCAGTCCATCGAGAAGTGTCATAAAGAACAACCAACTCCCTCTCTCTCCCTCTCAAGGATATTCACACCATTCTCCCTGTCTTAGGGAGAACACTCCCTCTCAGTGAGGGATGTATTCTTCTTGCTCATTCTTCCTGAACACATCATGGGTTTCTTCAAAAGATTCATGCCATGATTTGTCTTTAATGAATCATCTCAAGTAAAGGTTGATCACGAGCTTGCTTTAGGTTGATTGTTTCAAGGTCTCTTATCCAAGTCTCATGGATAAATCCACGAGTGAGCATCTAGGGACTAATCTATCCACTCCTCTCGGTGTCTAAGAGAAGGCTCTGTCCCGCTTTGAGCATTTGGGGACTAATCTCTCCACCCCACTTGGTGTTTGAGAGAAGGAACTGCCCTGTTTCGAGTCATCTTAGGGACTAATTTCTCCACCCTACTTGGTGTCCGAGAGAAGGCATTATCCTACATGAACCACCCCTAGCCAAGTCACATGGACAATACTGGGGAAATGCTCGATGATCAACCTCTAGGAGGATAGTGTGTGAAACTGAGGACTAATATTCCCAGCCCGTCATAGGATGTACAGAAGAAGGCACTTCCCTACTCTGAGCTATTCACCTCTAGCCAAGTCACATGGCTAATACTGAGGGAATGCTTGATGCATCAACACTACTCATCATGAAAAATACAATCTCTCCACCCTGTCACAGGGTGTCCGGGAGAAGATACTACCCTTCCACCAGACCATTCACCCCTAGCCAAGTCACATGGCCAATACTAGGGGAATGTCCGCTTGATGCTGCAAACATCCGTATTCAAGCTCATCATATCTCCCTCTGTGGTAGAGAACCCTTCTCCCTTTGCATTTGAGCATCCCGCTCCCTTTGCATTCGAGCATATTGCTCCTAGAAGCCTTTGTTATTCATGTATTCCCCACATATTAGGTAGCATACTGATGAAATTTAGATAACTTCTATGTTTCTCCTAACTGCAACTCCTTATGTCCATCGAAAGGATGAACATCTATAGTAGAGAGAGACCAATCGTTAGTATTCATATGAGATCTCATGGACCTGTGGGTCATGGGTCCACATATGACTGAATGAACTAGATCCACTTATGCCTGTTGTTACTGCTGAATAGTCATCGTATCCACTGTAGCTGCTCCCTCTATCACAGAATCCATCCTACTATTTGATCTTGAGAGCAATTTCTGAGCATCCCGCTCCCTCTCAAATATAGAATATCAATGAAATCTTAATCTAGATGACTAGACATCCATCATTTTCTCTTCAGAACAAGTCCCATTGTCCTTCTCCTGCAGGCCATAGCATATGTTCTTTCCCTACAAGTCATATTTTGTCAAATAGTCAACAACATTACATACTCACGAAGATACAATTATATTTCAATGCAATGACAATAGTTCACATAGTCATGTAAGCATCTTAGCCAATGCTTCAACACAACATCCATCCATATCCCAAACATACTTGGTGATTATCTGGATACCTTCCATCTCCACCAGAACATATTGTCAGGAGCGTGCACTACTCCAGTATGTTAGCAAAGAGTTTTCATCCTAGACTAGTTCCATCTAGGGTTCATGGAATGTTGTGCAACACTACAGGCTACTTACTCAACATATACATAACATGTACTATATGAGCCCACTGCTCGTCAATATCAGTCATATATAAATGTATAATATTCTACATTGCAACATGCATAACACTCTTCCTGATTCTAAGAATACAGATCTGCATACAACTGTTATGAATATTTAGATCTAATATACAAGAGCAATAATGACAAATGATAATCCAAATCCAAATACTTATCTTTTATTGTTTTTGTGGGCTCCCTCTTGATCTTTGCCTCCTTGTAGGGATCACTAGAGTCCTTAGATATTTATCTTCTTTCTTGTTGGAAGCCCATTGAAGAAACTACAACCTGGATATTCATACATCACTGATGACAATCTCCTCATATAGAGATAATGCAATCATTTGTGTACTAAAAGAAACACTCCTTTTGACGGTCATCATCTTCTGCATTCCTTGACTTCTTTGTGGAGAATCTTCACGAGCATCATTGTTTGAAATAGAGCCCGAGAGAGTAGTAAGAAGGTAATCTTTTCAGATTTCTTCTTGTTGTTTTAATTTTTTACGGGCTCCCTTTGGCCCTAGAATATCTCTGAGTTCAACAACCATCTTAATAGCTATGGTGTAGAAACCCTAGTAGAAGAGGGTAAAAAATTGAAACATGGACTTTGATAAAATTGAATCCACAAGCTAATGCGCCTTCCCAAGGTGAGATGGATATAACTCCTTTTATTTTGGATATGTGGACTTAACAGCTTGTAAATTGAAACCCTAATTTATGCAGTTTCTGCAGAAAATTCAAACTTCACCAAAACTGAAATTTCAGATCTGCAATTTCTCAACCCTAAATTTTTCGGCCCTTAGATTTTTGGGCCTTGATTTTTGGACCCTATGTTTTTGGCCCCTGATTGTCAGACCCTATATTTTTAGAGTAAATATTTGTGCTTTACACGTAGTAGGATAACATGTGTGGGCCCATAACCTGTTAGAATTTTAATGATACAGTAGTATAATTTTCACATAATTAAGCACAAGAACACAAGAGATAAAATAGTTTACCTTGGGAAAACCCAAACTCAGGAAAAACCCAGCAAACCTTTCTTACTCAGATATTTAGTACATAATACGAGTACATCAGACATGAAAGTAATCTATATCAAGAGAGATCACAAATAGAGAAGATACAAAAAGAAAGAGCCCCAAAATCAATCTTCTACAACCCTGCAATCTTCTTCTCTCCCTTTTGTGCACTTGAGTAGCAGTCTTGAGTGAATTGGTTGCTTGTTCAAATGAGGAGGGCGTCACCTGTATTTATACTGGTTCTGTGTTGACCTTTTTCCACTCTGTGCCAACTTTCCTTTTTAAACTGGGCTGACTTTACTTTTTGTATAATAAAATACATTTTATTTTATTTTATTTCTTTTGTAGGTGGGTACCTGCATGAAGATGGTACCCAAAAAGGACGCAATGGATGCGCGTGAGTGGAAAAAAACAAGGGTGCGCAGGTGCATTCAAATACGTGTATGCGCCCCTGCTTCGGCAATGCCGATCGTCCACGTTGGTGAGTTGACGTGGACAAAATGTGTGTGCATGCGTACGCAAATATATGCATGCACGCATGTTTAAAAGTGCACACACGCTAAAAGCGCGCACGCGCTATGCTAATAATGCGTGTGTGCATTGGTTTAGTAATCCTAAATGTAGTTTTGATTATGTTTATTATGGTGTTGGTATCATCATCATCATCCTCATCATCTTCATCACCACCATCTTCATCTTCATCATCTTCATCATCATCGTCTTCAACGTCTTCATCATCATCATCATCCTCATCCTCATCACCATCATCATCGTCTTCATTATCATCATCACATCATCATCATCATCATCATCTTCATGACGCCGACAACGATGATGCTGATGCTGATGATGAAGATGACGACGGTGATGATGAGGATGATGATGATGGTGTTGAGGATGATGAGGATGATGATGATGATGATGGAGATGTTGAAGATGATGATGATGAAGATGATGAAGATGAATATGATGGTGATGATGATGATGATGATGATGATGATCCTCTTATTTATCATAATCATCACCATCATCATCATCTTCATCACCATCATCTTCATCTTCATCATCATCATCGTCATCTCCATCATCATATTCATCATCATCATCATCATCTTCATCACCATCATCTTCATCACCATCATCTTCATCATCATCATCATCATCATCGCCATCTTCATCATCATATTCATCATGATCATGATCATCACCACCACCATCATCATCATCTTCCTCCTCATCATCATCTTCGTCGTCATCATCATCATCATCATCATAATATTCATCACCATCATCTTCATCATCTTCATCATCATCATCTTCAACATCTTCATCATCATCCTCATCACCATCCTCATCATTCTCATCACCATCATCCTCCTCCTCCTCCTCCTCCTCCTCCTCATCATCACCGTCACCATCTTCATCATCATCGTTGTCGTCGTCATGAAGATGATGATGATGATGATGTGATGATGATAATAAAGACGACGACGACGACGACGACGATGATGATGATGATGGTGGTGGTGATGAGGATGATGATGATGGTGATGAGGATGATGATGAGGATGATGATGATGAAGACATTGAATATGATGATGATGAAGATGAAGATAATGGCGATGATGGTGATGATGATCACGATGATGATGATGATGATGGGGAGGAGGAGGATGATGATGATGATGATGATGGTGATGAGGGTGATGAGGATGATGATGAGGATGATGATGATTAAGACGTTGAAGATGATGGTGATGAAGATGATGAAGATGAAGATGATGGTGATGATGATTATGATGATGAAGACGATGACGACGACGACGACGACGACGATGATGATGAAGACAATGATGATGATGATGATGATGATGATGAAGATGGAGATGATGGTGATGAAGATGACGATGAGGATGATGATGATGATGATGATGAATATGATGATGGAGATGACGATGATGATGAAGAAGATGAAGATTATGGTGATGAAGATGATGATGATGATGATGATAAAGAAGAGGATGATGATGATGTTGATGATGCTGATGATGTTTATGACGATCATCATCATCATCATCATCATCATCATCATCATCTTCGTCATCATCATCATCGTCTTCATCATCATCATCGTCGTCATCATCATCATCATCATCATCATCATCATCATCATCATCATCATCTTCTTCTTCTTCTTCATCATCATCATCATCCTCATCCTCATCCTCATCATCTTCATCACCACCATATTCATCTTCATCATATTCATCATCATCGTCTTCAATGTCTTCATCATCATCATCATCCTCATCCTCATCATCATCCTCGTCACCACCACCATCATCATCATCATCATCATCATCCTCATCCTCATCATCATCCTCGTCACCACCATCATCATCATCATCATCATCGTCTTCATTATCATCATCACAACACCATCTTCATGACGACGACAATGATGATGATGATGCTGATGGCGACAGTGATGATGATGATGATGATGATGAGGAGGAGGAGGAGGAGGAGGATGATGATGGTGTTGAGGTTAATGAGGATGATGATGAGGATGATGATGATGATAAATAGGTTGAAGATGATGATGATGATGATAAAGAGGTTGAAGATGATGATGATGAAGATGATGAATACGAATATGATGGTGATGAAGATGATGAAGATGATGATGTTGATGATGATCATCATAAACATCATCATCATCATCATTGTCGTCATCATCATCATCATCATCGTCATCGTCATCGTCATCGTCATCGTCGTCGTCATCATCATCATCATCATCATCATCATCATCATCATCATCATCATCATCATCCTATTATTTATCATCATCATCATAATCATCATCATCTTCATCACCATCATCTTCATCTTCATCATCATCATCGTCATCTCCATCATCATCATCATCATCCTCATCATCATCTTCATCACCATCATCTTCATCATCATCATCATCATCGCCATATTCATCATCATATTCATCATCATAATCATCATGATCATCATGATCATCATGATCACCATCGTCATCATCATCATCATCATCATCTTCATCATTATCATCATCTTCGTCGTCGTCGTCGTCATCATTATCATCATCATCATCACCATCATCTTCATCATCATCATCTTCAATGTCTTCATCATCATCATCATCCTCATCCTCATCATCATCATCATCCTCATCATCATCATCAACAACATCATTGTCATCTTCATTATCATCATCACATCATCATCATCATCATCATCATTGTCGTCATCATGAAGATGATGATGTGATGATGATAATGAAGATGACGATGATGTTGTTGATGATGATGAGGATGCTGATGATGATGATGATGATGAGGATGATGATGAAGACGTTGAAGATGATGGTGATGAAGATGGAGATGATGGTGATGATGATGATGATGATCACGATGATGATGATGATGATTAAGATGATGATGATGATGATGATGATGATGGTCATGAGGATGATGATGATGAAGATGTTGAAGATGATGGTGATGAATATGATGAAGATGAAGATGATGGTGATGAAGATGATGATGATGATGATTCCGATGAAGACGACGACGACGACGACAATGACGACGACGACGACGACGATGATGATGATGATGATGATGATGATGATGATGAAGACGACGACGACGATGACGATGATGATGATGATGATGGTGATGATGATGATGATGAAGATGATGGTGATGAAGATGATGATGATGATGAATATGATGACGGAGATGATGATGATGATGATGAAGATGAAGATTATGGTGATGAATATGATGATGATGATGATGATGATGATGATGATAAAGAAGAGGATGATGATGATGATAAAGAAGAGGATGATGATGATGTTGATGATGATGTTAATGATGATGATGATGATGATGATTATCATCATCATCATCACCGTCATCATCATCTTCGTCATCATCATCATCGTCATCATCATCATCCTCATCATCTTCATCACCACCATCTTCATTTTCATCATCTTCATCATCATCATCGTCTTCAACGTCTTCATCCTCATCCTCATCCTCATCCTCATCCTCATCCTCATCATCATCGTCTTCATTATCATCATCACATCATCATCATCATCATCATCTTCATGACGACGACAACGATGATGATGATGCTGATGATGAAGATGGAGATGGTGATGATGATGATGATGATGAGGATGATGATGATGGTATTGAGGATAATGAGGATGATGATGAGGATGATGATGAAGACAGTGAAGATGATGATGATGAAGATGATGAAGATGAATATGATGGTGATGAAGATGATGATGATAATGATGATGATGATGATGGTCATAAACATCATTATCATCATCATCATCATCGTCATCATAATCATAGTCTTATTTATCATCATCATCATCATCATCATTTTCGTCGTTGTCATCATCATCTTCATCACCATCATCTTCATCTTTCTCATCATCATCACCATCTCCATCATCGTATTCATCATCATCATCCTCATCATCCTCATCATCATATTCATCACCATCATCTTCATCATCATCATCATCATCATCATCATTGCTATCTTCATCATCATATTCATCATCATCATCATCATCATGATCATCACCATCATCATCATCATCATCATCATCATCATCTTCGTCGTCATATTCATCACCATCATCTTCATCACCATCATCTTCACCATCATCATCTTCAATGTCTTCATCATCATCATCATCCTCATCATCATCGTTATCATCCTCATCACCATCATCATCATCATCATCACCATCGCCATCTTCATCATCATCATCATCATTATCATTGTCATCGTCATGAAGATGATGATGTGATGATAATGAAGACGACGACGATGATGATGATGAAGACGTCGATGATGATGATGATGATAATGATCATCATCGTCCTCATATTCATCATCATCATCATCATTGTCTTCGTCTTCATCTTCATAATCATCATCATCATTATTTTCATCGTCATTACCCTACCTCTAACCACACCTCCCATCTCTCTTTCTCACTCCCTACAACTAATACCCTCTCCTCTCTCTCTCTCTCTCCCTCCTCTCCTCCCCCTAACCATTACTAAACCCCTCTCTCAATCTCTCCCTCTCTCTCCCCCTCGCTAACCCCCCTCCTAGCCCCTTACCCCTAACTAACCTCGCCTCTCTCACTCTTTATTCCCTGCTTCTACACCTCTCTATCTCTCTCTCTCTAAACCCCCTCTCCCTCTCCCTAACCTCTCCCCCATCCCTAACCATCCAACTCTTTCTATCTCTATCCTACTCCCCCTAGCCCTAAACCCCCTCCTCTCTATCTCTCTCCCCTCCTCTCCCTAGCCCTTACTAACCCAGGCTCTCTCAGTCTCTCTCTCTTCCCTACACCTCCACCTCCCTATGATTCTCAGTAAATCCTTGAGCATTGGTTTGGGCGCAGTATAAAAGGCCAATTTGTGGGAAAGCTCTGCTACAAGGTATTTCCCTTGTAGTGAGAGAGAGAGAGAGAAATTAATGAGAGAGAGAGAGAGAGAGAGACATAGGGGAGAGAAGAGCAGAGGGGGGTTACATAGACAGAGAGAGAGAGAGATAACGATTATATATATATAGAGAGAGATAACGATTATAGAGAGAGAGTGAGAGGATGAGGTTTAGGGGGAGAGGGGAGCATGGTTAAGGATATAGTGGGAGAGGGGGGAGGGGCAAGAGGGGGCTTAGGAAGAGATGGGAGGAGTAAGAGGGAGAGTGTTGGTTGTGGAGCCTGATCTTTTAGTCTCATAGATGATGTTGTTTCAGTCATGTTTGTACCCCAGGTTTGGTTATGATCCTGGCAGAATTTTTTGGTATGGGATACCAACACCATAATAAACACAATCAAAACTACATTTCGGATTACTAAACAAATGCGCGCACGCATTATTAGTACGTGCGTATGCGTGTATTTAAAACAACGCGTACACACCATTTAAATTTCTAAATTTTGGCGGTCAATTTCTTTCCCACCAACGTGGTGGATGACTTGGCCACTTTGGTTTTAGGTTCGGGTTGCCAAACCAAGTTGCTTGGACTGTGTTATAACAAAATACATCTTATTCTATAACTTATTCTGTTTCGAGCATGATTTTGTGTATGCTACACTTGTCCACTGGTAATGAAATTGCACACACTTGTAGAACTATGTGTGCAGATTCCAAATATCTAATTTTTTATTAAATCTATTATTTGTTTCTATTTTTTAATTAATTTTAATTGCACTAACGTCAATCTTACACAAAAAGTAGGTTATTTCTATCGTCTATAACTTTTGATTGGCTCACCTATTTTGAAAACGGAAAAGAACCCGCACAAGTACACACAAAGACCTACATCTTAAAAAAAAAGGTTCATTGATTATGTTAAGACCATGATGTCGGGGACTAACGCTCGACCTAGTCATTTTAGGGCTTGGGCGACTTCCTTAATTAAAAAAATAAATTAAAATTAACATAAATAAATATGGAAAAATAGTGTTGCACTAGAACAACCTGTTATCTACGACTGTATATAATTTTTTTTCACAAAATTCCACCATTTGCATACCAAACCAGGGGACTAACGCAAACATATTCATTATGTTTTCTTAAAAAAATAACATACCAACCTTCGGAGAACCCCATTTTTTGGGAGTTATACTTAATTTCCATAAATAATATTTATATATTCTAGAAGGTAATTCGATTGTCTACGTTTCATTTTCTTGCGCCATATTCCAAAAAGTTGTGTAGGTAGCTCTAATATTGCTTTTTGACATTCAGATTTCTTTTTTTCCAGGAGTCCATTGCAACTAACGCGTCATGAGCGGCCAACATTAGCTTGCACCAGCCCAGGTCGGTTTTAGCTAGTGAGGATACCTCACGTAGCTACAACAACAATAGTCTAAGGGGGATGGGAATGTAATACCCCTAGAGCTTCCCCCTTGTTTTATTTAAAAGTCAATTGGGCTATAGGGAAAAAGTGTAATGTAATATGCAATGGAAACTGGATTATTAATAATAAATAAATGCAGCTGACTATAGTGGAGGCAAACACAAAAGAAATGGGATACCATGAACTCATGAGTAAGAAATGAAATGGAGTAAAGGAGGGGGGTGGTAGATAATCCTAGAGATGTTTTTATCTCATGACCCTATTCCTAACCGAAGGTATCCAAGGTACCCTGGTTATAACCTTAATACTTTTATAAACCCTCTTACCTTGTTAATTAACTTTTAAAAAAACATGATTATATTTTAATTATGATTATATGTTAATCATGAGATTGAGAGGAGGGACATGGTATTTGGGAGACCACGTGGATGAAATATTATATGCAGATAAAAAGGGGGTTTTTACGATTTGAATACATGGAGAGAGAGAACCCTTCATCACCTACCCTGTTCAATTTTGCAGGGAAACTCCGTGAGAGGCTGATATTGGAAATTCGGTCTGTTTGGACCATCTCTTCTATTTTTGTATGTAGATATTTGAGAGTATTTTTGCTCATAGAATGAGCGTTTAAGCTATGAGGAAATCTCTCATTTAGCTTATCTCTGTTGTTCATTAATTCCTTTGTGTTGCTATGAGAATCTATGAAGGAACTTCCATTTTTCTATTGTCCATGTGTTTGAGAAACAGAGATTTATGATGGAAGAATTGAAAGGTATATTTTGCAGAGAAATGTCTTCTCCTCATGGCTTCATGGTCTCATCACAGGGGTGACACCTTTTTGAGAAACAAATGAGCAAGGTTGCCAAAGGTTGGGTGGTGCATGGCTTCCACATAGTTATTGTGTAATTTCTACAACCAATCATCCAGATAAGTATAATGTTTAGCAAATGGAATGAAAATTGATGTGAAATTATTCTTGAATTACATAACTTATATGTGGAGTATGGATAATATTTGTATTTCTTGTGTTTGGAAATTAATTTGCCCGAAATTGATATTTATAGTTGGCTAGTAGAACTTCCAATTGAATTGTACATAAATTAAATAGTAATAGTTTTATAAGATAAGAATGAGTTGTCTAATTATGCGTATTTATTTTCTTTAAGAAAATAACATTATATTCTGTAGTATAATTGGGAATTCTAGAACCAATGTTTAGTTCATATGACTACATAACGCCAACAATAGCTTGAATTATAAACTGTGATAATGGAATGTTGCTTGTAGACATCTGGCTTATTCATTATTGTTATGGAAGTTTAATAGAATTGAGATGAAGTTTAATGTATGGGAAACATGTTTTTCAATTGAAAGCTATTGCATTTAAGGTTGCACCCAAAGTGTTCGATAAATTGTCTTAATCAGAGAATGAAATTTATCCCAAGTCGTGGTTGAAAGGGGGTGTGGTTTCTACTATTGCACTTCCATTCCTATGAAATTCTTGATAGCACAATGTTCTGAAAGGGGAGCACTCTTATCCTTCTTGGGTTTGGAAAGTTCTCTCTCTATATATATGATGAGAAGGGAACAATTTCAATCCTCTTTGAATTTGGTTACAAGTTGTTTCCAAGATAAATTATATGTATTTACTTTTCTATTGGAGTTAAGTGATAGAGTGTCTTCCCTTTTAATGATTGTTTCCTGGAGAGCATTGCTTACCTTTGATTGGAATTAGTTTATTTATAAGAACCATTTGTTTGTCAAAATGATTTAGAGAGGCTTTTACAGAAATGATTTGTTTGTCAAAATGATTTAGAGAGGCTTTTATAGAAATTATAATGCTTTTTTAGTGTTTGAAAATCATAATGGTACGCTATGAATTCAATTGTTTTAAAGAGTTTGGCATTAGTGAAATTGGTTAAGGTCTGGAAGGAATTCCTATAGCTGCAATTTGTAATTAAGGAAAAATGAAATGGATTTCTGTTGATGTAATTTTATATTTTGATTGGTAAAATGCATATAAATGCACTGTGTAGATGCATTGGTATGGCATATTTACTATGAATTACATTGGTTGGTAATTGCATGTAAATACCACGGGCTGAAACTTCAGTGGTAATTGCATTTATATTTTAAAATGCTGGAATTGATTGGTAATGACATGTAAATAACATGGGCTGAAATGTGAGTGGTATATGCATTTATATTTTAAGGGGTGGAATTGATTGGTTGCATGCAAATACCATGGGATGGAATGATGTGGTATTTGTAGTCTATGTGTTAGATTGATTGATAAATGCATACATATATTCTATGTAATGGTATAATTTGTTTTCTCACCATTTGATTGAATGGTTAATTAAGTGCCAAGAGTGTAATACATTCCCTAGTTTGGCTTGAATTTAGTGTATGAACCCAAGAGTGGGATGGGGTTTGGAAATTGGTTTGATAAACTAAGTATTGACTGTAATCTCACTGGAGAGTGAGGGCGCAACCACTCACACTTAGATATTGTGGTGTGTGTGTGTGTTGATGTTTATGTAGCATCGAAATATATTCTTAAGAAGTCCTAGATAAAGTGGAAGAAATGAAGAGCACAATTACCCCAATAAAATGGGTAAAATAACCCTATAAGATAAAAAGACAAGTCGGCTTGAAAGTTAAAATAAAAGATAAACAAATAAATAAATAAAATTCAAGTCGAACTAATTGAGGAAACTTCCAGTGAAAAGAAGAATATAAATAAAGTGCTTTCACACTTCATTATTACAACAACAAGTTCATCTCTCTCTCTCTCTCAAGTGATGCACACTTCTCTGGGAGGACAAGTGAAGAAGACAAGAAGCAAGAAGAAGTTTGCTCTGGGTTGTAGAAGACTAATTTATGGGGATCTTATCTTTTGTATCTTCTCTATTTGTGATCTATCTTAATATAGATCAATTTCATATCTGATGTACTAAATCTCTGAGTAAGAAAGGTTTGCTGGGTTTTTTCCCAAGTTTGGGTTTTCCCAGGGTAAACTATTGTGTCTCTTGTGTTCTTGTGCTTGATTATGTGAAAATTATACTGCTATATCATTAAAATCTCATAGGTTATGGTACTATGCACGCTATCCTACTGCATGTAAAGCACAACATTTACTCCAAAAATTTAGGGGCCAAAAATCAGGGTTTGAAATTTTAGGGTTTGAAAATTTAGGGCCAAGAAATTGCAGATATGAATTTTCAGTTTTGACCTAAATTCTACAGAAACTGTAGAAATTAGGGTTTTAATTTGCGAGTTGTTTTGTCCATGGATTTGGAAGAAAAGGAGATCCATCCAAATTTCCTTAGGAGGGCGCATTAGCCTATGGATTCAGTTTTATAAAAGTCCAAGTTTCAATTTTCAACCCTCTCCTGCTAGGGTTTTTGTAGCTAGTCTAGTTTCAGTTCAGTCAAGATGGTTGTTGGACTCAGAGTAGAAGGAAAATTGAAGGGAGTTTAAAAATTTCGATCTTGGAAGGGTGGGATGGTTATGCTCTAGAATGAACATGATCTCAAGGATCATATACTCATAAATATTCTAGATCCAGATGGAGCTTCAAAGAGAAAAAAACAACAAGAAGAAATACGGAAAGATTACCTTCTTACTACTCTCTCAGGATCTATTTCAAACAATGATGCTCAAGAAGATTCTCCACAAAATAGGTCAATGAATGCATAATATGATATTGAGGGAATTGCAAAATATAGTCGAAAGGAGTACTTCCTCTAGTACACTCTATGAGTGCACCAATGGTTGTAGTATCAAGATGATGTGATTGTCATTTGTGATGTATGCAGATCCATGCTGCAGAAAGAAGTTGAAGATTTGAGGAATCTTGTGATTTCTGCAAGGAGGCAGATATCAAGAGGGATCCCACAAAAACAATAAAAGATAAGTATTTGTATTTGGATTATCATTTTCCATTATTGCTCTTGTAGATCAGATCTGAATGCTCATAAAAATTGTATGAAAATCTGTATTCTTAGAATTAGGAAGTGTGTTATGCATGTTATAATGTAGCATATTATACATATGACTGAGATTGATGAGCAATAGGATCTTATAGTGCATGTTATGTATATGTTGAGTAAGCGTCCTGCAGTGCTGCAAAACATTCCATGAACCCTTGTTGAGGCCTCGGGGGTGCAGGGTAATTGCAAGGTGCTGGAATAGGTCCAAGGCTCCCAACAGAGGGTGAAAACCAAGACTGAAAGGCTTCGAAAGACCCTATGCAAGGGCAATTCTATCCCTAGCATGTTTGGTATGGAAATCTCCCACGGATATTCGGCCTCCACTGGCACTCTATGAGTTGATGTTTCGATCAAAGGATCGGTCTTCCACTTAAGGAAAAAAAAAGTATGAAAGACTTAGAAATTTTCTAACTTAACCTATTTAGAATGAAAGGATCTACTCTAGGTTAGACCTATTCTACGGAAAAGCTTGTTGTTGTGCAGATCAATCTTGATGTAAAAGGAACAAGTATGCTTGCCAACCTCAACAGAAATGTAAAAGATGCATTTACTTGTTTACTTAAATCATAATCAATTAATGAAAATTAAATGACAACAATATAAGCATGTAAGCCTGTTCAAGATAAACCTGTAATCACTTTGTTAATTGAAAAATTAACAATGATTATATTGAATGTTGATCACTTGCAGAAATCGATAAAGAAAATATCTTAATTAACAGAAATTTAATTAAGCATTTTCACACAAAGATCAACCATAAGGAGAAATTAGTACAACAAATCTATATGTAAATCAATTCCTTGCAAAAGATCACACACTGTAGATGAAAATTTGAAGTAAGAAATTAGGCATCGTCAAAGAAATTTGAACAATAAACAAGAGATGGTTCAAGGGATTCCTTTACTGTATTAAAGATGTATGTAAACAAAATTACAAAACTCTGTAAAGACAGAGTATCTCCATTCGTCTCCTGCTAATTCCTAACCCAAAAATTATCAACCTCTAGCATCGAGAAGCATTCCTCTTTAAATAGGAAATTACAACAGAGTATAAAATGGGAATTCCCAAAGGATAGGGATTACAAAATTGAATCGGGCCATTAATCTAGGGAATTCTGCCAAAATAATCTAAACAATTTTGACTCGAATGATTCCCTCAAGGCCTAAGATACAGTTTAAAGTATGGATCATCTTTCTAATTTCGGGAAAGTCCCAGAACAAAATTATGGAATTTGAACAATGACCCACTAGCTGTCGACAACAGGAAAGAGTTGGTTAAGGAAAACTTCCTGTTGAATCGCCACGGGATCCTCCGAATTATCCATAACGTTTTCGAAAACAGAAAAATCAGTCAACGGGTCTTGCTTTTCAGGAGCCGGTGGAATATCAGGTTCATCATTGATTATAAAATCTTGGATAATGGAGTCATCTTGCTCACGCTGCTGTTCATCGATTTCCTTATCGTCCTTCTGAGGGAGCGGTATGCAAAGGGGAAGAATTTTAGAATTTTCCTTTTAGCTTTCACTGCTAGTAACAGGAGCACCTGCATCAAAGGGTGGTGACATAGGTTCTGGAAATAGAAAAGCATGAAGTTCTTCTTGCATTTAACACTCATCAAAGGATTCATGACTTGTCTGCATGTTACTCATCAGATCGTCAGACAGAAAGCTTTCAAAATAAACAGAAAACTTTTCTAACACATACAGACGACGAACTAGATGCTTCATACTCACAACCATATTTAAGAAGAATTACAGAAAATCATAATGATTGAGAATGATGAGATGATATGATTAAAACCATACGAATTTAAGACTGCAATCATTTGAACTAAAATGAAATGACGTCGCAGCATGTGTTAGCCCATATTGGATCACGACGAAGTACAAATTTAATAGAATCTTGCACGATTCGAAGTTGCATCTAAAACCTGTCATTGCAAACCAATCTAATCAAGCAATCATATCTTTCAGAAGTGATCGTGAGGTAAGAATTTCAACAAAAACCTGGTCGCAAGAACAACGTAAACGAGGCATTAAAATGTCAATTTGAATGATGGAATTTCATCCACCAGATCAAGTGAATCGACGGCTAAGATTAACTGATGCAGGACGCGGGATCAAGTCTTGGAGATTTATTCACAAATTTATTCATGATTCCCGAAAGCTGCAACCCGAAATTTGCGGGTTTTTGGAATGCAAACCGGACCAAAACAAATAGATGGGTTTCCAAAAACCGCAACCCGAAAATTGCGGGTTGTGGGTTTCGCAAACACGCAACGCAACCAAACAGAGAAACAAAAATCCAAAATCCGAAAGCTGCAAGTGCGGGTTTTGGGTTTCACGATGAAGATTTCTCAAAATTATTAACAATGGGTTCCCGCAACCCGCACCTTTCAGGTTGCGGGTTTTAGGTTGACCAAAACCAAAAGACTAAAGACTAACTCCCACAACTTGCACCTTTCGGGTTCGGGGTGTCGGACTGTTAGGGTTTCGGGCAGGAAGAAAACAGATGATAAACTACTCAAAATTTGAATCTTTCTGCGACCAAAACACTAAAAATTTTCGAGAAAAATAGTGACAATTAATCCAAGCAAAGGTGAAGGTTTAAGATCATAGAAGCCAAGTCCAAAATCTCATGTTTACAAGAACACTTACCCAAATACCTTTGTGTTTATTTTTAAATTCAGGGCTCCCATGCTTAGCTGAAGCATGGGATATGTTGTGGCCACAACAACCCTATATGGAACTAGCCTAGGATGAAACCTCTTTTCTAACAGACATTATGTTTTGGTGGAGATGGAAGGTATCAAGATAGTCACCAAGTATGTTTGGGATATGGAAGGATGTTGTGCTGAAGAATTGGTGATCCGTATTTATGTGGGAATGGAATAAAAGAGCATATACATAATCAAATACAAAGATATATTGCAGAGAACACAACGATACAGTAAACACATATTCTATTAAATAGCAGAAATAGAACAGACTGTAAAATACAACAACTAGAATGGTAGTAGCTATCTCTGAGAAGAGATATGGCCGATGTGCTCATTCGTGCCAAGATGAATACAATGAGGCTCCGAAGGCCTTTTTACAATACCCAAAATCCAAAACCATAACCCCGAAAGATGAAAAGCCAACAATTTTGTGGACCCCGTTTTGGGTACTTTGGTGTATCAACTTCCCGGGGGCGTAACTTTGGCATACAATCTCCGTTTGGGGCGCACGATAGCTCGTTGGAAATATATATCCGAGGACTATGCTTGGAAATGCAAATGGAGAAAGTCACTGAGCAAGATTCCCCAAAAAATGTCGTTTAGGGCCTCAAAATGGCTCCGAAAGTTCAGGACCCGAAAAACTGCTAAAAATAGTAAATTACCAAAATTGCCAGAAGACTGTTTTGAGCCAGTTGGAAGAGGTGGGTCGCCACCGATATCTACCTGGATCAATTGGATAAGATGCTTACATGATTGTGTGAACTATTGTCATGAAGATAGAGAATGATGTTAACTAGTGCAGTAGAATAAAAGGAGAAGACAAGGAAATCATCCCCCACTTTGAGATAAAAAGGAAATGTGTACCAAGATGGTAGGGGAATGGTTTGAGTGTCCCTCCTACTATTACATTTGGGTGTGGGAATACCCAATATATTTAATGATATTTTTGAGGTTGGTGAGGAAAGTGTCCCTTGTATAAATTGCAAGGAAAGCCTTAGAGATAATTTGATACTTCAGTATAAATAGGAGATTGCAAGTCCCATATAAGTTAGTCTTCAAACAATGGAGGGAGGTGTACAATAAGGAGATATTAGAATGACTCACCTATGAGGCATATAATCTAGACTTGAACTTCGTTACCCCATGGTTGGATAAGTATGGCCTTATGGAAAATTTAACAAGATATATGAGGACAAGTGTTTTCTAGGGAGTGACATTTTTTGGAAGAAAATTAAACACCTTTGGAATGTCAACAAAGAGGCCAAAGGAGAGATTGGGTCATAGAGGGAATGCTAGAGGATGAATCTAATGTCTCCAAAGTAGAGGAAACAATTCAATGGAATCAAAAGACTAGTGGGGACAAGAGAAGAGACCGAAGAAATTTTCCCTAAATCCCATAGATCGTGTAGTGTTGGAGATAAAGGAGCACAACCAAGGGATAATAGGGGTATACAATGATGTTTAGCATTAAATTAAAGAATACAATGGAAATGATAATGTAAGAGAACAACTTAACGAAATGGAAGGCATATATTAAACACATTAGACATGCAACAAGTGTAGAGCCCCCATAAATGAGACTAGAAGAGGAAGTTTGAGAAATAGAGATAATGATGGAGGATGGAGTCATGATACGACAAGTCAAGTGGTAGGACAATAAAAGAAGACATGGTGAACTATAATAAATATTAGTGATGGAGGAGATAATGAGGATGATGATTCCCATAAAAAGGAAAACTTGATAAAGTCACACCGAGGATGAATGACATAACAAAAAGATAAAATTGGAAAAAATGGACAAGATAGAGGAGAAATAGGAGATTTCGCCTAGAAATAGAGGAAAAGAAGGACAAAGGCATGATGGGAAGATTAATAATAGATAAAGGAAATCATTTGGAAAATGTAATAAATTTCCTCTTGGAAAGGATAAAGAAAGAAGAACCCAAGCAACTCGAAGTCCAAAATATAAAAGAGCATAAAGAGAGAATTTGTCCACAGTGGCTTGCCTGGTTGGTGAAAGTGGGTAGCTAATATAACGTCCACCAACTTAGGTTCAAGTACTATCAATGCCATGCTTATTCTTATGGATGCGTGCTAGAACAAGTGAGAATGGTTGGGCCCAAGTGGAAGTCTTTCAACTTTGGTGGAATAGATACCCCCCACTTGTAACTTCTAAGCTAAAGGTGACTAAATCGAATTGTGTTAGTGGTTCCCCCAAAATGCTATTTCTAACTTGTGTGCTTATGATAAGAGGAAGCTAGTTAAAAAAATAAAAATAAAGAGAGAAGCAATCCCAAAGCAACAGAGAATGGAGACAAAGGAGGAAGCAACTTAGATGAGAGAAAACAACCAAATAGGAAGTGGGAAAAGAATAAAGAATAGGAGCAAGAAAAATGAAAATATAGAAATAGAAGAGGGATATGGAAGAAATAAAGTGGAATGAACATGAAAGAGGGGAAAAATAACAAAAAGGAAAAAAAAAGGCTTGGGAATTAATTACATGTGAAGATAACGAGAAAGATGAGGTAGTAAAAAGGAGAAAATCGATGAATAACAAAGAGAAAGAAGGGTACATGTTTGCATAACATAATGAAGAAGACATCATTGAATATGAGGGAAGGGATAAAGGGAAAATTTAGAAAAGACGAAGACTATATGTTCTATTTAGATTTTTTTCGATTTGCCAACATCAAAATCCGGCTAGAAAACCTTTACTAAAATTGCAATTTTGGAAAGATGAAATCATTGTTTTTGGGTCTAGAAATGGATTCAACACCCTATAATACCCTTATTAAAACAATATTGTGAAATATATGTTAGAATTTTAAATGTAGTACTAATATGGATCACTTAAAGATAAACAAGCATAACATAGACAATAGTACACGATAATGTTATCTTGGGAAAACCCTCTCAGGGCAGAAAATACTAGCAAAATTCTTCTATATAGATTCACCAGAATGTACAATAGTATTCCTTGTGCAAAGACCCAAAACAAGAAGACTCCAAAAGTAGCTACTCACTTGACTCTATCTCTCCTACTCATGCAAACTCAATGAGTGAGAGTGATTACCGAATGAGGAGGTCGAACTCCTCATTTATACTAATCAACTGACTTGACCTTTTTACCCAACAAGGTCGACTTAACTCTCCTAACTGGGCCGACCTGTCAAATTCACAATAAAATATTCTTTTCTAGATCTTTCCAAGATGACTTAACAGTTGGGTCTTACATTGAATCTTTCAATGAATTTTACATTATCAATTACATCAATAATAATAATCCATGTAGGGTGTACAATACAAATGATACAAATAATACAAATACAAATATCTTCCAAAGTTACATTCTTCAACAATATCAACATTTGATATCCATGATTTCATTAGTCCAAAGTGATTTCTACCAATTTCAGGCCAAAAATACCAATTTCCCTTGTTATTTTGAATTGTTGGAAAAGCGCCATTTTGTAGTGCGTTTAGATTACTACATTTAGAAAAGAGTTTTGAGGGGGATTAGAGCGGAATACATGGAGAAGTGATAAGGAAATTGAGGGCACTATGTTAGGACTAAAGGCAATGCAACAAATGATTGGTCCCATACATAAGGGATGGAATTCATTTGGTAAAGGAATAAGAAGATGGTCACAATGACATAGAATGTTTGGAATGGAACATGCATGTTGGTCATGTCCTTGAAGATGGAGGAAAAAGTAGAAAGTGGGGGACAAACATCCTATCCAACTCACATTTGTGCATCTAGGAAGAATATGATTACACAAGTTTCTATCCACGAGACAAGTGGCAATATAAGAACCTTGATGATTATGAAGGACTATGAATTTAGTTGAATTGAGACAAAACCATTAAAGTTGGATGTATTGAAGCTTTAAAAAGTGATGAATATAGTTGTCACAAAAAATGTGAATATATGCATAAAGAGACGAAGGCAAAAAATAGGGAGAGAGACTCTATGAAGGAGCAAATTTCAAGGTTGTAGGATATTGCCATAGATTCCATCCTAGAAGTCCCTATCCAATAAGCCATGGTTTATATGTAGATAAGTGGAGGAGATACTAAAGGAAAAATCCATTGTGTCCACATTGAGTGGAGTATTCAACTGTCAAAGAAATAGAATCCACTAAATATTTGAAAATTCTATGGGCTAATGAGATGGGGACACTATATGAGCTTGTGAAATAGGTCGATTAGTTAGATAAATGGAGATAGGAACTGGAGAACTAGGCCCTTGCCATAAGAATGGATGTGGAAATGATGATATTTAGGATAATGGTACATTGTATATGATCTTAAATCAATGTGATCCATCAGAGCATAATGAAGGGACATGGGAAAAATGAGGAAAGAGATCCAAGACAAAAATAATGATTTCCAATGATATGCTTAGATTTAGAACAACAACATTAGAGACAATGTTGAAAATGTGTTAAAAATTCATTAAATATTTAAAGTGAACATTTTGGAGGAGGAAAGGACAAAATATATAGTTAGAAGTGATGGAGAGTTCAATGAAAGGATAAAAATGCAGGGGAGAATATTCAATGAGATAATGGACATAAGTACTTTATGTCAAGGCAAGTCGGGAATGTGGTATATTCACCAAGTGGCCTTAAATCCAATAAATACTTGAGAATTATATACATGGAAAAATATGGTACATGAGGTAATTCTAATTATGGGATTGGTACAAAAACTAGATAGTTGAGAAGACTACACAAGAATAGGAAGGGCATTGATTACATTATGGGGGAGATTAATCACAACACATTGAGAACTCCCCCGCGACGATGAAGACAACGTTTGTAAGCCAAGAATGGATGAATCTAATACGACATAGAGAGACATATCAAGAATCCAAGCAATTATTATAACCAAGAACGTCAATGGTATAGGACATGTTAGTACCTAGGGACACAATTGGATAGATCCCGTCTGTCCAGGGAATTTTTGTTGAGATATTGTAACTTCAAAGAATATTATATTTGTACTTTATTATTCCGGAGATGTTTCATTCCTCCGTGAAGATCTTATTGTATATCCGGAGATGTTTATTCCTCCGTCGGAATGTGGTAACTCGGGTTATTAGACTTCCCTAGTAGGGGTCGGCCCTGTATGTGTTATGTGGGTCAAAGGGTTATTAGACCACCCTAGAGGGGTCGGCCCAGTTAGTTGTAGTGGGGTATTTAACCTATTGGTTAAATACGAGCCTACGTGTACTTGTGTAAAATACAT
Source organism: Larix kaempferi (assembly GCA_027924585.1). Lineage (NCBI taxonomy): Eukaryota > Viridiplantae > Streptophyta > Pinopsida > Pinales > Pinaceae > Larix > Larix kaempferi. The sequence continues at coordinate 1,757,487 of BSBM01000937.1, forward strand.
ATCAGAGTAGTGTATAAATAGAGGAGGTGTGTTCCTCATTATACACACTCACTCACTTGAGAAAGGCGCATTTGTGGAGGAGAGGTCTGCTATGGAGGAGAAGGAGCTTATGCTCAGGGTTTGCATCTTTGTATATTGCTGGTCATCTATATTGAGGAAGCTTTGCTGGGTTTTCTACCCCATGAGGGTTTCCCAGGATAAATCTCTGTCTCTTGTGTTTATGCTATGCTTGTTGTTTCTTCAGTGATCCTGTATATGCTATTATTGTGAAATGGAATGTAATGCTGCTATTTTCTGTCTTAGCATATTGAATTTTAACATGGTATCAGAGCTAACCTGAAGGAAGACAAGGTATGGCACTAAAGACACTTGCTTTACTTACGACAATTTGAAGGTTAGGGTTTTACATAGCAAAAACCAGTCATCGTAGCACTTTCGCTATAAATCCGTTTTGGCGAATTTTTCGGATCTGAAATTGTTACAGGACGAAGCTAAAATCTCCAGGTACCTTGTGTCCAAAGGACAACCTCTAATTCGTTGTACTTTGTGATTTATGATCTGTACAATATAGGGTTTCTGCCTCTTTCAGATCTGAGTCAAAATCAGGTGACCTTGGGAAAAAGGTCATATCTTGGGCTAGGAAGCTCCAAATGAAATTTCGTAAAAAGTGACAGGTAGTACACAGTCTGCACTATCTCAGAAAACTTTTTCAGAGACCGAAGTTGAACCAGTGACACGTGGAACTCCGTACAAGTGCGCTCTCCTGTATTATCCCATAAACAGGTCACGTTGCGACACTTGGCATAACTCTCTCTCAGAAAATCCAATTGAGGTCATACCTATCAGGATGGAAAGATAACAGGCCGAGCTATCTCAGAAAACGTTTTCAGAGGCCGAAGGTCAAACAGTGACACGTGGCACGCCGTACAAGTTCGCTCTCCTGTATTTTCCCAAAACAGGTCACGTTGTGACATTTGGCATAATTCTCTCTCAGAGAATCCAATTGAGGTCAGACCTATCAGGATGGAAAGATAACAGGTCAGGCTATCTCAGGAAACTTTTTCAGACCCTGTGGATCAAAAATTTCAGAGTTACACCAGAAACAATCAGGTACATATTTCTGTCAAAACAGAATTATTTTTTGGTACCTTCATTCATGACTTCCAGAATTTAGGGCTTTGGAGAAAGTTGGAATTTTTGTAATCGGAGACCACGGCTGGATGCTACTCATCAAAATAGAAATTTAGAGACCAAGATCAGAATTTTTGGCTGGGCAGAAGGCCGGGCTTGATTAGACCCTAGTTCGGGACTTTGATCAGAAAAAACGGAAAATTAGGGCTTCTGTAAAAATGGGAATTTTTGAAATCTGTGACCACGGCTGGAAGCTCCTCAGAAAAATAGAAGCTTAGAGCTTTGGATCAAACCTTTTGATGGGGCAAAAGAGTGGGCTTCATCAAACCCCAGTTCAGGGTCACGTCCAGTGAATCCGAAAGTTTCAAAGGCAAAATTGAGGAGTAAAACTTTGTAGTTTTCAAATTCTGAATATATCAGTTTGATCAGCTCATCAAGGCGCATATCTCTATCCTTTAGGAAGTTTGAAATTCAAAGTTTGAATTTTTGGGGTTTCTCTGACAAACCCATATCCAGCTCCAGGTCCATTTCTTGCAAATCAAGTGGATAGGGTTAATCCTAGAAGAATATGGATTGGTCACCTACATAAGTGAAGGAGTTCATGTTTCAGAGGGAGATGAGGCTAAGGCTTTACATAAGGAGATTACAAGCGATCTCGATAGGTATGACTCATCGAGGTATGTTTTGAGATTTGTTCATGATTAAGTTTATGGTATGTTTGTCTTCATGTTATTACAGTTAGTACAATCTTGATTTTAGATTTGTTGTATCACCTTAACAAAATTATGAATGCATGATAGAAGATATTCATTGGTTAGGGTGTTGACACTTATGATTGTACTAATGCATTATGGTGTTGTGTGAGGTTGAGGTTGTCTGCTAACAAGATACAGGTACATCACAAAAGACAAATCAGGCTCCATGACCATGAAAACATGAAGACAAAGACTCATCCATAATCTTTGTTCTACTTACGAGGTATGTATGACTTTGTTATATTATGCTTAACCTATGAGACATGCAGGTTCTAGCTCAGGATCTCTAAATCATTGAAGAGATTGTTTAGGTATGTTGTACATAACCAAGTAGGTATACTAATCCAGGTATGTTTCCCATGAATCTTACCTTGTGTTAGGATCCCTTATATAAGTATACTTGGAATGATTGGTTATGCTTGTTCATAAAGTTAGTAATCAAGGGATTATGCATATTATATCTTTTATCAATGATATGCATGAGTAAAAGAAGACTTCCCTGAAATCTTGAATACTAATGTTTATTAACTATAATCATGACTATACGTTTTCAAGATTATTTAGTTTTGATAGCATTTAGAATATACTAATGAGTGTATGTTTGTGTATGAGATCATGAGGATGACTCTTGAGCATGCACAGTGGTACAGAATGAATAGAAGTTCAAAAGACATACAGAAGATCAAGCGGGAGGCAGCCACACAAACATAAAAGATAAGTATTTGAGTTGCTATTTGAAATAGTAATGATATTGCCTGCATGCATATTTGTATTCCTAGAATATATAATGCTGAGTGTAAACATTCATAGAGCATTGAACAGTATACAACTAATGTGCATATGTTTGGACAAACATTCCATTGTTGCTTGTCTAGAATGAAACCTCCTTGCTGACATGCTGAGAGTTGTGCACACTCTCGATAGTATGTTCTGGTAGAGATGGAAGGCATCTAGATAGCCACTGTATGCATACAGGATATGGGAAAGTGTTGTGCCAAAGTATTGGTCAAAATAGTTGCATCACTATGTAAATGATATCTGTATGCATAATGGGTTATCTTTTGATGATTATGAAGTATTACTAATCATGTACTTAATTTTGATTTGTAGGAAAGGTCATGAAGAATGATGGACATCGTACAAGTGGTGGATGTTCAAACAAGAAGATTTACAAATCAAACAAAATATAGAAGGCTCATGGCTAGAAGATTCTCTTAGAAAGGGGAAGAGAATCACGACAAGATGTTTGCTCCAAGTATGGTGTAATTAAAGAAGAAGTATGAATCAGGTTCTGTATAGGTACCTAGGATCGATAATAATTTGATAAGCTTAATGATCACCATGGGTGATGTGGATCTCAACCCTTTGCTACAAGGTTGAATATGATACGCATATGACATGGATGCAAGAAGGAACTCACCACAGAGTTCGAATGATATTGAGGCTCATATCAGTAGACCCATCTAACGAGAGATGGCACAGATAGATATGCAGAAGATCATTCAATGCAGAAATGAAAAATGAAAGATCTCAATTGATGCTTTACTTCCTAGGTCTGGAAGTATGGTAAGGCTCAGAAGGAATATTTCTCAACCAGGGAAAGTATGATGAGAAATATGACTTGAGGTGTTGGAATGGCCACTCTTATGGATTCCAACTTGAAGCTATTAGGGGATAACTCATCAGAGTTAGTGGATATAACTCTGTACAGTCATTTATTGGGTCTTTGATATATCTAACATATACTAGGTTAGATATATGCTTTGTTATGAACACCTTGAGTTAGTATCTAGTGGAAACTAGATGTGTTTACCTGATAGTCGCAAAGTATGTGATGAGGCACATAAAGGACACGATAGAATTTGATCTATGCTATCTTGAAGATCATGACTTCAGATGGCTATTCAGATTCTGTTTGGGCAGGAAGTGTATCAGACAAGAAGAACACATCGAGAGGATGTTATTGTCTGGGATTAGCCATGATCTCGTGGTTTAGCTGGAAGCAGTCTAGTGTGACTCTCAGCACAAGCGGAATATATGGCTGCTTGCTCTGCTAGTTGTGAAGAAGTTTGGCTTTAGGATTGTTTGACTTAGAGATAGAACCAACTGAGATCCTATGTGATAATTAGAGTTGTATCAAGATGACATAGAATCTAGTGTTCCATGATAAGTCAAAGAACATAGGGAACTAACAAGATATGACACAAAAAGGAACTCTAAAAGTTTGAATTTGTAACAGGTTACCATTGTACTAACCAAGCCTCTACGTCAAGTGAAGAGGTTACCAACCAAACCTCTGTCTCGAGTGAAGTTTGAATACTTCCGAGACAAGCTTGGTGTAGTTCAAAAGGACCCTCCTCGAAAGGGGGAGTAGTATAGTCACTACTGATGAGATTGTCTCATCAAACAACAAGGTCGTTGATGAGGTAACCTGTTCTCTACACCCAGTTACTTAGAAATATTTAGATTTAGGAATCTTATACTTAGAATACTTAGCTTTACTTATACATGCTTTTGATGATAGATGTATTGGTGAGAATACATGCTAGATGTATACATGTTTTGGTGTGATGTATACATGTTTTGATACATGCTAGTTGTGATGTATACATGTTTTGATGTTTGATGTATTAGTAAGAATACATGCTAGTTGTGATGATACATGTTGTGATTATACATGTTTTGATGATGATGATACATGTTGTGGTTATACATGTTTTGATGATGATGATACATGTTGTGATTATACATGTTTTGATGATGATGATACATGTTGTGATTATACATGTTTTGATGATGATGATACATGTTGTGGTTATACATGTTGTGATGATGATGATACATGTTGTGATTATACATGTTTTGATGATGATGATACATGTTGTGGTTATACATGTTGTGATGATGATGATACATGTTGTGGTTATACATGTTTTGATGATGAGGATACATGTTCTGTTTTGGTAAACATGTGAAGGGATTGGATCATTCCTGGACTTCAGTCCGAAAGAAGAGCCGTAGATGTATGTCTTCGATAATGAAGTTCTTGGTGAACATGTGAAGGGATTGGATCATTCCTGGACTTCAGTCCGAAAGAAGAGCCGTAGACGTATGTCTTCGATAATGAAGTTCTTGGTGAACATGTGAAGGGATTGGATCATTCCTGGACTTCAGTCCGAAAGAAGAGCCGTAGACGTATGTCTTCGATAATGAAGTTCTTGGTGAACATGTGAAGGGATTGGATCATTCCTGGACTTCAGTCCGAAAGAAGAGCCGTAGACGTATGTCTTCGATAATGAAGTTCTTGGTGAACATGTGAAGGGATTGGATCATTCCTGGACTTCAGTCCGAAAGAAGAGCCGTAGACGTATGTCTTCGATAATGAAGTTCTTGGTGAACATGTGAAGGGATTGGATCATTCCTGGACTTCAGTCCGAAAGAAGAACCGTAGACGTATGTCTTCGATAATGAAGTTCTTGATGAACATGTGAGGGGATTGGATCATTCCCGGACTTTAGTCCTAAAGAAGAGCCGTAGACATGAGGTCTCCGATAACTGAACGACAGGACTGAATCGTCCCTGGACCTCGGTTCAAAATGTACGTGACAAATCCTAGAATTACTCTAGGTTACATCCAGCATGAAACAGGGCTGGCTCTGTAGTTGTGGTACATCCAGCATGAAACAGGGCTGGCTCTGTAGTTGTGATACATCCAGCATGAAACAGGGCTGGCTCTGTAGTTGTGATACATCCAGCATGAAACAGGGCTGGCTCTGTAGATGTGGTACATCCAGCATGAAACAGGGCTGGCTCTGTAGTTGTGATACATCCAGCATGAAACAGGGCTGGCTCTGTAGTTGTGGTACATCCAGCATGAAACAAGGCTGGCTCTGTAGTTGTGATACATCCAGCATGAAACAGGGCTGGCTCTGTAGTTGTGATACATCCAGCATGAAACAGGGCTGGCTCTGTAGATGTGGTACATCCAGCATGAAACAGGACTGGCTCTGTAGTTGTGATACATCCAGCATGAAACAGGGCTGGCTCTGTAGTTGCGATACATCCAGCATGAAACAGGGCTGGCTCTGTAGTTGTGATACATCCAGCATGAAACAGGGCTGGCTCTGTAGTTATGATACATCCAGCATGAAACAGGGCTGGCTCTGTAGTTGTGATACATCCAGCATGAAACAGGGCTGGCTCTGTAATTGTGTTACATCCAGCATGAAACAAGGCTGGCTCTGTAGTTGTGATAAGGATTGATCATCCTGGAACTTGATTTGGATTGTATCATCCATGGACTCATGTCCTCAAGAGAGCAGGATTGATCATCCTGTAAATATGATCGTGTGATGACGATGCTGCTGATCGTGTGATGACGATGCTGCTGATCGCGTGATGACGATGCTGCTGATCGTGTGATGATGATGCTGCTGATCGTGTGATGACGATGCTGCTGATCGTGTGATGACGATGCTACTGATCGTGTGATGACGATGCTGCTGATCGTGTGATGACGATGCTGCTGATCGTGTGATGACGATGCTGATGATCGTATGATGACGATGCTGATGATCGTGTGATGATGATGCTTATGATCGTGTGATGACGATGTTGATGATCGTGTGACGATGATGATGATGATCGTGTGATGACGATGCTGATGATCGTATGATGACGATGCTGATGATCGTGTGATGACGATGCTTATGATCGTGTGATGACGATGTTGATGATCGTGTGACGATGATGATGATGATCGTGTGATGACGATGCTGATGATCGTATGACGACGCTGATGACGATGTTGATGTTCCAGTAACTAGTCAAGTTACTGATGATGATGAATTGAAGAAAGCTTCCAATGATTTATAGATGTATCATGTATGATGTTGATGACTCCTTGCTCGTGCAGATATTGTTATAATATCCTTCTCGTTAAGGGGGAGTGTTGAGATATTGTAACTTCAAAGAATATTATATTTGTACTTTATTATTCCGGAGATGTTTCATTCCTCCGTGAAGATCTTATTGTATATCCGGAGATGTTTATTCCTCCGTCGGAATGTGGTAACTCGGGTTATTAGACTTCCCTAGTAGGGGTCGGCCCTGTATGTGTTATGTGGGTCAAAGGGTTATTAGACCACCCTAGAGGGGTCATCCCAGTTAGTTGTAGTGGGGTATTTAACCTATTGGTTAAATACGAGCCTACGTGTACTTGTGTAAAATACATATCAGAGTAGTGTATAAATAGAGGAGGTGTGTTCCTCATTATACACACTCACTCACTTGAGAAAGGCGCATTTGTGGAGGAGAGGTCTGCTATGGAGGAGAAGGAGCTTATGCTCAGGGTTTGCATCTTTGTATATTGCTGGTCATCTATATTGAGGAAGCTTTGCTGGGTTTTCTACCCCATGAGGGTTTCCCAGGATAAATCTCTGTCTCTTGTGTTTATGCTATGGTTGTTGTTTCTTCAGTGATCCTGTATATGCTATTATTGTGAAATGGAATGTAATGCTGCTATTTTCTGTCTTAGCATATTGAATTTTAACAATTTTTACGGAAAATTGAAGTAGCAAAGGAAGACGAAAAGGAAGGGGCTTCAAAAAAATTGATCTGCATCACAGTTGGTAGGTCATCGATGTCGATACAACTTCGACAAGTTTTGACTCGACATAAATTCAATAACTTCGATAGGTTCTGATTTCAACACAACTCCGACGAGTCTCAAATTCGACATATTGTGACACACTACGCATCTTCGACACGTTCAACAACCTCACAGTTCGCGACATCGACAAGCAGCGTTGACATGCGACCAAAGACTATTGAACTTCGACAGACTGTCTCTCTGTCTTCCAGTCGACTGTAACGGTTGAACTGTTGAAACCGTTCTAACTTCTTCTTTGTAAGTGAACGTAACGGGAAGGCACCCAAGCATCTCAGAAACCTATATAAGAATGTATAATATTGTAACATACAATCAATGATTTACCTATTTATATCTAATAGAAGAATAGTTCGCATTCCTGCATATTGTCTGTGCATATTGTGTTTATCTGTGTAGTGTAATTCTGCTTTGCTCATTCTGCTTATTCATAATTGCTTCCACCATAACAGATTCGACTCATTTAGTCGAACTGTTGTCCCCCTCGTGCTTCCTGGACATGACCTAGATCATTGGTATTAGAGTAGACTCAAATCAAGCACTCAGTTTCTTGCTTATGTTCTGTGTACACACTTCTCTCGAAGTTACTTGACTTATGCCAGTTCAAACTCGCTCACAATCCCAACAATCCAAGTAGACGCGATCTCCAAAAATGACAGAAGAAACCAATGACAGACATGCAGCCGACGAGACATCACAGCTTATTGAGCAAGCTCTGGCTTGACAAGGGACTAAAATGTTCACCTAGTTCAATGAGATTCTCATGCGATTCGCTTCAACATCCGGAGGATCCTCGACGAGAACTCACTCCGATAAAATCAGCCCCTTCAAAGTGCAAATGAATTTGGACATACGGAATCTTGAAGGGAATATTGACGCAGAATCCGTCGACAATTGGGTATTACAATTGGAATCCTATTACGCTGTAAATCAAATCTTAGAAGCTAAAAATATCGCCATTGCATCCTTAAAGATGTCTACCTCCATGCACTGCTTGTGGGAGAAACTCTCGACAAAGATGGAGAAAAGCGGAGACCCCATCGACACATGGGATAATTTCGTCGAACACATCTGAAAGGAATTTTACCCGCCGAAATACCTCGAGCAACAGTATAAGAAGTGGCAGCAGCTAAGGCAATGGAAAGACCAATCAGTACAAAGTTACACTGACGAGTTTTATCGACTCATGGCAAGACTTGGCATCCAAGAAGAAGAGAAATTGCTTGTTCTAAAGTACGTTAGCGGATTGTCCCAGTACATTCAGCAGGAGATGGAATTTATGACTGTCAATATGCTTGTGGATGCTTTCCACTACGCCAGCAAATTGGAAACCAACCAGAAAGGAAAATCACATTTCGCGACAAAGATTACATTAGGATGGCCACCCAACAAGAAGGCACCAGCTGACTTCGACAAGTCAAAATCTTCTCAGCCGACACAGCCAAAGCCAGATCACAGAAAGAAGCCTTTTCGCAAGAGGGAACATAGCAAACAACTGCCGACCAGAAAATGGTGTGATTACCACCACTCATCTTGGCATGATACGTTTGAATGCAAAGCTCAGAAGACATTTTTGGCAAAAGTGTCGACCTCCGACGCGTTCGACAAGACGGTGGAAGAATCTGATCCAGACGCGACGACCCTTTTGACCTCGACCACTCCAGCAGCCTCGACTATTGTCGATGAGGAGGAATGAGAATGCCTATTCCATACACAGATATGGATCCAAAGAAACCCGTTACATCTGATTGTGGACAATGGGAGCCAGAAGAACTTCATTTCTAAAGATATCATGAAGAAACTAGGTCTTGTTACCACTCTGCATCCTCAGCCTTACAACATCGGTTGGATGAAGGATGGACAAGAACTTCAGATCACTCGACAATGCAAAATCTCCTACTTCATAAATCCTTTTGAAGATGAAGTACGCTGCGACGTGGCACCACTCTCCGTAGGCGACTCCCTGTTTGGGAAACCTTACCTCTAGGATAGACATGGAAGCTATCAGTCACGGCCTTAGAAGGTGATTGTCCGAATCCGAAATTGATGGTTCAACATACCAGAGCGTCAACCTACACCGACAGTTGCACTAATATCTTCCAAAAAGACAAAGAAGCTCATCAATCATGCTCAAAAGTTCGCATTAATCATGATCAAGCCACAACATTCTAAGAAGACTGAAACAACAAGTCGAGTCACCAACCAATGTAGCTCTCAACAGAAGCAGCAAGTCGATCATATTCTCGATGAGTATTAGAACCTCTTTCAAGCTCCATATGGAGTACCTCAACATTGTTAGGTAAAACACTCCATTGAACTTGTTCCTGGTTCTTCTTTGCCTATCGCATATGTTTACAGAAGATCTAGTCTCTAAAATGAAGAGATTCGCAGATAGATCCAAGAATTAATCAACAAAGGTCATATCCGAACCAGCTCCTCTCCTTGTGGAAGTCCAGTCATCTTAGTTCCGAAGAAAGACGAGACTTGGCGCATGTGCATAGAATACATAGCTCTCAACAAAATTTCGGTAAAGAATCACTACCCTCTGTCGTGGATAGACGAGCTCATCGACTGTCTGAAAGGTGCTAAATTATTTACTAAGCTTGACCTCAAGTTGGGATACCATCAAATTCCAATCAAGCCCTCAGATATGTGGAAAATTGCTTTCAAGACCAAGGAAGGATTGTTTGAATGGTTAGCCATGCCTTTCGGCTTAACCAATGCACCTGCAACCTTCATGCGACATATGGATAACCTTCTTCGACCTTTCATCGACAAATGGGTTATTGTCTATCTCGACGATATATTGATTTTTAGTCGATCATGGGAAGAACATGTTGAACATCTTTGAAAAGTCCTCGACACTCTCTAAAAACATCGGCTTTATCTGAACATGGACAAGTGCTCTTTTGCGATGACCAACATCAAATATTTGGGGCATGTAATTGAATATGCAGGCATTTACGTCGATCCATAAAAAGTACAGATCCTCAAAGATTGGCCCATTCCTAGAAGCATCCAAGAACTAAGAAGTTTTCTTGGTTTGGTTAATTTCTATCGACGATTCATACTCGGCTTCAGTCACATAGCTTGGCCGTTAAATCAGTTGACGAAGGGAAATAGGAAAAATGTCTTCCAATGGACAACAACACAACAAGTAGCTTTTGAACAGCTCAAACACAAGCTCTGCACTGCACCAGTACTTGTGTTACCTGATTTGCATAAGCCCTTTGAGATTAAGACGAACGCATCAGACTATGCCTTGGATGTAGTGATCACTTAGTCTGGTCACTGAGTCGCTTTTCATTCTAAGACTTTTAACGACTCAGTTAGAAGATACTCGATGTACGAAAAAGAACTGTATTCCATTTTGCAAGCTCTCAAGCAATGGAGGCATTACATCCTTGGCAAGGAAATGGTCATTCTCGCTGATCACAAGCCTCTACAGTTCGCTCCGACACAATCAGAGTTGCAGACAAACCGACAACTCAAGTGGATTAATTACCTACAACAATTCTAGTTGGTGATTAAGTATCAGAAGGGTAAATCTAACTTCACCACTGATTGCCTCAGTCGACCACTCAATTACTCTCCTTTTGAAAGTGATGAGTCTGCATGGATACGACACAACCACTTGGCCACAGTTGTATGAGGACGACAACGAATTCTTAGCAGTATACCGACAACTACAGAATAACAAGTCATCGACCTCAGACTCTGACTATTTCCTGAAATATACCTTGCTATACAAGCTTGGACAACTTTGTGTACCGACCGGTGAGCACTGATAGCAGCTCATTTGGGACACGCACTATAGCAAGACTGTAGGACACTTTAGAGTAGAAAAAACAATTGCTATTCTATAGAAGTATTTCTTTTGGCATACACTTAAATCCGACGTCAATAAGTACATTCGATCATGCATGGTTTGATCCATTGCTAAGTCACCTAATCGACGACAGGGATTGTATACACCTCTACCAGTTCCTAGTCGACCATGGTAATCTATATCTATGGACTACTTGATGGGTTATCCTACTACCAGACATCAGTACGACGCGATATTAGTAGTAGTCGATCGATTTTTCAAGATGGCCATTATCATACCATGTAAGAAGACCATGACAGCGCAGTAAACCGCTTAGCTCTTCTTTGCACATGTTTGGAAACACGATGGTTTACCCACAACCATTATTTCCAACTGAGATGCCAGATTCGTCAGCATATTTTGGAAGAGCCTCTGGCAATAGCTGGACAAATGACTCTCATTGTCGATAGCTTTCCATCCTCACACTGACAAATAGACAGAAGTTGTGAATCGCTTGGTAGTACAACTGCTTCCCATGTACAATCACCAGCATCGACGCACATGGGATGAAAGTCTTCCATACATTCAAGACAACTACAATCGTGCTCAGCACAGCTTTACAGGAAAGAGTCCATTTGAATTCTGTTACGGATTTCAACCCTCAATCCCTATTGACTTGATCAGCTCCTCGACACAGCCGAGTGACACCGACTACAGCTAGTGAGAAGTTGATAAAGCAGTCAAGTTCAGAGATCAGATATGCGACATCCAAAAGCAAGCACAAGAAATGTTGCACAGAAGCAAGCGAGAAAGCTAAGGCCCGAAACGACAAGCATCATATTCCTCATGCATTCCACATTAGGGATAAGGTCTAGTTACATCTCAAGAAAGAACGCTTCACAGGACCATTCAAGAAGCTCAAGCCTTTGCGATACGGTCCGTCTAGTATTCTTCGACATAATGGCGAGAATGCTTTCCAGCTTGACATTCCTGCATGCCTGGGTCTGCATCCAGTATTCAATGTGGATCTACTTCGACCATACCATGCACCCTTGTTGGAATAGAATGACTTGTAGACAGCAGGACCCGAAGACATCCATCCAGATGTTCAGGAACCTCTTCCTTGCGACACCATTGTGGGACGACGAGTACGCCACACAAGGACGAACACAATTCCCTTGCTTCAGGTTGCCAAAGTTGTCCATATCCCATCTCAAGGAAAGTGGTACTTTGTCACCGAATTGATCGACAAGTTTCCTCACCTTTGCGAGAAAACAATGGGGTCCATTGTTTCTTAAGGAAGGAGGTCTGATCCGCATCGCAGTTGGCAGGTCATCGATGTCGATACAACTTCGACAAGTTTCAACTCGACATAACTTTGGCAGGTTTCGATTTCGACACAAATCCGACGAGTCTCGACTTTGACATACTGCGACACACTCTGCATCTTCGACCTGTTCAACAACCTCACAGTTTGTGACATCGACAAGCAGCGTCGACATGCGACCAACGACTGTCGAACTTCGACAGACTGTCTCTCTGTCTTCCAGTTGACTGTAACGGTTGAGTTGTTGGAACCGTTCTAACTTCTTCTTTGTAACTAAACGTAATGAGCAGGCACCCAAGCATCTCAGAAACCTATATAAGGATGTATAATATTGTAACATACAATTAATGATTTACCTGTTTATATCTAATAAAAGAACAATTTTCATTCCTGCATATTGTCTGCGCATATTGTGTTTATCTGTGTAGTGTAATTATGCTTTGCTCATTCTGCTTATTCGTAATTTCTTTCGCCATAACAGATCTAAATCATTCAGTCAAACTATTGTCTCCCTCGTGCTTCCTGGACACGATCCGGATCAAATATCCTAGAGAAGTCAAAGGAAACAAACAAAGCAGACAGAAGGATAAAAGACTCCAAATGAAAAGAAGTGTGAGAAAGGGAGACAAAAAAAGTATTGAAGGAAGAAAAGGGACTGAGAGAAGACTCAAAAAGAGAGACCCAATGGAAATGAAGGGTGGAGTAAAGAGGACAAAGGAAAATGAGACATTGATTATAGAAAGGAAACATGGAAGGGACATGAGCAAGGAAGCATAACATAAGGAATTAAACACACAAAGATGAGGAAAAGAGAAAAATTGAGGATAAATAGATAAAAATAAAGGGTTAAAGGACAAACCAACATTAGAGGTAAGGCCAAAGGATAGAATAGAGGAATGTAAGGAGACAAAGAGGGGGAGTCAAGATGGAAGTACAATGACAATTAAAGGATAGTGCAAAGTAAGATAAATGACATGAGCAAGGAAGCATCAAAGAATGAATTAAACAAGTAAATAGGAGGACAATAAAACAATCAAGGACAAATATATACAAATAAAGGGTCAAAGGAAAAAAACAACGCAAGAGGTAAGGACATAGGATATAATAAAGGAACGTAAGGAGACAAAGAGGAAGTTGAGGTGAAAGTACAATGATTATCAAAGGACAATGCAAAGCAAGGAAAATGTAAAAGTTTTCAAAGCACATTGGAATATTTTTTTCATCATAGTGCTCTTGAGATTATACATAGTAGGTTAGCTAGGCATTAATGGTAAAGTTGACTTATTAATGGGATTTTTGCTAATAATAAATAATGGTGAGGTTTTGTTCACAAGAGAAAATAGAAAACGATATTAGCTAGTGGTGAGGTTTTGTTCACATGACGACGTAGAAAATATTATTAGTCCCTACTACTAGGTAGACTATTATTTCTATTTTTGCCAATAGTTTGAGTCATACACAAAAATAAGAAAATTAAACTTTGATTTTCGTAATGTTCCAATTTTTTTATAGTTTAATTGTTATTTTTTTATAGATTTATTTGGAATCCTATTGGCTTATAGTTTTATTTCTATCATTGACAAAAATTTAAAAATAAAAATATATATTAAGTATTATGTTGATGAGGATGGCACTGTGTAGTTGGAAACATTAATGCAAAGTTTTTTCAACTCAAATTTCATCTTCTCATTGTTTGACATCCCAATTCAAATCCCCCTAGCTATAGTGTCCAATGAATGGCATATCTTAGCCAGTGGAGCTTTATGATGCATTGATCATTCAATTTCATTTTTTTGTTTTGTGGGTGCCGAGGTAAATAGCGATCTTGATTTGTGAAAATGGACACATCAACTAATTTGGAATCCATTAACAAATAAGTTGTGAATTTGTAAAGTAGGACTACATGCCTTTTGTGTTTTTGGTTTGGTGTTTATATGGAGTTTTGAGACTAATTTTTTGATGTTTATGAATGCAATGAAATATTCCCATAGAGGACATAGAGGAGGTGTTTGAAAATTTGAGATGTGGCAAGGAGGGTTTGAGAGGCCAAAGCCCATAATGAGTCTTACGGCCAGTAAATAAATCCACACTGTGAGTATTTCCCATGAGGAACATAAGTGACTACACAAGCTCAAATAATGCCACTTAATGGAGTAGAGGCCTTATCAAATTACATGAACCAGATAGATAAACATGTATTTTTAGCTTTAGAAAACTAGTCCAAGATGGATTGGATTGATCTTATCGCAAAACTTAGAAAGGTAAGAATAATTTCTCATTGCATACCCAACAATCACTTTATGCTCTCCTTGCAAACTATAATAACTTTTGTGGTTTTCCGCAACTTACATTCAATGTAATTGGATACATATCTACTTGGTACGATTCAAATGCAATAGGAGGTTTAGAATATGAGTACGGTGTTTCAAATTTGGGTGTTAGAGCTATGTAAATCAATATGCTAAATGCAAGATCCGATGAAGCCTTTAATGTTGGTATGGTTGTTTATTTACGTACAAAATATTTTTTCTTTCTTTTGTTTTGTTGATTTGGCTATAATAAAATGTCAACTCATACTTTTGCAAACTTGGTTGTTTGGATGCTCGAACATGCACATAGAAACTTGTTAGCGATTATTTAGCCATGAATGACAAAAGAAGGTCAGAGCAAGAGAAAATTGATGATAAAAATGGGAACATGTTAGCTTCATTACTCAATGAAAATGAATAGGACCTAAAGAAAGTGTTGAGGTATCCCTAGTCATGAACAATGCCTCAAAGCACTGCACATGACTTCTTGGTGGTGTCCTTGGCTTATGAGAAATGATTTTAGTGGATTTAGAAGGCTATGGGAAGTAAGTATGGGTATCAAGGCCTTAATATGGTCAAGGGAGAAAATGAAAGTCTTAGCCCATAAACAAAGTTTCTAGGAAACCATGGTCAAACATGATGCTTGAAACCACCACACCCAACCTCTCGAGCATTTTATATTAGTCACTTTAGGTTGCCTAAAGGACCTAAGTACTATATTACAATATAACCTAAAGGGTTTAGCCCATAAATAAAGCTTCTAGGCATTTAGGGTGAGATGAGATGCCTCAAACTACCACAATTGACCTTGATACCAAATCCTATTGTGTAAATCCTATAGATGGTGCCCATATTTGTAATTGGAGGCTTGTAATTGTCTATAGATGCCATTTGTTTTGATATTGTTTAGGTATTAGAGGCTATACATTAAGGTTGATAGTATTGAGGTAAAAAATATGGTAGGTTATATAGGTAATCCTTTATAGTAGGAATGCACATGAATTCTAGAGTGCATGTGCATTATTAATACACATGCGCTTAGGAACACACATGTGTTATTAATACATAAAAAAAAACTTTACAAATCCCCTCCTCAAACTCTCTAAAAAATATTTTTTTATTTGCAGGTTATCCAACATCTTCCTTGAAAAATAATTGTTATATACAATTTTTATGATTTTTTGTGTGATTGGAAGGAAATTCTTTGTCTATTTCTTGTTGCCAATTTATGTCAATATAGGGAATAGACGTACTTAGTCAAAATAGTATTCTAGGAAACTGCAACCTAGTGAAATTTCAATGAAGGAAGATAAAATGTCATGTTAGGTATGATAAAACACATGCTTTCAAGAGAGACCAGTCCAAATTCTAGTACAATGGATGCCACTATTATTTCTCCTCCATCACCACAATCAAGACATAGGATTTTAGTAGAGGCCAATCTAATTCCGACACATCTGTTGAACCTCCAACGATTGTTTCATCAAGACAAGTTGTTTTTATGCATACACTGATAGATTTTCTCAGAGTTAATTATAGTATGGATGAAATTAGGGAGGCAACCAATGCATGACCTTTCATTGAAGAAGTTCATGTGGTGGAACCCTTTGAATAATTAGACATTCCTGAATATTCTCATGAGAATGTCTACTCCCTCCCAAATTTGACCGGCACGCTATAGAAAGGGTAAGAGCTCCTATGGTTATAATGCCATAATAGAGAGGTGAAGATCCTCAAAATACAAGTCCATTATGCTTATCTATACTGAGTAATGTGCACCAAAGAACTCCTAAATGCATCCAGGTGGATGAAAGTGCTCTAGAGTCCCATGAAGGAAAGTTATCTAATCGAACTATTTCTTATATCAATCATACAAAATTATTAAAGAATATTTTGAATCAAAATTTGATGCATCTAAATGTTAGTTATTTCTGCATTTGTTAAAATTTAGGAATTTGATTGTAAGGAAAATTTTAGGCATTAAAATAGTTCAAAGTTCAAGAACAAGTTATCATATTGTTAGAAGCCTAATTTTTTCAATTCATATTATAGATTACTCCTAATTTTTCATAATGAATGAGTCTAACACCATTGTCCTTTTTCGTTCAATATTGGTTATAATTTAATTTAAAAGTAACATTCATATAAGTGACTAATAAATTGAGAATTATATATTATTAAATAAAGTAGTTTCATTGTAATGGTGGCTCAACTATCAATCCAATTGAGAAAAGAAGACCAAACCCATTATATCAAATGACTTGATTGTAATAAAATAATATTTTATTTGAGTCCATTTTTATCATGCCTCCACTATTTTTTTGCATGTATAAAAGTTTAACATGGTATCAGAGTATGAAGCTATTGAGCAATAAAGTCAAAAATTAATGCAAAGTGATTGAATTTTGGTGTGATCGTGATTTCGATAAAAGGTTAAGGAGAAAAACCAATTTATAGGAGCTTCCTACCATGTCATTGGTAAAGTTGTTGCGTGAAGGACAACCAACATGAACCCATACATCCAATGCATGAAGCCAACCTGCCAAAGTAGAAAGTGTCGTTGTGTGAGATTTGAGAGTATTAATAAAAGCCATAATCCACCATTATCACAAAGAGAAAATCCACACTTATCATACAACCGCCACTGAGGAGAGAAGACACATAAAAGAGGAGTAATATAGGGTACACAGTTATAGAGAAATATGAGTCCATATAAGGAAAGAAGTAGAGGTTATATCTTTGTGATATTTTGAGTTAAAATATAACTCATATTTTTTTTAATCTTTCAAAGAAAATAGGGTAAACATATAATGTTTAGTCTCTGATGAAGAGAAATTTTCTTGTGGAAAGAAGAGGGGGATGAAAATTTATTATTATTATTATATATATTCTCTCTTTATTTCCAAATGAAGAAAAATTATCATTCCATAAATAAAAAAATATTATACATAGGATTTTTTTCATTCTTAGAATAAGTTGAGATTTTGATGGGTTTATCTCAGAAAGGATGTGGACCATTTACTCATAAAGAAAGTGAAAATAGATGCTCACCCCAATGAATCAAAGGCAATGTATGATAATGACAAAAGTATATTGTGAATTTTTATTCTTAGTGGTTGAATTTTCAAAACAAAAAGGAATAAAAGATGATTTAACTCAATATCGATTGTTGTCCAAGCAAAACGATCATTTGAGAATCTCATTAATTTGGGATTTTGGGAATTTGGGAATTTGGGAATTTGAGGAATTAGGGAACTTGGGAATTCATAATAATTCAAGAGTTTGGGAATTCAATAAATTCAAAAACTTGGGAATTTAGAAGATTCAGAAATTCGATAATTATACCCTTACAAAGGTCAAGAGAAAACATGATGGAGTACGTGATTCCATAGATGTAGCAGAGAGAAGCCACTTAAAGAATATTTTTTCATTTTACGTTTTTTGTTTTTGTTTTTGTAAAAGTCACATTCAAATAATTCATAAATAAATTGAGATTTAGATATTATTAAATAAAATAATGACTTTAAAATGGTTGCACAACTACCAATCCAATGACATAAAATGATATCAAACCCATTGTATCAAATGTCTTCATTGTAATAAAATAATATTTTACTTGAGTCCATTTTTATCATGTCTCCAATATTTTTTTTGTGTGTTTAAAAGTTTAAGATTTATCCAAATAATCATAGGCACATTGAGGCTCATCATTAAGAACAACTGTGTTTTTCAACACCACCAAACAAAAAATTAGAAAGATGAAATGTCCTAATTCAAACATTATTTTATTATTTATTATTCATGGTACACCAAATAAAAAAATCTTTTATAACCAAATTTAATGCCACATGAATGCACTAGGGCTTATGATGTAGGTATCAATTTGAATTAAACCACAAGAAGGACTTGATAGCCTTTCATGTTTTGTATAATGATAATTTAATGCATTCGAGATTATAATGATCAAGGTGCCTATTTCACATGGTTAACAATCCCACAATTTTGGGATCATCCCCTAACAATGTCCAAGGTCAATTCTGGGAAAAATCTTAGTTATGAACCTTTTGCATGGTCCATTGAAGCAAAAAACCATATTTAATAGCCAAATTTAATGCGAAATGCATGCATTAGGGACTATCATGTAGGTCTCAATCTAGAGCTTATGGTGTAGGTCTTAAACTAGGGATTATGATACATTGATATCCATTCATTACGTGCAACACCTTGTAACAATGTCCATATGTCAATTATAGGAAAACTCTTGGTTATGCACCTTGTTCTTATTGACTATGGACCTTGTGCTTGTAGGGATTATGATGCCCTATTTCAGAGGGTTAACAAACACACTTGTTGGGATCATCATTAAAGAAGTCTTCAATTTCTTGCAATGGTTGTGCCAAAATTCATCAACAACATCGATAACTGAAAACCACATTTGTTTAAGTGAATGATTGAGTTTAATTGTGCCATTTTGTCATTATTTGTCATTCTTGTTGTATTTGGCACACTATTTCAAGAGTCAATTTTTCAAAGTTTGTATATAAATGAAAAATTCAATGTAACACTTAAATAAACGAATGAAACACTTAAATGCATATGCTAAATTGGAGTAATCTTTTATTCTTTACGATTATCACAATTTAGGTCATCAATTAATCTAGTAAGACACATTTCACATGGTTAACCATCCCATATTTCTGTGATCATCATTAAACTCTTCAATTTATCGCAATGAATATTCCCAAAATTCCCTAACAACGTGCAAGGTCAATTATGGGAAAAATCTCAATTATGGGCCTTCTGCATGGTCCATTGAACCAAAAAACCATATTTTATAACCAAATTCAATGCCACATACATGCATTGGGGTTTATGACGTAGGTCTCAATCTAGGGCTTATGATGTAGGTATTAATATAGGGCTTATAATGTATGATACATTGATATCCATTCATGCTATGCAACACCTTGTAACAATGCTCATATGTCAATTCTAGGAAAAATCTTGGTTATGTAACTTGTGCTTATTGAGGACCCCATACTTGTAGGGATTACGATGTGGGGCTTATGATGCCCTATTTCACAAGGTTAACAAACATACTTGTTGGGATAATCATTACAATCTTCAATTTCTTGCAATGGATGTGCAAAAATTCATAAACAAATTCAATAACTGAAAACCACATTCGTTTAAGTGAATGATTGAGTTTAATTGTATCATTTGTCATTCTTGTTGTATTTGACACACTATTTCAAGAGTCAAATTTTTCAAAGTTTGCATATAAATGAAAAATTCAATGTAACATGCTTAAATACACGAATGAAACATTGAAATGCATATGCTAATTTGGAATAATGTTTTATTCTTTATGATTATCACAATTTAGGCCATCAATTAATCTAGTAATACATATTGCATATAGTTAATAATCCCACATTTTTGGGATCATCATTAAACTCTTCAATTTATCACGATGAATCTTCCCAAAAATTCCCTAACAATGTCCAATGTCAATTCTAGGAAAAATCTCAATTATGGACCTTTTGCATGGTCCATTGAACCAAAAAACCATATTTTATAATCAAATTCATAGCCACATGCATGCATTGGGGTTTATGATGTAGGTCTTAATGTAGGGAACATGATGTAGGTCTTAATCCAAGGATTATAATGTAGGGCTTATGATACATTGATATCCATTCATGTTATGCAACACCTTGTAAAAATGCCCATATGTCAATTCTAGGAAAAATATTGGTTATGTACCTTGTGCTTATTTAGGACCTTGTGCTTGTAGGGATTATTATGTGGGGCTTATGATTCCCTATTTCACAAGGTTAACAAACACACTTGTTGGGATCATCATTCAAGTCTTTAATTTCTTGCAATGGATGTGCCAAAATTCATTAACAACATCGATAACTGAAAACCACATTTGTTTAAGTGAATAATTGAGTTTAATTGTGTCATTATTGGTCATTCTTGTTGTATTTGGTATGCTACTTCAAGAGTCAATTTTGCAAAGTTCACATATAAATGAAAATCTCAATGTAAAACTTAAATGCACGAATGAAACACTTAAATGCATATTCCAAATTGTAATCAATGTGATCACAACTTAGGTCATTAATTAATCTAGTAAGTCATATTTCACATGGTTAACAATCCCACTTTTTTGGGATCATCATTAAACTCTTCAATTTCTTGCAATGAATCTTCTTAAAATTCCCTAACAATGTCCAAGGTCAACTCTGGGAAAAATATTAATTATGGACCTTCTGCATGGTCCATTGAACGAAAAAACCATATTTTATAACCAAATTTAATGCCACATGCATGAACTAGGGTTTATTATGTAGGTCTCAATCTAGGGCTTATGATGTAGGTCTTAACCTAGGGCTTATGATACATTGATATCCATTCTTGTTGTGCAACACCTTGTAATAATGTCCATATGTCAATTCTAGGAAAAATCTTGGTTATGTACCTTGTGCTTGTAGGGCTTATGATGCAGGGCTTATGATTCCATATTTCACAAGGTTAATAAACACACTTGTTGGGATCATCATCAAAGTCTTCAATTTTTTGCAATGGATGTGCCAAAATTCATTAACAACATTGATAATTGAAAACCACATTTCTTTAAGTGAATGGTTGAGTTTAATTGTGTCATTATGTCATTATTTGTCATTCTTGTTGAATTTGGCATACTATTTTAAGAGTCAATTTTGCAAAGTTTGCATATAAATGAAAAATTCAGTGTAACACTTAAAGGCATATGCCAAATTGTAATGATGTTTTATTCTTTATGTTTATCACCGTTTAGGTCGTCAATTAATCTAGTAAGTCATATTTATGATGTGTTTATTCTTGGAACTCTAAACTTTAGATTTTGATGAAAATATTATTTACAATGGAAAATAAACTCAATGAAACCCTAGCAACAAGTACATATAATATTAGGTCTCAATCTAGGGTCTATAATTAGGGATTATAATTCAGGTCTCAATCCAAGGCTTATGATGCATTGATAACCATTCATGTTGTGCAACACCTTGTAACAATATCCACATGCCAATTCTGGGTGAAATCATAGTTATGGATATCTTGTGCTTGTAGGTATTATGATGCCCTATTTCACAAGGTTAACAAACACACTTGAGGGGATCATCATTAGCCTTAAATTTCTTGCGATGGATTTTCCAAAATGGCCTAACAACATTGATAACTGAAAACCAACATTCATTTAAAGGAATGATTGAGTTTAATTGTGCCATTTATCATTATTTGTCAATCTTGTTGTATTTGACATGCTACTTTGAGAGTCAATTTTGCAAAGTTTGCATAAAAATGGAAAATTTAATGTAACACTTAAATGCATATGCTAAATTGTAATAATGTCTTATTCTTTATGATTGTATCACAACTTAGGTCACCAATTAATTAGTAAGACATATTTATGACATGTGTTGATCCTTGGTTCTTTAAACATTAGAGTTTGACGACAACTTATTTA